>JAUIMM010000015.1:33435000-33877500 GCA_031769625.1 Taudactylus pleione | reverse complement strand
GCTTCTGTCGGCGTCCACCTGCCCTGGAACAAGTGTGGACCCGAAACTGCTCCCCAGCCCCGAAGACTGGCGTCCATTGTCAACAGGACCCAATTTGGAACCCAGAACGGACGTCCCTTGTTGAGGTGGGTCCTCTTTAACCACCACGCAAGGGACAGGCGAACCTCCGGGGTGAGCACAATCGTCTGGAACTTAAGAGACTGAGGCAGCCCGTTCCACTTGGACAGGATCAGGTGCTGCAGAGGTCTGGAGTGAAACTGGGCGTATTCCACCATGTCGAACACCGACACCATGGAGCCCAGTAACCTCATCGCCGAGTGTAAGGACACCCGGCGGCTGTGCAGACAACTGCGCACCCTTGACTGTAAAGCAGAGATCTTGTCCTCCGTCACGAAGATCCTTTGCTGTCCCGAGTCCAATAAGGCTCCAAGATGCAGAATCCTCCGAGACGGGATTAGAGTGGACTTCTGCCAGTTGATTAGCCAGCCGTGCCGTTGCAGCAGTGCAATGGTCAGGTCCAAGTGGTGTAACAGGAGCTCTGGAGATCCTGCCACCAATAACAGGTCGTCCAAGTACGGCAACATGCGGACTCCTTGCAGCCGCAGAGAAGCCGCCATGACCGCCATCACCTTGGTGAAAACACGTGGTGCTGTCGCCAGGCCAAAAGGTAACGCCCGAAACTGGAAGTGGTCGCTGCGGATTGCAAACCGAAGGAACTCTTGATGGCGCAAAAGAATAGGGACATGCAGGTAAGCGTCCTGTATGTCCAATGACACCATGTAGTCCCCAGGTTCCAGCGCCAGAATGATGGACCGTAGGGTCTCCATCCGAAACTTCGGGACCCGCAAAGACTTGTTGAGTGCTTTGAGGTTGAGAATCGGACGATATGACGAATTGGGTTTCTGTACCAAAAATAGATTTGAATAGAAACCCTGGCCCCTCTGGGAGAATGGAACAGGCACTATAACTCCAGCCTGGAGCATAGTGTGCAATACCTTCCGCAGCTCCGTAGCCTTGTTCCGGTCTGATGGTAGACCCGTGGTGAAGAATCGAGCCGGGGGTCTGTGCCGGAAGGAGAGGGCGTACCCGTGAGAGACCACCTCCAGAACCCAAGTGTCTGTCGTAGTGAACGACCAACACCGGGAGAACTGCAGCAGGCGGCCTCCCACCCTGGGATCCCCCAAGGGGAGACCCGGACCGTCAGGCCGCAGGCTTGTCATCTGGCTTGGGGGCCGGACGTCTGGTACTCCATGCCTGTTTCCGGGGCTTGACCGATTTCTTAGGGCCAGCCTGTCGAGGAAACGACTGTGGTTTGGGCCTGCCCTGGGCCCTAGATGACCGAAAGGACGATGGTCCAGAACCAGAAGGAGCAGCGGCCGACGGGAGACAAGCAGATTTGGCTGCCGCCAGCGTGGCCACAATCTTATCCAGATCCGGACCGAAGAGAACTTCTCCGGTAAACGGCAACGCTTCCAGACCTTTCTTGGAATCTGCGTCCGCCTTCCAGGATCGCAGCCACAAGGTGCGACGAGCAGCTACCGCTGCTGAAGAAATTCTAGACACCAGAGTACTAATGTCTAGAGCCGCCTCATTGATGTAGGTGGCCGAATCACGGAGATTGCCAATCAACTCCGCCTGTTCGGCCGGACAGTCGGATTCAAAAGAAGCCTCTAATGAATCCGCCCAGCGCTCCATCGCTCTGGCAACCCAGCAAATGGCCATAGTCGGCCATGCTGCCCCCCCTGCAAGGGAATAAGCGGACTTCAGGCAGATTTCTACCTTGCGGTCCGTAGCATCCTTAAGGGAGGACATGGATGGCATCGGCAATGTGGCACTACGGACAAGACGGGTCACGTGAGAATCCACCTGTGGAGGGGATTCCCACTTAGCAAAATAATTATCCGCGAACGGATAAGCCACCGCCAGGCGTCTCTGCGGCTGGTATCTTTTGCCAGGTTGTTTCCACGCCTCCTCTAAATGGTCCACCAACTGACCCGAAAGAGGAAAGACTGTGGCATCGCCCTTCACATCTTTGAAAAAGGCATACTTAGATTTAGCCGCTGGGGGAACTTCGTCTTCAATCACCAAGGCTGTGCGGACCGCCCGAATAAGTCCAGGAATATATACTTTGGACTTAGCATCAGCGTCCTTAGTATGGAGAGGTTCCTGATCGTAAGGATCCAGAATCTCCCCATCATCAGACGTCCCTTCGTCATCCTCATAAGGAGCGGACAGAGACGCCACCGGCCTTTTATGAGGCCGCATCACAGACTCCCCTTGCAACACATCCGACAAGTGCTGTACAGAACTCGTCAGGGAGTTAACCCACGCTGGCTCCTGAGAACCCGGGAGCGGGGAAATAGGGAGACTGTGGGGTACCACCAATTGTCGTGGGAACCCCTGCATGGGTGACGACACCACAGACTGCTGGGACAAACCCATCGGAGTAAACGCGGGCTGCGGAGCTAACTGGCCCACTAAAGCTGTTAACGCCTGAGCGAAACAAGCCCAGGGCGGCTCCTGTACCGGTGCTGTAACCGTAATAGGCCGCGCCATGGACAAACACTGCCGGCAAAGGCCCTCCGCGCTACCCTCCCCCTCCGCTAACGGTACTTTGCACGTGGTACACTGTAGCCGGAGGGGAAAATCACTTTGACATGATGGCACCACGTATGTGACCTCTCTCACCAATTAAGTATTAAATAGGCGAGAGACCACCCTGCAGCACCGCACCGCAAGGGCCTTAGCAGAAAGAACAGGGACAGTAATAAAGCTGACAGTTTAGAGAAGAAAAGTTACAGGCAGCGCTAGCACAGTCACATACAATGCAGAGAAATAACAATTCCTGCACTAACAGCGCTGATCACTCAACTACACAGACACAGGGCCTGGTAGGACACAGCGCTGCATACACAGACCTGAGCCACAGCGGAGGAGAGGTATGCGGGGGGACCCAGACCACGATGCTTCCTTCCAGACTTCCAGCAGCGTTCACCATGCGTTGCAGAGAAGATGGCCGCCGAGGAGCAGAGAGAAGCTGGCCTGGGGGAGGAGCGCTGACACAGGACCAGTCAGCACAGTGCAGAGAGGGCTGTGTGCAGCGGGGGAGGCGCCGGCTGTGAGACAGGGAAGGCGCGCTCCCCTGGCATGCATTTAACCCCTGGGACGCCGCAGCGCTACCGCTCTGCTGCGGTCCGCTGTCCCAGGGGGTAGTGGAAGCGCAGGTTGGTCGCCTGGCTCCACGCTGCAGCCAGTCCCCAGGGAGCCCCCTGCCTGGGGACTTAGGACCATGTGATCAACGGGGACCCACCGCTTACCTCTGTCCCCCTTGAATCCGGCCATGGTCCGGAGCATCTGGGGTCACCGCTAGCTGTGACCCCAGACGCCCACCAGCATCCCCGGATCAGTACCGGCGTTCTGGTACCGGCGGGGTGTAGGGAAGACAGCATGGACGTCAGGACTGACTGTCCATGCCGTTCATCCAGATGTGCAGCCACAGCTGCATGAAGAAAAAGCTTCAGGGGCTCTTCTAGCCCCCACTCCAACAGGTGCACCCGACTCCGGCCGGGCACCAAACTAAACTGAGGTGCCTTGGCCCGGGGGCGGGGTATAGGAGGGGGACCTAGTGCATCCTGGGAGGCTGAAAGCTTAACTCTTTGGTGCCCTGCGACTGACGTCACACCTATACCCAAGGTATCCTGTGGATACCCTATGGACCCTGAAGTAGAAATATATATATACACACACACATATATATATATATACACATATATACATATATATATACACATATACATATACACATATATATATACACACACACACATATACATATACATATATATATATATATATATATATACACACACCACAAATATTTACTAAACAAATAAAACTGAACTAGACATGTACATCTAAATGTTATTTATTTCAAAAGATGCCTAATTAGTTATTAGTCATATTGTTTTACAATCTGTAAAGGGGCCATACATCAGCAATCAGAAAAACTTATTCACAGATATTGTGATTTTCCCAATTGAAAGATTCCCCAATCTGCACCCATCCATTACAGATGAGATTTTTCAGTGATTGGCAGATCATTTTACTAGTAACAGTTGGTAAATTGGCTGATCGTTACCATACACTAGCAATCTACAGCCCAGATTGGTCAGTGAAATCCAACATGTTGGGACAACCTGATTCACCAATTTCAATCACTTTTTGGTTGTAATATGCGATCTGTGAACCCCATACATTGCATTCTGTTTAACACAATAGTTTGCAAAACGCAAAATTGCCCTAAATGATTGCTGATGTATGAGGGCCTTTAGGTATTTATTTTTAGGTGAGGCCCATTTGATTAATTTAGGAATTTGCATGTACAAGTATAAAAAAAAAAAAAAAAAAAAAAAAAAAAAAATTTAGTTGTATCAAGTGGCTTCTTCCACAATGAAATTGCTTCTAACAACTTTTTTTATTTTTTATTTGAGGTGTTCTACTTGTATTGCTTTGCATTGGGGTACTGTCGTGGGAGTAGCCCACATGACCAGCAGTGCTATTATAGACTGGTGGCAGCAGTGACTTCACCCACCACTCACACCAATGTCACTGTGTGCCCTGTGCACAGACTGCTATGTAGCCTATCCTATTCAACCACCACTCACACCAATGTCACTGTGTGCCCTGTGCACAGACTGCTATGTAGCCTATCCTATTCACCCACCACTCACACCCATGTCACTGTGTGCCCTGTGCATTGACTGCTATGTATCCTATCCTATTCACCCACCACTCACACCCATGTCACTGTGTGCCCTGTGCACTGACTGCTATGTAGCCTATCCTATTCACCCACCACTCACACCAATGTCACTGTGTGCCCTGTGCACAGACTGCTATGTAACCTAAACTATTCATCCAGCTCTCACACCAATGTCACTGTGTGCCCTGTGCACAGACTGCCATGTAGCCTATCCTATTCAAGTGAACGCAAAGCACCTCTCCCCCACACCCCTTACTGGCCACACGCATGGTGCCACACCTATCTCTTGCAGTGTCTTATATGACAAACATGGAGCTAAAAAAAAAACAAGAAAAAGCACATAACAGGATTTTGTGACAGACTGAATGTGGTACCAAAAGGACAATATGACATCTAAATAGTAATCTTGAGAGATCAGGTTTATTTTTTCAAGAGATGTCAGGTAAGTCGTTGATATTAGCTGGCTCAGAAAGCATTCTATTTGAAAAGAGAGTTTGAGGTGGCAAGAAGATATCCAAGATGAAGTTTCAGAAAGACATTTGGTACCATCGGTCAACGCTCTGCTCAGATATATTAAAACCCAGAAGGAATATCCCAAGAGAAGTGGTATAGCTAGAGAAGCCCAGAGCTCCAATTACTGGGCCTTGCTTTAAAAAGCGTAAAGGAGGTGGAACCAGAAACACTAATGCTGGATACACACTACGCAAAGTCTCGCACAATATATTGTTCCAACACAGATCGGAACGATATATCGTGTGGATCAAAGTGTGTTAGGCTGGGTACACACCTCCAACCATCCAACTAGTTGATTGGTTGGAATGAAAATCTGGTAAGGTATGAAAGCAAATGACAATCAGCAATTAACACCGGAAAATGGACAAAAACTGCTGTTTGAACAAATTGTTTAGATCAAACATTTAACAAACTTGTCTGAATGTCCATTTTCAGCTGTTTTCTGGCATTTAGGAGCAAATTGCTGATCATCAGTTACTCCCATATGTTACCAGATTTTCATTCCAACCAATCAACTAGTTGGATGGTTGGACAGAAAATCTTTAGATGTGTACCCAGCCTAAACCTGCACAGCAGATGGGACGAGGTGTTGACTGACCTGAATACAGCATGGAACCACACATCATGCAGTCGTACACCGTGTGTACGGACAGCGCAATGTATTGTTCTGTCACATTGTGCCTTCGCTGGGTACATATTGTGAATCCAGCCTACCTCAGAATGAGCAGTATGAGGACTATGATGTGAGGTCTACTATCATGAATGATAACCAGTATAGTGAAGACCTTGAGAAGATACCGTAGGGATGGCAGTGGTCAATTTTGTTAAATGCCACATATATTTAGCTACACTTTAAGAGCATCTCCCGTGACGGCATCATCGTCTATACCACACCGCATTGTTGGCAAGCCTGGAAAGAAAAAGAGCCCATGTCCCACAATGGGTAAAAAAAAGCAGCACCTGACTAGACAGGAGTCATGGCCTAACAATCAGGGGACATATTCAACACACAGCCATCTATTGCATTCTTTTACTTGCCAAGCTCTTCAGTGGGGAATCAGCTCATCTGTCCGGGTTTGCAATTTGCTCAGGGCAGGGAAGATGACTAGTTAAAGATAGGTGCTTGCTACAAAATGGAAAACACTTATCTTAAAGGTGAGGTTATTTCTTCTTTTAATATCTAGATCTCCATGCCTATTAAGGACATGCATCTTGGTGGAATATCTAGGCCAGTGATCGCCAACTTAAATTGAGGTGTGAGCTACTTTAGTAAAATTAAACCTCCTGAAGAGCTACTAAAGTTGTACAAAAAAAATCTGGCTCATAACTGAACAATTGAAGGTCATTTAGGAAAATTAAAGAAAATGTTTCATAGAAAACAACAATGCATATAATTATAGTGAAGCTTGTAAATAAAATGTAAGCACAGGCACATTTCACTGTTAATTACAGACTCCAAGGAGGTACATGCAGTAGAGGAGCAAAAGATACTGTATAGGCAGGGCTGCTGTGCGATTTTCCGGCAGGGCTGGAGTCACTTGCTCCACCGTAGCATAAATGCCGTGGGTGGAACCACAGCTGCGGAAATCACCTGACGTGCTTCCCTGTGGCTCCACCCATGGCATAGACACCACATGGGATCACGTGTCAGAGGTCACTTCCTCCTAGTTTACTCGGCAGTACTGCAGCTAGGTGAGCTACCAAAATTAAGACCGTGAGCTATTGTTAGCTCGCGAGCTACAGGTTGGAGACCACTGATCTAGGCTGTACTTCACAACATTTTCTTAACATAGAAATCAGTGGAAAGATGAAACAATGTACTCTATCCAGCTTTGACAGTTAAAAAGCATTATTAAATAGGGGCACTGTTGTATAACTTGGTCTGAGTGGTGGCGTGTGTCATTATGTGGAAAAAAAACAAATAAAAAACACATACACGAGAATATTCCCCCCAGAAAAACATTTAATATCTACAATTTTAAAAATAAATTGTGTATTTAGAAAAAAATAGAGTTATGGTAAGAACTTACCTTTGTTAAGTCTCTTTCTTCCACAGGGAGACCTTGGGGTGTAGGTGATGGAACTGAATCTGGACACCAAGCAGTTAAAGCTTTCAGCTCCCAGGATGCACTGGGTCCACTCTCTCTATACCCCGCCCCTGAGCCAGAGGCACATCAGTTCATAATAAGCCAAAGGCCGGAGAAGGATAAGAGAGAAGGAAGACTAGAACATTCAAGAATCACATTCTCACACAGAAGGAGACGGAAAACCGGTGACCAGCAAGATAGCCCAAATTAAGCCAGGTGTGTCAGGGCGTGTGCCCTGTGGACCCTATGGACGTCGAAGAAAGGAGTTAACAAAGGTAAGTTCTTACCATAACTCATTTTCTTCTTCAGGGTCCATATGCTCCACAGGAAGACCTTGGGGATGTCCCAAAGCAGTCTTTTTAAG
Source organism: Taudactylus pleione (assembly GCA_031769625.1). NCBI lineage: Eukaryota > Metazoa > Chordata > Amphibia > Anura > Myobatrachidae > Taudactylus > Taudactylus pleione. Next base: position 33,869,774 of record JAUIMM010000015.1, on the reverse strand, counting down.
GGCGGGGACGTTCCTGCACGTAAAGGAGAATCCGGCGCCCAAATTAAGCATCCCGAGAGACAAATGTATCAAAGGCATAGAATCTTAGAAAGGTCTAGACAGAAGACCATGTGGTCGCCTTACAAAGCTGAACAACAGAGGCGCCAGGGTGAGCTGCCCACGAGGGACCCACAGACCGAGTAGAATGAGCATTAAGAGAAGCCGGTACAGGCAGGCCAGCCTGCGCGTAAGCCTCTGAGATAGTCATACGAAGCCATCTAGCCAATGTTTGCTTATTGGCTGGCCATCCTTTCTTGTGAAATCCATAGAGTACAAAAAAGGAGTCTGATTTCCGAAGGGAACTGGTATGGTCCACATAAATCCTGAGGGCGTGGACCACATCCAAGGAGGCCTCACCTGCCGAGAGGTCTGGTGACTGAAAGGCCGGGACTATAATTTCCTCATTAAATGTGAAAACTAGAAACAACTTTAGGAAGGAACTCAGGGAGAGTACGAAGCACAGTCCCGTCCTGGTGAAACATCAGGAAGGGGGAGCGACAGGAGAGCGCCCCCAACTCTAATGGCAGATGCTATTGCCAGAAGACAGAGAGTTTTAGCTGTTAACCACTTAAGGTCTATTGAAGTTAGTGGTTCAAATGGAGGACCCTGGAGGATCCCAAAAAAACTACTGCCAAATCCAAAGGAGCCACTGGGGGGACAAAGGAAGGTTGAATCCGGAGGACACCCTGAATTAAGGTGTGGATATCTGGAAGTGGAGCAATTCTACGTTGGAACCATACAGATAGTGCAGAGATATGCACTTTCAGCGAGGCCAGTCGGAGTCAGAGGTCCAATCCAGCTTGAAGGAAGGCCAGGACTCTGGAGATCTGAAACACTTGGGGGTCGTAATTCCTAGGATGACACCACTGGAAAAATGTATGCCACGCCGTCAAAGACAGATGAGCCAGGTTCTGGTAAAGGCAAGGACCCTGAGATAACAGGTCCGGATGTTGAGGCTGTATTATTATTATTATCCTTTATTTATATGGCGCCACAAGGGTTCCGCAGCGCCTTACATAGTACATAAACATAGTGCACAAACATAGTACATAGACATAGTACATAGACAGTTGAGCAGAACAAGAAAACAGTGTCATACAGTTTGACAGTTTAAGACAATGCAATACAAGTACATGGTATATAAACACTGCTGCAACAGAAGCAGGATGGCAAAAGTCACGGGTTAGGTGCTTTTGAGTATAGAACAGATAATATAAGTAAAGAAAGGATAAGCACAAGAGGAAAGAGGGCCCTGCTCGTGAGAGCTTACATTCTAGAGGGGATGGGCAAACAGACAGGGGTGACACGGATGGGGTAGAAAGTGAGCATGGGACAGAGGGTTAGGATGACAGATGGGTGGATTCCTATTTTACAGTATGTGTGGAAGTCATTTGAATTAAGATTTATGCCACTGACATTCTACTTTAAGAGGCAGTTTTTGTAGGTGTCTGTGGAAAGCCATGGCTGTTATATCAGTTTACGTGAAGTCTGACAGGTAGCTGAAGCCACTTCGTGAAGGGCTATTTAGAGAGTTTGGTTAACGTATAAACCAGCAGTCTCAAGTAAATGTAGAAATTGGTAAAAGTAGTTATTGTAAAGAGATGTTCAGATGTAAAATAATAAGTTGTGATCAAGTGTGAATTCTATAAGGCACACTTATTGATTTGGAGGGTGATGGGAGACATGTGAGGTTTGCAGGATATTTATTCCATAGTATATCCGCTGTCCGTGTGTGGGGCCTGGATTTGGTGATATGTCACCAGATAATAAAAGCAGAAGAATGGAGAAGTACATATAGTTGTAGGTGTGTAAAAAATTTTTATAGTGACACAATGAGGCTGTAATAGTCAATTTTTGATGAAAAGAAATCTCAGTTTTTAGAGGAGGTGAGTGACTCAATAGGGCGGCAGTGTGCCCAGAGAGGGGAGATGCAGGGAGAGTTAGGGATGTTATATCCTTAGAGAAAATACAAAGGAGGGATTTGAAAAAAAGAAATGTGTAGTACATGGTGAGTTTTAGGTTTGTTTTTTTTAGACAAATTTTAAGTAATGGTATCTTAATCTGAAATTACCTAAGATGTTGGTCAATGTTTGTTCAACTGTTTGATTAACTGTTATGTAATCACACTTTGTGCATTTAACACTTGGTGTTTTTAACCCTAGCTGCAAACAGCCCCAGCTGCCCCTAGACTGAATATAAGGAGTGGTAACCCTTGATTAAGTCAGGCTACAACTGACTAAATTGGCTTGCTGATCAAAGGAGATAACTTGCTCTGAGTTGGAGCAAAAACCAGGCCAGATATATACCATAAACTATGCTTCACTGACCAATACAGACTATACAGGAAGAGAAAAAAAAAAAAAAAACTATGCAAGAGATACAGTCACATACATTTGAATCCACACACGATTGCAAGCATGAGGTTCTATGCAGAATATCGGTGCAATAAACAAGATGAGACAGTCACATACATTTGAATCCACACACGATTGCAAGCATGAGGTTCTATGCAGAATATCGGTGCAATAAGCAAGATGAGACAGTCACATACCTGAGGGATGAAATGAAATAAACAGATGATTAGTCCATATTCATGCAGGATAAATGTTTGATTAACTGTTATGTAATCACACTTTGTGCATTTAACACTTGGTGTTTTTAACCCTAGCTGCAAACAGCCCCAGCTGCCCCTAGACTGAATATAAGGAGTGGTAACCCTTGATTAAGACAGGCTACAACTGGCTGTAGGAAAGGAGTGTCGATGGAGAGACTCAGAAGATCTGAGTACCAATTATGTCTGGGCCAAGCTGGAGCCACCAGCAGTGCCACCGTCTTGTTTGAACTTCCGAAGAACTTGAGGAAAAAGTTAGACTGGAGGAAACAGATACGCAAACTGGAAGGTCCACTTCACTGACAGAGCGTCCACCAAGGTTGCCTCGGCATCTCTTGTTCTGGACCCGTACACTGGTAACTTGTGATTGTGTCGGGAGACCATGAGATCCACCTCTGGGAGGCCCCATTTGGTGAAGAGACCATTCCCCTGGATGCATGTCGTGACGGCTGAGGAAGGCAGCTTCCCAATTGAGAACTCCAGGAATGAACACTGCCGAAATGGCCGGGACGTGATGCTCTGCCCATGTCAGAATGCATGACACTTCTGTCATTGCTGCCCGACTTAGCGCGCCTCCTTGATGATTGATATAAGCTACCATGGTGGAGTTGTCGGACTGAACCTGCACTGGTTTTCCGAAAAGTATGTTTGACCATCTCGAGGGCCCTGTACACGGCCCGAAGTTCCAATATGTTGATTGGAAGTGTTGCTTGGACTGCTGTCCAACAACCCTGAAAAGCATGTGGACCGGTCACTGCGCCCCAACCCCGAAGACTGGCATCCGTTGTTAGGAGTACCCAGTCCGGGATCCAAAAGGAACCACCCTTGGTAAGAGGAGATGTCAGTAGCCACCAAGACAGAGACACGCATCTCCAGGGAGAGCACTATTGTCTGAGCTTTGATCCAGTAGGGCAATCCGTTCCATCTGGAGAGGATCAGCCCCTGCAGAGGCCTGGAGTGAAATGGAGCAAATTCCACCATGTCGAAGGTGGTCACCATGGATTCCAGAACCTGCATCGCCGAGTGTACTGACACCCGGTGACTGTGGAGGCATCTGCATATCTGTATTTGTAATGCAGAGATCCTGTTTGAAGTCAGAAAAATTCTTTACTGTTGAGAATTCAGGAGGGACCCCAGATGAATCATCCTCTGCGAGGGATTTAGGGAGGACTTCTTCCAATTGGTCAACCACCCGTGTGCCTGTAGAAAGGCAATTGTCAGTTGCATGTGGTGGCGAAGCACTTCTGGAGATCTGCCAACAGAAGGAGGTCGTCCAGGTATGGTAGTAGTCGGATACCCCGATTCCGCAAATGGGCCGCCATGATGGCCATAACTTTGGTAAACACTTTGGAGCAGTGGATAGGCCAAAGAGTAGCGCCTTGAACTGGTAGTATAGCAAACCGGAGATAACGCTGATAAGAAGGCGGTTATAGGGACATGTAGGTATGCGTCCTGAATATCCAGTGATACCATAAAATCCCCGCGTTCCATAGCCAGTGTGATGGAGCGTAAGGTTTCCATCCTGAACCTGGGTACACTGAGGGTTGTTCAGGGATCTGAGGTTGAGGATAGGCCGAAGAGATCCATTCTGCTTCTGCACCAGAAAGAGTAGAATAGTAACCAGTCCCTCGCTGGGCTAGTGGAACTGGAACAAGTACCCCTGCCTGCAGCAAGTACTGTATGGCTTTCTGGATCTGTAAGGCTTTGTTCTTGTCTGAAGAAGGCCCTGTGCACAAAAACTGGTGAGGAGGTCTTCAAAGGAATGAGAGGGCGTATCCGTGAGAGGCCACTTCTCTTACCCAAGCATCCTTGGTGGTCTGACACCAGCACTAGGCGAACTGAAGAAGTCGGCCTCCCACTCTGAAGTCCCCCAGAGGGAGGTCTGCCCTGTCAAGCTGAGGGTTTATCCTCTGGCTTGGAGGCCGGACGTCTTCTGCTGCAGGCCTGTTTCTTGGCAGTGGACTGTCTAGGAAAGGATTGCCCTTTAAAATTACTTTGGAGACGAAAAGGACCTAAAGGAGGAGGCTCGAGGCTTTGAAGGAGCAGATGCCGAAGGCAGAAATGCAGATTTTGATTTTGCCAACATGTCCACAATAATGTCCAGGTCTGGACCAAACAAAATCTCCCCATTATAGGGTAACCCTCCAGGCCTTTCTTAGAACTGGCATCCGGACTCCAAGAGCGCAGCCACAGGGAATGGCAAGCAGACGCTGGAGGTCAGTAGACTAGTATCTAGAGCGGCCTCGCCGATATATGCAGCCGAATCCCGGATGTGACCAATCAGCGACATCTGATTCTCCGGAGCTTCTGAGGGGAAGGAGTCCTCAAGTGCATCAGCCCAACACTCTATAGCCTTAGATACCCAGGAGATAGCCATGGACAGGCGTGAAACAGCTCCTGAAAGAGAGTATATTGATTTCAGGCAAATTTCCACTTTCCTATCTGTAGGATCTTTCAAGGAAGGGATGGAAGGCATAGGCAACGTTGCACTTCTAATTAATCTTGTAACATGGGAATCCACTGCAGGGAGAGATTCCCACTTTTTACAATGAGCCTCTGGAAATGGGTAACATGAGGCCAAACGTTTATGAGGTTGAAATTTCTTACCTGGCAGGCAGCAGCCATGTGGTCCACTAGCTGATATTTGTTTAAATAGAGGATGTTTGGATTTAGGGGCTGGCTCGTCATCCTCTATAAGCAATATGGATCTGACTGCACACATCAAGGCAGGGATATTAATCCTAGACTTAGTCTCCGTATCATGCAAAGGGGAGTCTGGGTTAGAGGTGTCAGCTACTTCTCCATCATTAGATGACATCTCCGACTCTGATAGCGGAGTGGATTGAGATGACACTACAGGACACAGAGCTGGCCGTACAGGTTTCTCATTCTGTAACATGGTCTGAATGGCTGTAGAGGAAGCTGCCAGACTCTGCACTGAAGTAGTGAAAACATCCAACCATGGTGGAGGTATACCCTTTGATAATCCCGGAGTGGGAAAGACAGCCTGCTGTGACACAGGAGGGGTCTGCATAATGAGCAGTAGTCCCTGTGAGGGAATTACAGGCTGCTGTGGTAGCCCCATAGGAGGAAAAGCAGCCGGTACCGCTAGGCGGCCTGCAATGGAGGCCAGCATCTGTGAGAAGACTGCCAAAGAGAGCTTTAGTACCGATGTTGGGGGGTTTGAGCTACCCGGTGGGTTATAACACCTCACACACAACCCATCCAGAATCAAATCCTCCTCACTGAAAACTGCATTACATAATCTGCATTGCAGAACGGGTGTAGAAATGTGTTCATTACCCTTGTCGGACATCTCTGCAGGGTAAAACACCATACAATATGGCACTGGGTACAATGCAACCACGAGTATGTACAAATACTAGCAGGGAAGCAATATACTGGTCCTGTCTTATGCTTGGGTAAGCTGCAGGGACCTGCTGCCTAAATATGGCACAGTGCGGCACGCAACAGTATGTGACTGTCCTCACAAATATTGTTCATATGAATGAGGTTATTTATGAACCACCCTAACAGCTGTATTAGGGCATGAAATAGAGAAAGGGTATAGCCATATTGCTGACAGAGAAAAGAGACACCGACAGACAGCGCTAGCACAAGTCACATACAATGCAGGAATTACTGCAAATTGGCACTATACTCAACTACCCAAATTCAGTGTCTGGTAGTAAATAGTGCTACATACGCTGACCCTGTGAAGAGGTATGTAGAGGGACTGGATCACACGTTGTCCTGGGAGAGCTGTGACAGCATCATGAAGAAAATGGCCGCCGGAGACCTCAGATGGGGTGTGGTCGGAGGAGCAGCTCAGAGAAGCCGGACCTCAGAGGAAAGGCGCCCTGAGCTGAAGGGAGGAGCCGCTTAAACAGGGAAGCTGTCTCCCATGGCCGATTATTAACCCCTGGGACGCTGGTTTCCCACACCAAAATGTCCCTGGTGGTCTAGTGGCTCACGATGGCTGGTGCCTGCGTCCACACTCAGCACCCCCGGTCTGTCCCCTGTACCGGAGGTATCGCCTGACATAACAAGCGGGTCACCGCAAGCGGCGACCCACCTTACCTATACCCTATAGTCCGGCAGCAATCCGGGTCCTCTACGGGGCCCTGGCTAGCGTTGACCCCTGGAATACCCGCCCAGATTCCCAGATCAGTATTGGCGTCGCGGACTGGAGGGGTGACAGCGCGGCAGCGTATACGTCCCTTGGACAGTCTGCTGCTGAGCACTCAAGATTTGAAGTAAAATTAAACTAAAATAATAAGCTTAAGGGCTGCCTAAACAGCCCCCTGCGAAACGGTGACCCGACTCCGGCCGGGCACCAACGAAACTGAGGTGCCTCTGGCTCGGGGGCGGGGTATAGGGAGAGTGGACCCAGTGCATCCTGGGAGCAGAAAGCTTTAACTGCAGGGTGCCTGGATTCAGTTCAATCACCTACACCCCAAGGTCTCCCTGTGGAGCCTATGGACCCTGAAGCTGAAATATAGAAGATATAAGTCTATACCTGCTTTAAGTTTAAGGTATAAGGGTGCAAAGAAGCTTCAAACTCTTGTTAAAGGGCTATGACCAAGACATTTTTGCATGCTCTGATCTCAGTTTGGCAACTAATGCAGTTACAGTGCCAGCCAATGATGCAACACATTCCCGAAGTGTTCACACACTTTTATGTTGGGATATCAATGAAAGCAACAACAAATCATATGTCCAAGACTGTCATGCTGGACAACATGCTAGCTTCAAATAGATATTAACAGAAATCCTTGTCTACATTCTTGGGGATAGTCATGTGATTTATGCAAAGCAAGTGCTTTCTTATGCAAAAGAAAGCATTCAAGAGTGGCTAAATACATATCAGAGTACATCCACACACTATGGGCTAAATTCAATTAGCCGAAATAACCCATTAATGGGTGTAAATGTGACTTTTTACGGGAAACTTAAATTTGAAGCTATTCAATTATAACGTGTGGCTTTTATTTTGAATGGGGGGGGGGGAGGGGCTGAGTGTGGACTTCCTGAGCAGGTGAAAATCCCTATTTTAAAAGGTACAAATATGGGGACTTGGTCCAGAACCACTAGGACTCCCTCTCTAATGGCTAGACACGTAAAAGTTTTTAATTAGCTTAATTTGACCGATAATAACATGTCATTTTTGGGGTGAAATCCTGTAAAGTGTTAAGTGAAATTACCGGGCCATATGCACGTTAAATTGACACGCGATAACAAAACTTTTTATAGCGGCTAACTGAATTCAGCCCTATATATCCTTCCACATTTGTAGCTTCTCCTTGCGTCAGCCCACTCTTTCCTTGCCGGGCAAAGCAATCTAGGAATGGAAAAGAAGAAGGCGCTAGTTCACTTAAAACACTTGATCACAAGTCTCCATGAAACAAACTATTCATATAATAAATTTTATATTTAATACAGTGTTAACAAGTATTTTGTAAAGTCTTTTGTTCAATTAAACTCTACTGTACAACTATATATTTTGTGGTCTTTTTCTCTTTTGGTATCATGAGCAAAGCGGTTCTTAGGGAATTGGATAGCACTTTAGGGCCCCCAATCATGTTGATCATCCTGATCCCCACAGCACAGCTTTACAGACCTGCATAAAGATAATGGCAGGAAGATATGGGGGAGTTAGAGAATCCTGAGGAATGGGTGCGGAAATAGATGAACTGATAAGAGGTCAATTGTTTTCACATCAAAGAAGCCCCTCAAGGTTTTATATAGATTTATTTGCTACCCATACCACATTGAGTGATTTCCCTGTGTTAAAAAGAAGTATATATCTGCTTTGCTATCGCTGGTGTCTGAATTGCTCTGCCATGAACACTTGCGGAAATGTCCAATCGAAAAGCAATGCATCAGAGATGTTAAATACGAAATCGGTATAAAATACCGACAGTCGGGATCCTGGTGGTCAGAATCCCGATACCGGGATCCCGACAGGGTTAACATATCGACACTTGTTGGTCGGTATGCTAACCCTCCCCCTCTCCCTATCCCAACCATAAGCCAAACCCTGATCCTAACCCTCCCCCTAGTACCTAAACCTAAATCTTACCCTCCTCCTCACCCCGTTACTTACCTTCGGCATCCCGGTGGTCTGGTTCCCGGCGCCGGGATTCTGTAATGTAAGCGCTGGCATCCAGACCGCCGGGATGCCGAACGCATACCTTAAATACAGCTAACTGTAGCATCTCTGCAAATCCAAGGAGTTAAGTGTCGACTGTCAACAACCCGACTCCCCCCTTGACTGATTACCATCAGGCCTCTTACCCAAACTATAGGATGTAATATCAAATGACACTGTTCTCTTCCCAGTCGACACTCAAATACATTTCCATCTTGAACCTACACAATCTCTTCTTTCTTTATTTGGTTCTCTTTTGCATATATGGCCAAAGGTTAGAACATATGAATCTTTATACACCAGTTTTGAGATGGACCCATTGTTAATGTGTGCGTACAAATTTAAACTAATGACCATATTTTTCAGTCTTGATCCCTAATTCTGTACCATCAACCTTTATTTCCTCAAATTAAAAAAAAGAAAAAAAAAAAAAAAGAGCGTCACAGGTCTGCGAGGTAAAGATGACATATGCAGCAGCTTAATGTTTGACCCCTACTTCACTTTAAGAACAATAGGAAGAATATCCTCACTGGTAACTGAAAGTATAAATTGGTGGATGATCTTAACAGAGTAGTAGCATTTGTGTAACAATCTGTAGTGGATTATGTCCATGTTGTAACTGTGATTCAGCTATTCAAAGTGGTGGCAAACAAAGGGGGAAGGGGTCCAAATACTTGCACTGGAAAGCATATATGAAAGGTATCCCAACTGTCACTGCTGCATTACCTATTCTGTTATTGTCCTCTCTGGGTCTAGGCTAATAGTTAGGGACACTCAACTCACCAATGCAAGTCTGCATGGTCTGTGTGTCAACATTTGACATGATGACCTCTCGTCCATGTCTACATTATGAAACAGTCAACCACACCCATTCCAAACCACTACAACAAAAAGTGTGTAAAATAGAATAGTTAAGCCCTACTACCATTTTTTTTTATTTTTTTTTTAAAACAAACTCCATATTAGATTAATAGTGTGCTCTATAAGATATGAATAACCGTTCTATTTAGAGGTCTAAAGGAACACATTCATCCACATGTACCATTTAAAAGGCCCACACTGCTATTACAAAGGATGACCTTGACTAAATTTGTATATTATAATACAGGAATGCACAGGGAACAGATCCATAAATCCTACCCCTAAGCATGGGTGAAGGATAAAATTTAAGTAATTTAAGATATTAAAGAATGTTCTTACATCTGCTTAATAGGGAAAGGAGTGAGTCAAGTTCATACCATTCAGTGCTGTACCACATTATGTTCTCATACTTAAAATCTTCAAAGAACAAAAGGACATAAAGCAATATTCTATTTAAAACAATCCATACATCATCAAAAGCAGCTTGTAGTACACGTGTCTAATATATGATCCCCAGTGTCTTTTCTGGACGACAAACTGTTTTATTCTATAGCTCCTATTTCAACACTGACATATAGGTAACATGTAGAACAATTAGGGGTATATTTACTAAAGTGAGTTTTTTTAGAAGTGGAGATGTTGCCCATAGCAACTAATCAGATTCTAGCTATTATCTTCTAGAAGGTGCTAATTAAATGTTAAGTTGAATCTGATTGGTTGCTAAGGGGCAACATCTCCATTTCTAAAAACTCTCACTTTAGTAAATATACCCCTGATTGTCCAAATATCTTAATAGTAGAACTCCTGGATCCCACAAGTGGTATCAGCTGTTTTGGAGTACCCAATATACTTGTAGCTGGGTTTTTACAGATCAGTATTCACTTGTCTGTGATCTCTTAGCTAGTTCAGATTGCTGGTAGAGGCTAGTCTCTCAGAGCCCTCTTACTGATCGGGAAGTGGGTAGTATTCACAGTGGTACGCAAATACATTTTGACAGAGGACAACCAAAGCTGTCAAGTCCTTTCTATTTGCCTAATTTAAGGACAAAAGAACAAATCGTTTCATTTGTCAACCTAACATGTCATGTGCTTTTCTCCCGGTCGCTAAACAAGACTTATTATGAAGGATTGTTAAATCAATGCTTCATGTAGACAGTGAGAAAGAGAATGAAACTCAGAAACTCATTAGGACAAAGTTATAGAATAAATATATAATAAAGTGTAGTAAAAAAACCTATGCATCTGCAGTACTCATTACAAAGAAAACATTACTTGAATGAAGCTGATAATTAATTAATAGCTGCAAGTGTAAAACCTAGAAATAATGTTAGTGTCAAAATCGATTACAGTAAGAAAACACTAACAATGGGTTTCCATAATATATTAAAAATTTACTCTGAGTGAGAAGGTCTTTGTAAATTTGAAGCCACAGTAGGTCAAATAATCTGTTTTTATTGTGACGGTAAGCAAATCACTACACATCACATGCGATATTCTGCTCCAGATCTCTAGAAAATGTTGTTGTTTGGAGGATGAAACCTTTAAACCTGCACAGCACATGCTTTTAGAGCAAATTACACAAGCATCTAGCCCTATGTTACCCTGCATCAAGCCCAGTTGTCTTGGGGATGCTCCGAATAATCAGGTTCCTGCACTTAGAGATGCTCAGCCTAATGCTGGCCTCACTGGGTAGCCCTGGCCTGTTGGTACCATTTTTTTTATTTCAACAATGACTAAGACGCATCAAGAAAATAAAATTCCTGGTATTTATTAGGGTCACTATACTACAAAAAATGAGGGCAATACTATGGCCTATAATAATGCAGCTACATTATTTCTTATACAAATGCATATGTAACGAAGGCCTAGAGACGAATTCCACTTTTATATTCTATGTCTTTAGGCCTTGTATACAGTATACTTTAGGGGGTGCTACCCCAGACATAAATAGCAATAGATTAATTGGAGGATAGGAATGGGTGTTTGTATATGGTGCACATGTCCTGGCATCAGTAATAATTGCTGGGGCCTAATTGTTTGCTTGGCCCAACCCTAAAGAACCAGGTTCCCTTTTCCTAACAGGCAACACATGCAGTGTCTCGCCAGTCACAATCACATCTAAAAGATCTGCCATCTTTTTCACGTATGGTATTACAAAACACACAAGTATATAATTTCAGTGATCCCGGAAATGAAGACCGGGGACTCACTTTTTCAGAGTGGGTAGGTCCACGGGGATGCGCTCCACTGCTGGCCAATCCCATGGCTCATGGTATATGTCGTCTCAGACTACAGGGAGGACTATTAAAAGGAGCTATTACGTGCCGTTCCCCTGAAACATCTCACAGCATGAGAAGTGTGCCTGATTCCCCCGGATGTGAAGACTGGTTCCGGCGGCCCCCTGACGTGAAGATTGGTCCCGGTGGCCTCCCAGCCCGAAGACTGCACCTAATCCTGGAGGCCCACCTGGCTCGAAGACTGCGCCCCACCCCAGCGTGAACACGCCGGCCCCCCGGGTTGAAGGTACTTGTAAAGAGGGGCAGAGCGGCGGGTGGGGGATGGTGCGGTAGCAGGTGGGGGATGGTGCGGTGTCTATGTTCATGCTCCTAGCAGGCCCCTGGAACAGTAGGAGTGGAGGTACTGTCATGAATGCGGCTGAGCACCATGGTCTTACTCAGCGGCATGTGTCAGCATAACAGCACCTCTGCTTCTACTGTTCCAGGGACCTGCCAGGAGTATGAACATCACGCTCCGACGGCTGGTATGTAGGGAGCCTGGGGTGCTGGGGCCGGGCGCACTTCTCATGTCCCTCCCTAGCTGGATTCACTGCTCCTGCCTCCTCCTCTGAAAAAACACAGTTTAATGAAGCAGGGAGTAGTGGGAGGGGGGAATGGTTAGTAATGCTGAGAGTAGTGTGTGTGGGGGGGGAATTGTTAGCGATGCTGGGAGTAGTGGGGGGGGAATTGTTAGTGATGCTGGGAGTAGTGGGGGGGGATTGTTAGTGATGCTGGGAGTAGTGGGGGGGGAATTGTTAGTGATGCTGGGAGTAGTGGGGGGGGTGTTAGTGATGCTGGGAGTAGTGGGGGGGATGTTAGTGATGCTGGGAATAGTGGAGAAGGGGGGGGTTGTTAATGGTGCTGGCATCAGTGGGGGGGGGGGTTGTTAATGGTGCTGGCATTCGTTGGGCGGAAGTCCCAGGAGTTGTCCCTATTGATGTGCAGCCTCTGCTTCCTAGATGGGCTCTTTGTATATCATGGGCCTGCATGATAAGCCTGCTGATGGTGAAATCAATATAAATGGCGTTCGTTGCAGGGGCCAATATCTGGAATGCTTCACATTCCGGATATTGGTAAATCTGGCAGCATCGCATCCCCCATAGAAACCTTTTCCAGCATGATAGTTATCACTTTTGCATTATGGCAAGGTGCTCCAAGTGGCTCGGGAACAAATAATCAAAATTTTGGGTACATGGTCAGAAAATTCCCCAGACCTTAATCCCATTGAGAACTTGTGGTCAGTCCTCAAGAGGCGGGTGGACAAACAAATACCCACAAATTCTGACAAACTCCAAGCATTGATTAGGCAAGAATGGGCGGCCGTCAGTCAGTATGTGGCCCAGAAGTTGATTGACAGCATGCCAGGGCGAATTGCAGAGGTCATTTAAAAGAAGGATCAACACTGCAAATAATGACTCTTTGCATAAACTTAATGTAATGGTCAATAAAAGCCTTTGACACTTATGAAATGCTTGTAATTTTACTTCAGTATACCATAGTAACATCTGACAAAAAGGTCTAAACACTGAAGCAGCAAACTTTGTGAAAACCAATACTTGTGTCATTCTCAAAACCTTTGACCGTGGCTGTATGTACGTATCACTCTTTCTAGATATACTGAACCATGTTAAAGCCCATTTACGGAAACAGACAAGAATACACTAATTAAGGTGACATTTTCACCAGTTAATTTACACTACAAATCATTAGGACTACTTCAGTCACTCTGAAAGGGTATGTAGATATATATTTATTTACATTTCCCCGATTTATCAATGGCTGAAATGGTATAAAGCTTTGTTACTACAATTAAGCAGGGAGGTAGCTATACAAAACAGAGAATCGCCAATTTCCATTGCCATGACTCATCTTGCTAAAAATAGAAAAAACTAATTAAATTTAGTGACCAAGTGTTGGCGAGAGCATTTTGTTTCACGATATGATCCTTTACCATTATACCAACTGGAAATCATATAAAAAAAAAAAAAAAAATTAAAAACACTAGACGAGTAACACTATAAGGAGGAGGGGAGGGGGGACATCCATTAAAAGGGAGTACAGGAGATCTGTTTCAAATTTCTATTTCATGTTCAGGCAAAACACAAAGGGTACACAGCTGTTCAGACATGGGGACAGTAGATACAACGTGATCTGCTTCACGCTCTTTTATACTGAACAGCAGCTGTTGCTTTAGGACTTGCCCTGTGCAAGGCCCCCAACCCATCAAGCACCCCACTATTTAAGACCACGGTTTCTTTAGAAAACAAAACTATATACATAGATGTTCTGCATTATTTAATTATCTTCATTAATCTTCGAGGCACTTACAGGATACAAAAAAGAAAATGGGGAACAGGCGACATAAAAAAAAAAAAAACAGACATCAAAATGGATAGACATTAAAAGCAGCACTACAGTAGTATACAAAAAGGGCATCAGTAACTGTCTTAGGGCCTGATTCAGAGCCGCTCGTAAGTGGCCGCTCGTTCGTTCCGAGCGATGTTCGCACATCTGCGCATGCGTACGGTTTGTAATACGCATGCGCGAACCAGTCAGTGCGGCCAAAAATCGTTAGTTCGCTAAATAGCGAATGCCTGCTATTTTGAGTGACAGGAGGAGGCGTATGTGGGTGGTAACAGGGGAAGGTGTTTGAAAACGGAGAGTGGAATTCAGAACGCAGGCGTGCTTAAAAGGTCAAAACGGGCGTTTTAAGGGTGTGCATAATTAATACAGCAGCGTCATCGACCACGTCACCTGGTTGTTTTATAGTCAGAACTGCTCGCAATATAGTGGTAGGAAAAACCAACCACAAGAATAGCGATCAGTTCATACGCTGTTCGATGTACTCGATTAATCAAATAAATAGCGGACATGACGTATGGTGCGAGCGGCAAGGGGCGTATTTTTCAAAATTTCGACCGCAAGTTTTGCTCGCTCATTCAGACAGAGGCGTGAACAGACCGCAAAGAGCGAACGGTTCATTTGAATAGCCACCCCTTTTTTTGAACGAACGACCGCAAATAGCGAGCGGCTCTGAATGAGGTCCTTAGACACAAGGTACATGAGGACGCTTAATATAACAACTTGCAATATAAACCCTTCCTCTCCTCGTCTAGAGTTATTTTTATTTTTTTAATGATTTCCAGCATCATGACAATTTTAAAAATAATGGTGATAGCATTGCTATACCAATAAATTAAACTTAGTCTGGCCAAATAGATACCAAACCTATGTATGGGATAATTGAGGGAAGGCAGGGATACTACTTCTATATTGGTAATCAGCAGCTTTAGATATAATTTCAAGAAAGTGGTCTCTTTAAGGCAGCAACAGGAAATATGATACACTTCAGAAGCTGCATGGGTGGCCCTATAACTTTCTAAAGGGCCGTACATTAACCCTTAACCTCATTAATGAGAAAATACAATACATTTGAATAAATAAATACCACTATCTGCAATAAGTATCATCAGATATTTGAAACAAATGTTACTACTTTTAACAAAAAAATCTGATAAAGCGGGAGGATCTGGGCCATAGACTAACACTCGAAGGGCCACATGTGTCCCTAGGGCCCAACTATTGCCCATTGCTGCTTTAGAGAATGACCACAGAAAATATTTTATTAGGTTATTTGGGGTAACCCACAGCTTTTTGGAAATTGCCAAGCTTAGTTGGCCAATAAGCAAGCCAACAGATAACATTGGACATAAGTGAATGTTATGGAGCATACACACGGTCAGATTTGTCAGATCTGTCAGATGAACGATTTGAACGATTTTACCAAAGATTTGAACGATTTGAACGATTTTTGACTGCATTAAAATGAATGGAATCCTCCAAGTCTGACTGCAAACACATCAGATATCATTATGTGACCATCGGGAACGCGCATCGTTCAAATCGTTCATCTGTCAGATTTTCCTTCAGATATGAACGATTGAACGATTTTTGGAATCGTTATCGTTCAGATCTGAAGAAAAATGTGACCGTGTGTATGCTCCATTAGACCTTCATCCATTTTGGTTAGGTACATATGGTATATGCTCTCAAGAGTTTAACACAGGAGGGATAAAAAGGTGCCATGCTAGCAGATTAACTGAAGAACAGTTACCTGCAAATCAAACCAAATTGACCTCCATCAAAAGGTATGGCTAAGAGAGTGGTTGACATTCACTGTGTACTTGCACACAAACACACCTACACACACACACACACACATGTTATACTGAAGCTGACATTATATACTGTAGGTTGGAATCGGTATGAAATACCGCCGGCTGCATGGCAGCCCGACAGCCCTGGAAATCCAGATCGTCCTCAGGTAAGTAATAACTAACCTAACCTCCCCAAGTGCCTAACCCTAATCCCCCCCCTGTAAGTGCCTAACCCTAATCCCCCCCCTGTAAGTGCCTAACCCTAATCCCCCCCCCTGTAAGTGCCTAACCCTAATCCCCCCCCCTGTAAGTGCCTAACCCTAACCCTCCCGGGGGGGGGGGTGCCTAACCCTAACCCTCCCGGGGGGGGTGCCTAACCCTAACCCTCCCGAGGGGGGTGCCTAACCCTAACCCTCCGGGGGGGGGGTGCCTAACCCTAACCCTCCGGGGGGGGGGTGCCTAACCCTAACCCTCCGGGGGGGGGGTGCCTAACCCTAACCCTCCGGGGGGGGGGGGTGCCTAAACCCAAGTCCCGCCCGGGTGCGCTAAACCTAACCCTCCCCACCCGCGGCCATCCGCTTGCGGCGCCCGGCATCCCTTCAATCGGGATGCCAGGCGCCTGTCTCCCGGCGTTGGGAAAACGACAGGCGTCTAGATATAGACGCCTGTCATTTAACCCACGCCGGGATAAAAGCAGTCGGGGAGCCAGCTGTCGGGATCACGTCAGCCGGTTTCCCGATTGCATCACTGTAGGTCTACACTAAAATCTAGTTTTAGGTGTTTCATTAGGTGCACTGATAGCAAACTGTCATTACGCACAGACCAATTTTATAATTATATATATATCACTAATCCACGGCACTCACCATTCCTAGTTTTGGGGTGCAACATGGTATGTGACCACCAGTGGCGTAACTAGGGCAGGGCGGGCGGGGTTCGTGCCCTGGGCGCCGTTGGACCGGCGGCGCGGGGGGGCGCCGCTGGTCACGGTACCGGCCCGCCCGCCCTAGTTAGCCAGTGTAGCGCCGACTGCAATGAGTGCGGTCAGTGCTTCACATTTACACAGGACCGGCGCTAGGCTTCCAGCGCCGGTCCTGTGCTGCACGCCTGAGCACTTTCCCTCCCCCTGAGCGCTTGCCCAATAGCGCCAGGCTCAGGCTGTGCATAACACACGCATCGCCGCCAATGGGGTAATGGGTCTGACGTCGTGACGTCTGTCCCATAATGCTGAGCGCGCCCGCCCGGGCGGGAGCGGCGTCGCGAGCAGGACCAGAGATTCAGGTAAATGTATGTATGTATGTATGTATGTATGTATGTATGTATGTATGTATGTATATATATATATATATATATATATATATATATATATTTACTTTTAACCTATCTGCACAACGGGGGAGGGGGGTGGCTACTACTGGGGGGACCTCTACTGGGGGAGGGGTGGCTACTACTGGGGGCACCATTGGGAGGACCTACTCTACTGGGGACTACTACTTGGGGGGGGGGAACTACCACTGGGGGCATTATAAAAGGGGCCTACTAGAGGCACTGCACTCGGGGGACCACTACTGGGGGCAATAATAGGAAGGGCCACTACAGGGGGCACTGGATAGGGGGGATCACTACAGGGTGCCTGCATAAGGGGACCACTACTGGGAAAACTGCATGGGGGGGGGGAGAAAGACTACTACTGGGGGCACCATATGAAGGGCACTGCATAAGGGGATACTGCTACTGGGCGCACTGCATTGTGGGGACTGCTACTGGGGGCACTGCTTAAGGGGGAACACTACGTGGGGCACTGCATTTGGGGGGCCACTACTGGGGGTACTGAGTAAAGGGAACTAATTGGGGGCTGTATAAGGGGGACCACTACTGGGGATACTGTATAAGGGGCACTACTATGGGCCTGCATAAGAGGGACCACAACTGCATACTGGGGTATTGTATAAGGGGTACTACTGGGGTTAAGGTGCATATGGATAGGAATGTTCAGCGTGAAAATAAAGGGGTGTGTCATGTTGGCACGCCCCATTTTTAAGTGACCACGCCCATTTTTTTCCCGCATATGATCGGTGTGTTAGGGGTGGGGGGGGGCCTATGGTCGCTCCGTTTTCAAATTTGACCTGGGCTCCAAATACCCTAGTTACGCCACTGGTGACCACATTGTTTTATATTGTGGCATTAGCTCTTTGATGGGGTCATGAAAAGCTACAGTGATATTTAGTAACACACAGTTCGCAGTAATGACAATTATGGTGCACACTTCTCCAGCCAATTCAGCCATTCAGATCGACTGCCCAGATCATACTAACATTTACCACACACATGATTAAAAGGTGTGACTGCTGAAAGGCTGGATTAGATGCAATGACCACATGCTGTATACACTCAAGTGCAGTCATCCACTGACTGGATCTACCATCCCTTAAAACACCTGTGTCAATTAAAAATTGCAGTGTGTACAGGGTTTATGGGAAACTATAGTGGTGGCTTGTGCATATAACAGGATCTACACAGAAATGAAATTCGCACTCTGTAGCTGGAATAAAAAAAATAAACAATGCATCTATACATAAACTAACC
The DNA here is from genome assembly GCA_031769625.1 of Taudactylus pleione. Taxonomy (NCBI): domain Eukaryota; kingdom Metazoa; phylum Chordata; class Amphibia; order Anura; family Myobatrachidae; genus Taudactylus; species Taudactylus pleione. The sequence continues at coordinate 33,851,094 of JAUIMM010000015.1, read as the reverse complement.
ATAGGTAATAAAATTCAATATAAATCAGTGATCACTTGCACAAACAGCATTTTTTTCAATTGTATAAATACAGGTTAAGTCTTCCATTTCCAAAATGCTTGGGACCAGGGGTATTTTGGATATCGGCATATTCCGTATTTTCGAATATTTGCATACTATAATGAAATATCTTGGGAATGGGACCCACATCTAAACCCAGAATGCATTTATGTTTTATATACACCTTATACACACAGCCTGCAGGTAATTTTATACAATATTTTTAATAATTTTGTGGCTCAAACAGTTTGTGTACATGCATTAAATTAATTTATGTTTCATATACACTTAATACACACTGCTTGAAGGCTATTTTATTTACTATATTTTTAATAATTTGATGCCTTAAACAAAGTTTGTGTACAATGAACCATCAAAAAGCAAAAGTTTCACTATCTCAGTCATGCTAATAATATTCCTTATTTCGGAATATTTGGATATGGGAGACTCGGTCTGTATATATAATTTTTTTGTTTTTACGCCTGCACTGCTGTAAAGATTTTACTCATATGTTAAATAATTATTTTGTTCAACTAAAAAAAAAACTCACAGAGAATAAGAGAGATTAACACATACCAGAAGAACACACAGACAGGCATTCTACTTGCAGATCTGTAGGATTACAGCCACATCCTCTGAACTGCATAATATAAATGGCCCTGGAGAAATGAACACATCTTCTCAGGCTTTCTTACCAAGTAATTCTCCATATCTTTGCCTTAAATAATTTTTCTCTAGTTATCTGAATAAAAGTTCACTATAACTGAGCAGTAAAACTCTTTGGGCTATGAGAAAACAGGAGCTAAAAATGTTTTTTTTTTTTTTTTTTTTTTTTTTTAATTAACAGGGTTTTTTCAATTTTAAGGCCCCCATACAGGGTGCGATTTTTCACATGATTTGGTAGTTTTCCATCGACTGGAAGGACCAATCATGTAAAAAACACAGTGTGGGGATGATCACGATGCCGAAGCGTGCCCCCGTACATAGTTGCCGCTGATCAATTGAACTTGCAGAAAGATAATCGACCTCTCTCAAGATTTGGCACACATCGTTTCATGTGTGTGCGCTCATGATGAACGATGCGATGGACGATATGTTGTCACTTTTCCTCCCATTATTTAAATTCCAGCATCGTGAGGTTGTTTTCTACAAACAATATAACGTTTACGATCTGCAGTAGTTTACGACCCATCTATATCGCTTGGTCGTTTGTACAATCGTTCCGTGTGTGGGCACAATATCGTTTGACGGGGAAAGTTCAGAAATTCAAGGGAAATCGCAAACGAAATTGGATCGTTTGCAAACCAAACAGTGTATGGGGGCCTTAAGATAATAAGAGAAACATTTTAAATTCCAACTATCCACCCAAGCAGACTTAAACCATAACACATCCAAAAGGTGTCTGACTAATTAATTAACTTAATTCACTAATAGGGCAAAATGTTTTATAGTTTGGTTAGCAACACCTTGTTGGCTTAGGAAAGTAATTAGAACTCAGAGAGAAATTCTTACAACAGCCTAACCCACCTTACTGCATATATCTTCATATATATTTTCTGCAGGAAGTACACCATGTTCTCTTAAAATAAAATCCATTGTTCTGGGTTTATTACCACTTTTAGAGAGTGGACAACACAAAATCAAACTGACCTCAAAATGACAAGACAGCACAAACTTTAATTCACGTAGATAAATAAGGACTGTTTGCTCAGGACTTTGTTTAATCCACATGCTTTTATGTGGACTTCTTCAATCAGTCAGTCTATCCCTAAGGGCACATGGATGCTAGCCTCTGTATGAAATGCAGAAATACACCTAACATACAGTCAAGTGTACACAATCACTTTTTCCCAGATTTAACCTGTGACCTCTGCTAATATGTTTCTTCTCGTGTGACCTTTTAGGTTAGAAGCTTCATTAGATTTAATCTGACAGGCATTCTTATTAGACACCTAGCAAGAAAATTAAGAAAAAGTATTTTGTTAACACATTATTAAACGGTTGTTTGCTTTCAGCAGTGTTATTTTAGCTTTCTCTAACAATGGGAGGCAGACCAGTATGTGCAATAAGTGGTTGAAAGACAAATCTGGAGGTCCTCATCACCAATAAGGTTGACATTATTATTCTAAATCTTCACTAAAAAGATTGCCAACTGTCACTTCAGAGGTTAGATTTGAAAGCATTCAGATTGTTTTCTTGCTTACCAATTCCATCAGTGTAATTTTGTTCTCACAATGGTAAAGACATGTACACATAACCCCACCTCAATGGCCATTTTGTAGACTACCATAGCTCATGACTGCAACCCAAAATTATATTACACTCAGGAAAGATAAACCTTACATGAAAACGATCTCTAAACAGGCATGACATGCAATTATAAAATAAAATTAGAAATAGAGAGTTCATAAAGGAAACTTTGTATCCAATGGCAGATCAGAACCACTCGACCTACATTATCTAGTCTGCCTATATTTATTCCTATAATAAACTCAGATTTAATTTGAGCATTAGCTTTTTTTTGTTCCAGATTTAGGACAGCCATATGTCTATCACTAGCATATTTAAAATCCCCTACCATAGTTGACAATAGTTCTACTATACTATAACGTTGGCAAAAGTAATTCTTGCTCAAATTCTCCTTAAAAGTGCTACCCTTACGTTTTGGTGGATGTCCTCTTGTTCTAATATTTCTCCTCAGCTGAATGCTGTCCACCTGTACCTTAAAGACACTTTATATATTATGCCCCTCTCCATTGTCTGATCCAAGCTATATGCAGAGGTTGTTTAATCATTACTGCCATATTTTATGTTGTAGTGGCACATCCCGTAGTGATTAAGCGTGAAATGTAAAATTGGTCAGGATGCAGTGGTTTTACAAGCTACATATTAGTAAATAACAAAAAATGTCAGTCTCGTTATACGCCCTAGACAACTGAAAACAGCATTCCAGGAGTAGTCAAAACAATGACCCGTATATAGTGATAGCACAATCACACCTTATGCTACTAAGCCCTCATACTACTCAATCGAACATTCAACTGACCTTGCTGAATTGTCAACTATTCAAGTCACTTGACATAGTGATTCCTAAAGCACTTTCCTCCTTATAAGCTGCCATTAATTTTGTTTTACATTGAACCTCAGTTGATACCCTTTACCATTCTTAGCATGTATAAAATTAGGATGTGGTGTCCAGCCCCTCCCCCCTGCCACTAATCTACCTAGGTATATCATGTTATAAAGCTTTGCATCATATGCAAAAAGGTATACTCTGCCAATACCACTAGTAATGCAGCAACAGAGATCATGAAAAGCATTGGCGGAACAAGAAATTATTGGTGTGTGTCTCTAGTAGTCATCATGGCGAAGCAAAACTACACTTGCTATTTTCCAAGTCCTTTGGGATTATACTTGTTAATAATGATTAGCTGAATAATGTAGTTAATGGTATAACCAAAATTCTTTACCAACTTAAGCTCTTCCTATGCTTGGATGTATTCCTTATGAACCCACTGACTTGTTAAGAGTTCTATCAGGATCCTCTCCTCAGTAATTGGATTCTACCTCTCATTGCATTGGCATCCCTGCTAAGTAACTGAAGTCCCTTTTCTTCTCCTGTATGAAGGAAATCGTTTCAGATGAACTGCTATATCATTGTCTCCCATCACAAGACTTTTCCCCACATTAACTCACAAAGTGTGCCATTTTCTCTCAAGAACCATTGTACATGAGATTTCTTATTTAGCCTCCTACACTTACCCAATACTCTATCTTCATTCTTCAAAGTCTGCTTATATTTCCTAAAAGCAGTATTTTCCAACTTGCTTAAAAACTATTAGATTTCTTTTCCTTGTGCTTTCTTTTACCCTGTGAGATACTAATGTCTTTTGCCTTTAGAACTGTACTTTTTTCCACTGGCCCTTCACTGCACTCAAATGCCTCCAAAGAATCACTTACAATTTCCTCAACTCATCTTTAATTTAAAAAATCAGAACCGAACAGAGGGGCGGAACGGAGACTTAGGTGAACCAGGTCTGTTCCACACACATTTTACATACACACACACAGTTGAGTCACATTATTATGACCACCTCCTACATTTGACGTTGGCAGCGCGTAGCCCATGAAGTACGTCATGTACCATGTGCTAGCTGGTGGGTATATAAGGTGTGCGATAGGCTGTCTGCACACATATCACTCGTTGCTGTCATGGGTAAAAGGGGCAATTTATCTGCGTTGCAAAAAAAGGATGATTATTGGCTTTCGGGCCAAGGGTGGCAGTATTTCTGAAACAGCGCAGTTTGTGAACTGTTTACGGGCCACTGTGGTGAAGGTGTATCATGACTGGACAAATGACACCATTGCGAATAACCGACGTGAAAACTGCGGAGCACCACGATGTGAGGTAAACGTCTACTCCGAAGTTCAGCAAACCCTGCTGTGTATGGGGCTCTGAATTAAATGTTTGGTCACAGCACCTATGCCATCGAAGGTGCATCAGTAGAAAAGGCTTCAATTTTCACATCTGTATCGGAATTGGACCTCTGCTGACTGGTGCAAGAAAGGTGCTACTGTATACCCCAGGAGATGGCACCCTTGCCCAAATCTTGCAACACCATACATAAACATACTACACAAACACACACAAATATGTATACCTAGTAGCCCCTGTGGATAAAAGATAATTTGACAAGCTACTATACAAGTTTGGGTCCGATATGCACAATTCGGTTTGGTCTTTGAGCAACATATAGTAAGTGAAAATACTACACTATAAGTGCTTTCTCTTTTCTACAGGCAAACACACATAATAATATTATAATATCCTATTTAAAAGGAAAACACCAGCCAGCCTCCTGACGAAGTCTTACGACAAAACATGTAGTGGCGTGGCTTGGTGTTCTGGATTGTGCAGAGGCACCAGTTCCCGGAAAAGTCCTTGGAGACGTCCAGGATACAGACAGGGTGATTGCCTCTGCTTATTATTGTGCTGTTTACGCTAGCGTTGGCTCTGACCGCTTGTTTTGGTATGTGCATTGTAATTTTTAAAGATTGCAATAAAATATTGTAATACTTTAAAGCACGGAGTGGCGCCCCCTTTCTAGGTTCTCTTTTTCCCAGCTGGATTCGGGGGTTCTTATATTGGGGAAGACGCCGATCCATTTCAGATATAGGATTTCTGCATCACAATCCCACTTTCATATGTGAGGAATTGGTTATAAGACACTTTTTGCAATCACTTTTGGGACTCATTCCTTGGACATTGGTAGTGTTCTAAACTCTGAATTAAGCGCACTAATATATATATATATATTTTTTTATTTTTTTTTACACACACATACAAACAAATAGTAAAATGTCTGACTTGCTGTGTATTGGTGATGATTGCTTAGCGACTTATAATTCCCTAATTTTTACCCAGAGAGTAATTTAATTTTTCACTTGATTTTCAGAAAAAAATTATGCTAATATTGTAACCGCTTCCAGATTGTATTATCACACTATCGGTTATTGATTCTAAAATCAATGTAAGGAAGAAGTTTATGAGTAATTTCTAGGTCTCGTTGCAGAATGTAAGTGCCAATTCAGCACCTGTTTTCTTGAAGTCTATTTGCTTTTTTTTTTTTACACAGAAGCTACATTATTCTAGTGGGGTTACATTCCACTCTAAAGTGCATTGTGAAGATTTTTTGCAGCAAAGGCAGACGCCAAGTGATGGATTGCATTTTTCTTAAATAATGAAATGCGTTATGCTCCATCATGTTCAAGTGATCAGATGTTTTATTACCGTGAAGTCAGGGAAAGGAAAAAAAGAGAAAAAAACATGACAAAGTAAGCTATATACCATGACAGTCAGAATATTTATCTGTACTAAGCAAGTGTTTTGTTACAATGTCAGTAACACTGTAGTAATAGCTGAATATTTAAATTAGAAAACTGAAAATTATTGAATATATTAGAGTACTTATTGAAAATTAGTGTAATAAGTAACCCCGTACAGTTCTTTCTTTATTAGAGCGAACCTTTCTCCCACCAATGCTTATCGCAGTAATTCCCCATCGCAACTGTCCCAATCTCTAGACACACTCGATCCCTCTTCCAATGAGAATGTAAGCATCTCCTGTATGACTTCTCCCCTAGGTTGATGACTTCTCGCAGGGACTGTAAAACTCAAACTGATAGCTACTGTGTTGTGCATTGCTTTACGGTTGATACAAAATAATTGGAAATTAACCATTCAATTTTTCACCCCATCGGGGTTAGAGGTAGCAGACAATTCCCTCTTATTGTACTGATCATGACACCAAGAAAGCTCTGAAGTGTACGGCAGAGTGCACATGCTCCAGGGGATTTTATAGCTACAGGTATAGAAGGCATGGTGCAATCAATTATAAGTATTGCAATTAGAGTTATAGAAATACTAGTGTATTATAAAGATGTAATAGTACCTTATTATTAGTTGAAAAATAAAAAATTCCCTATCCACACACTGCATATACAACTCTTAAAGTTCTAATCATAATAGACGGTACACTATGGTTAGATAATCTCTGAGAGGCAAAAATATGAATGTTAGGATGGAATACACTGGATGATTAGAGTGGATAAATGAATAAATACCTAAAATAAACTTTCCAATTGACATACTAGTACCATGCAAACATGAAAAACGTATGATAAACATGCACTTAGCTACTCAAAAATGATTGGACTATTTTTAAATAGCTACTAAACTTGAGCTCTAATACCTGGCCATAGACTTTACATGCAGGGATGTATTTAGCGCTTGGCTAGGATGGGACTTGCCATGGGGGGCACTGCCCGGCAGTGCCACCTGCGACCAGGGGGAAGTTTGCATAGTAGGCCACTCAGACAGCTCTCGCTGGACTTGCCGATGGCTTGGTTGCCCCAGTACTACCTTCTGGGTGACCGCTCAGAGGGCCGGCCAATATCCGCTCCTGCCACCCTCCCTACATAAATAAGCAGCAGCCACTGACCTCCGCCTTCAGCTCGCCGCCCCCCAGCAGGTGGTACCGGTGGGGCAGTCGGCGCATGTTCTGGCCCCTGGGACAGTCCCACTACGGCTGCAGGACTGGGGCAGGGGTCTCCAGGCTGTACAGGTGAATGCTGCCCCACCCTCCTCCATACCAGGCTCCATTCACGGCGGACAGGGGGAGGAAACGGCAGCCATGAGCAAGAGGATGAGACCTGGCAGTGCTGGCTCTGTGTGCTCCATGCATGTGCAGCTCCCACTTGCTCGCTGAGTCTGCGTCTAAACGCATCGAACTATCGGGGGGCTGCACCTGATATTGGGTCTGCAGAGCATAAGCATGTGCATAATGTGTACTACGGTGTGGTGAAACATGTATAAGGGGTATAACTGTGACAAAAAGTGATTAAGGGGACTACTGACTGGTGTAATGTGAACAACAGACTACTGTGGGGCACTACTGTGTGGTGTAAATTTAATTGGCACTGTGGGGTCACGCCCCTTTCCCATGAGGCCATACCCATTTATTTTTTATTGGGGGGGGCGCACTAGTCTCTTATCTTGCCAGGGGCGCTCGGACCCCTAGATGCAACTCTGTTTACAAGTATATACAACACAGTTGTAGCTCAGCCAATGTAGGTCTGAAAAACAGTGATTTTTTTTTCTTGGGGGGGGTTCTGATTTATTCAACCAAATGTAATAGCAAAATGAGTACAATTGTAAAACATTCTTTAAGAGAGTCAAAATTTGGTGAAGCATTATTAACATTTTCCATGTGTGCACTTTATACTACCAGAAGAGTATTCTGTAGCGGTAGGAGCTACACTACAGATAGTGCTTATTCTGGGTTAAAAAATGTAAAACAAAGGTCTAGTTTTAGAACACAATAATGGTCATGGCAGCACCGACTCTTATTCACCCTATTTTAATGTGTTTTTCATCAATTTATCGAAGTGTGAAAAGTGCAATCCCCCAAGTCCCGTGTCGGGCTTCCACCATCGGGATTTAGGCCCGCGACATGCCGTCCGCTGGTCTGCTAACTACATCCGCAGGAACCAGAGGCAGAACAGAACCATGCTACAGCAAAAAAAAAAAAAATTGTTTACAAATCAAAATTTCTTCAAAAGAAAATTGTAAGGCCTTCTAATTGTCTCCTTCATGTAAATGTAAGGAAAAGAATGAAAATGGTTAAACACACAGCTGGAAGAAAGCTCTCCTGGAAAATTACAACACATGCTTTAGCTCTGACTAAAATTTCACACCAGTATTCTTCAACAGCGTCCACCAAAGATACGCAACACAGAAATAAAACCATCGTTCCCTCTGCTTGTTTTTTCACCTGCTCTATTCCTTCAGACAGCGCGCAACATGCTCAGGGGAATAGGAAAATCTATTGCACATGTTAAAATAAAAGACCTTCTGATAGGAGTGAATACAACAATGAGACACAATGGACTTTGTATAACTTTGTGGGAAAGCAGAGCTCATGCTGGAGAAATTCTTCCCATTGAAGATGTTTGACCATTGTACAATAGCTTTATGTTATGATGGTAATGTGGTTTCAGATTCCAGAAAAAGAAAGAATAAAAACTACAAAATTATAGGCAAACTGAGCACTAGTTGGCTTTGCAATAAAAAACATGGATTTGTATGTTCAATTTGAACACAAAACGGGAAATATTTGTAAAACTAAACTACAAATGATGTTGTCCAGTATCTGATACTTGATGTGTGTAGGCCAGTGGTTCCCAAACTTTTTTGAATCACGGCGCCCTAGTGCATCAGCATTGTTTTCACGGCACCCCTAAGCCAAACGTTTGTTATTTAGAAATTCAGAAAAAAAAGTAGTACATGGTGCGTGGTCATGGAAAAGGGGGCATGTCTATAAGACGTGTCCCCTTTCCGTCATACTTGGGGGCGTGCCCGGCGCTTACGGACATGCCGGGCAGCCCCCAAGCGCTGCAGAAAGGGAGAATAGACGCCGGGCGCATGCGCCCGGCGTCTATTCTCCAGCGGTGACCGGGACACTGCATGTTTCTCCACCCGCGGAACACTGCGTCCCGCCGGTGAGAACGGCACCCACAGGCTGTGAGGGCAGGGCGCTTTTTGCCCTCCTCCTGGAGGGCAGGGTGCTTTTTGCCCTCCAGAAGGAGGGCAGGGCGCCGCGCCCCGCTAAAACAGCCTAGCGGGAATGATAACCACCCAGAACGCCGACTGCTGGGATCCCGACGCCAGAATCCCGATCAGCGTGGGGAGACCGGCCAACGGAATCCCGACATGGCTGGAGATTCAAAAGCCACAATCCCGACAGCCGGCATCCCGAACGCAAGTAAAGCAGGGCCTGGCGTTAGCCACGCAGGGGGGGTTAGGTTTAGGCTGCAGGAAGGGGGAGGTTAGGGTTAGGCTCCAGAACCACCGGGGGGAGGTTAGGTTTAGGCACTTACCAGGAGGGCTAGGGTGCGGGGTAGGGAGGGTTAGTATCAGGGTGCAGGAAATGGGGGTAAGGGGGTAAATAGGGTGGGGGAACAGTACTTACCGTTCCCCTGTTGGGATTGTAAGCATCGGGATGCCGCTGTCAGTATACTGACAGCCAGCATGCCAAGTGTCGGGATATCATACCCAATCCGATAAAAACGGCTACTGAATCTTGTATCACTACTAAGGTACATCGCTTATCACAGGTCAGACCTGGCACTAAACAAAGCACTACTTAAAGGCTATTTGACAAATAAAATGGCCTTACGGTTATATAAGCCTACAGAGAAGTAGGTCTAGTCATTTACCATTTTTGTAGCAGCTACTTACAACAAATTAGGGTTCCACCTGTGTACAAGATCTTCAGCAGTCCAACCAGTCCTGCACCCACTACCAGAATGGGCATGAAGCCAACAACATGGATTCTCTTCTACTCTACTTAACTAGTACAGCAGCCAACATGTCTGAGATCTGGTAGACCCTAAAGGACTCTGGAGCCGATTCAGACCCACTCGCTAGGATGCGATCGCTCGTAGCTGGCCGATATCTGCAAATGCATCGCAATGCGCGTGCGCAAACCACTGCGAAAGATCAGGAAGCACTCGCTTGCCCAGCATAGACAGTCCAGTTGAATGAGTGACAGGAGAGTGCGTTTGTGGGTGGTAACAAGGGCAGGCCACTAGAAAAGGGGTAGTGGAGGTACGAACGCAGGCGAGCCTGAGTGTTTCAATGCAGTTTCAGAGGTGTGCATAATTAACAGGCAGTGTCATTGTACACGTCACTTGGTTGTATTTCACACTGAAGTGATCGCAGTGCTTGCGGCAAGGTATAGTCAACCTCAAGCGCCGCGAGCACATCCGATGGCACTCGATGTACCAATGTTTTCATGCACTTCCAGGAGATGACGTGCGCAAGTGGGCATCTTATGAATAGCTAGTGGCCGCCTGCATACACAAAGTGATCGTACGCCAAGACATATCGGGCGTGCTAATGCCTTGCTGTGCAATCGCCTGCCTTGCTGGGCGTGTGTTCGATTTGCATATGCTGGGAGTGAGCGAATGCATCTAGCGAGCGTGTCTGAATGAGCTCCGTTGCTCCATCCTGGATTCAACAGCTTATAGATTTATACCCAAAAATGGACCCCACTATGTCTATAGTTGATTTGCATCCCTATCCTACGTGCTATATCAGTCCACTCTGTTTTCCCTTTCCCCATGGTTTAACATATGTCCATGCATCACTTATCCAGCCATTAATATCCTATGCAGCGCCCCCAATATGGCTGTCGCACATGACACTTGTCGGAAGGATGAACAATCTATAGGTCAAAATATGCAATGGGTAACCTGAATTTTGTATGTTATATTAAGTATTTTCCCTACTAGTTATCAATGTTGATTCATTGCATCATATTTCCACTTATTGCTTATCCTGCCCACTGCAGCCTTCATAGGATACCCAAGACATGCTGCCTTATCTGGTCCTTTTATGGGTAGGAGGAACCATCTGTGGAATGAATAATTCTGTGTGTATCTTGAATATTTGTATACTATATTTCATACTTTGTATCTCCCCAAACTGTAATCATATTTCCATGTATTGCTTGTCCCACCCATTGTAAAATATGTAGTGTGTCCAAAATGTCTGCCTCATCTGCTACTATCGCTGGTGGGATGAGAGATCCTTGGAATGGATTATTCTGTCAGTATAGCATCTTCAATTTTTAGTTCATATTTATTCATCCACTATAATCATTTTACGCTCCCCAAGATGGATGCCTTTATGGTTTCTGCAAACGTAAAGCATTTCAGTACTTTTGAAAAAAAAAAAAAAGAGAAAGCTATATACATAGTTATTACTACTTGCATGTTCAAAAGGGAAAATTAACATTGTATTAAAGAATTATGGTCAATGATTCTATAAATATGCAAAAAACAGCTGTTCATAGGCAACTCTGCATAGAGCATTACTGATTACCATGAATAAGTGCTGTCATAAATATACTCCATTGAAATTAAAATAGTGGCTCCAGTGGCCAAATTGTCACAATATATAATCGGTCACTCCAAGCAATAACTTTGGGACAAAGCTTTTTTTCACCCCAAAACTGACATATCATTGGCCAACTCAAAATAACTGAACAAATAAGTTTTGCCTATCTTGTGATTAGGTGGGTGTCCAAGGGGTTCTGAACCAAGTCCTGACATGTTTAGTCAAAAATCTGGGTTTTGCTCAATTTTCTATCGATGGTTTTTGAATGGAGAATGCTCACATGCGTAAACCGCGGCAATAAGATCGCGCAATATGCATTTTGAGCGAAAAGTTAGCGCCGCTGAAAATTTTTTGCTAAAACACGGCTTATCGCGTCTAATTAGACAAAGCCCTAAACCTGTTTCATAGCGAAATTCATCTGATCTGCAATTGTACAGTGACGCAACTACTAGTAGACAGCCAGAGGAAAAAGGGTGAGGGGAAAATAGAACTGTAATAATGAAATCTAAAATAAAAGGAGAGTTGTCAAATAAAATACAAAAACTAGTTGGCTCCAGGGACGTTATGTCGACATGCTATCAAGTCGCCATGTCATGTCGAGACATGATGAACATCAACATGGTCACTGTCGACACGACATGCTGCCATAACTGTCAACCTAACACAACACACTTTACTAGAGCAGATACTAAACTAAACATGAAATATAACAAAGTTGAACTAATATGGTTTCAAACCAAGACACTCAAATAATTTCCTAGGACTGTCTTGGTAATGTTAGGGTTTGGGAATGTGTCTACTTAAGAGATCAATCACATCTTCCAGCACAATGAATGGAAGCCAGGAGGATTTGCAGGTCTGTACTGCCAGCTTAATACTCAAAATATCCTCTGTGCTGTGGTCTTATTCAGTTTAGCTTCTATCTTTACAGTCTTAACAGTGCTCAAGTAACTGGTTGGAAGGAACACTGTTGACAAGACACTTCTGTTTAGTGTGAGCTTACTTCACAAATTCTCGCTTTGTCACTCCAACTACTCCTGTATCATGAAGAAGGCAAAATAAATGACAGAGACAAAAGGATACATGATTAATTCTACATTGGACACTGCCAATTTTTTTTAATTTTCTTTATTTTCCTACACAACAAGGGCATTAGCCATATACAGTAACAGCTTGGAGCTGATTAAATCTGTCTATCATCACCATATCTTTAAGTATTTGTAGCTCATATTTAAAATCTGTTCCTGTTAGGCTGTTTTAGTGGGACGCCGTGCCCTGGCCGATTTTAAAAGGCCAAAATGCGCCCTGCCCTTTTAGCGCTGCCCGCTGAAACAACCTGCCCTGTGCCTTCCCCACCCGCGTGCCGCAGTGTCCCGCGGGTGGGAAAAGTTGAACTGACCGATCACCGCCGGGTGAATAGACGCCCATGTACATGTGTATGGCATCTATTCACCGTAAGAGGAGAGCTTGGGAGAATCCCAGCACCTCCGTAAGTAGGGGGCACCGCCCTTTTCGAAAGCACTCCCGTCTTCAGCGCGCGCAAAGTATTTCTTACCCACAGTCTAGCGGGAACACAACACACATACATACACATACATCCATCTATATCTATAGATATGTTGAGTACCGCAGGGAAGACGCCTGGATGAATCACCTTCCGGACTTCAGTGAAAGAAACAGCCCGGAGGAGCCAGAAGTGACGTCATCAGTCCGGTCAGAAGGAGACATGGAACAACTCCGTGCGGGTGGAAGTGCCCGAACAGATAATTTATTTACCTTTTTTAGCTCTACCCTGGACTATTTCTAACTGGGAAGCAAGCGATCAGAACTTCCCTGATAGACTTTACCGATTTAGATATTTTTACCCTAATTTGAGTTCCACCCGCTTTGTGGAAGGGGCGGAACCGGATGTTTGATGCTAATTGCTCCTAATTGAGTCCCTTGAAGGGGGTATAAAGATGCAGACCCCACAACATAGTATTACTTCCTTGAAGAAGTCTGAAATTGACGAAACGCGTTAAAGCCTGTTTCTATGCCTGCTGTTTGAACTGCCTATTGCTACCTCAGATAAGCTACCTTGCTTATACATTGAACTATTTCCTTATTTATTTTAAAATTGCATTTTTTATGTCATCACCTTGTCCTCCCCCCTCCCCCCTCTTAATGAGTAATGTTTTTATCCTCTGTGTCTATATTAAAATATTGTGTTTTTTAACCTATTTATTGATTGAACTATCTTGATTAATTTATATTAGGTTTGACATTGGGTCATTAATTTTAGAGCTTATATAGGTCCTTTTTTCTGCACTTTATAATATTCCATTATGTTTAGGAAGAATATTGTTCATATATATGCAATAGTATTTTTGCACACATTTGCACTTTATCTTGCACGAGCACTTTACATTTCATTATAGTGATACATTATTCACGTGGTTTTGACACATTATTAATATAATCATATCAACTAGCCAGTCGCTCTATAGTTAATATCCATGTACAACTATCTATGCTTTCAGTGAACTTGCCATTGCTGATTATTTAGTGACAGAGAGCTGACGCCTGTACTGGTCAGGCTGTGTTGCAGTTGACATAATTTGGTATCAACACGAAAGTCAGGGGTGTACTAACCACTGGCGCTTTTCCTACTCTCATATTATATATATATATATATATATATATATATATATATATATATATATACATACACACACACACACACATATAAACACATTTATATACACACATACATATACACACTGTACACTGTATATTGCCAAAAATAGATGCCCATATCTTGCACTATGAAAAAGAATTTGCTGCACCTCAAGTCAAACCCCTGTTAGTGAGAACAAACAAATCTAAACACACAAACAATACTTAGGGGGCGCAAGTGACTTAAAAATCTTTTAAGGGTTCAAAATTGGCACCAATGGAATATCCAATAGAGATTTGTAATCCGGTTCACAATTTGCGTCTCTTTTCTTTAGTGTATAATGGACAGACTTCAGTGAAGTTGATAGTAGATTCCATAAATCACAAAAAAACTTCTAAAAAGACCCTCTCACCAAAAAGTACACCCAAGAAATGGCATAATGTCCCACTATTCGATATGGTGGACAATAAATTTATTAAAATTTCTTGTCAAATAACAAAAATAGGACATAAAAAAAAAAAAAACTGCTGACAATCAATTTGCCATTGTTTTCATAGAGGAGGATGACAATAGATATCCTGCTGCTACCCATACAGGATATGCATCCATGTGTACTATTGCCGCAGTGGTGCCTAACAGCCGATTCATTTGATGTGCGACACTTGTATATCTGTGTGCGAATGAGTCTCAACCTGTATAAGAAGTGCTACGATGCAGCAGCCGCAGCATTTTTCAGGCCAAGGTCCATTGTGATTCATCTGCGACTATGTACATATTTAAAACTAATTCCAGTGCCGTTAAAGTCACAGCCCAGTAGTGTTTTGCTGCATCTGTGTGAATTAAGCCGGGCACACACTGGAGCGATGTCGGGTCGATATGCCATACAACATATCACCTACATCGCTTAGTGTGTACATATGATTGCTCCCTCCCACAGTCACTAGCGACAGTCACCATGTTTGATGTGCTTCACATCAAACCTAGCGATACCGCTAGCAGCCAGCGCATTGTTAATGAATGACATAACTGTGATCATTCCGTTGTTCATTAAAGTCGTCCAGTGGGGTCGCACAATCACTGTTCACAGGCATTCGTTCCGATGTCGGAACGAATGCCCGTTGCTCCAGTGTGTGCCCAGCCTAAGACACTTTTTAAGGAGTTCAGGATACATGTTAGACACACTGCTTCTGACACAAAATTGCGGCTATTTTATAGTGGATATTCATTCATTAGAATCTTCAGTAAAGTACCAAGGGATATATGCTATCTGTGGCTGCCATAAATTCCTGGGAAACCACAAGAACCTTGGAAGAAAAAAAACCCTAAAGTCAATTTGATGGAACGCGTTGGAAATTTAATTTGGGAGTGACAAAAAAAAAAAAAAAAAGAAGATTATAATCGCTACTAGAAGGAGCTCCTACCTAAAAGGGTTTTCTGTAACTTTAGATTTAACATTCTTAAAAAGAGAGGTCACACCAATGTTATGTAATATAAGGAAGGAATTTTGACATTGTCAATTCATAAATATATTGGTAGAATTTTAAAACCAAAAGGCTGATTACTTTCTATCGAGTGCAAGGGTTTCTTTTCAGAAGATGATCTTTAGGCACACTTACTTTGAACAACCAACAGAAAAGGAAAAAAAGATAAGAACCGGCGGTTCTTAAGCCGTCGGTATGTCATACCCAACCCATGCGCAATATGAAGAAATCAGTTTCGCCCAAGTCGGAATCAGACCACTTATGTATACATCCAAAAATAGATCAGATAGTGGCAGCGGTATAGCTGAACAACAGCTACAACAGTAGTAGAAATCAATCACTAAACTATAAAAAGCAATAAGTAAACCACCTGATTGCTGGGTCACTATTTAAGATTAGATAATATGCAATTTTTAATGTCCATATAAGGATCTGTTTTGTAAACATTTGTTAGTCAAAATTTCCGCTTTGCACTGTGGTTTCAATCTTTGTCATTGTGTCCCAATCTGCCAGCCTTAGCACAAATACAGAGCAGTATTTATTTGATGCCTGTCCTACCAAGCTGCATTCAGACTAAATCTTCCATGTGTATTTAAAAAATCACACCAGTTAGGTGGGCAGGATTAGTTCAAGTCACCTAATGACTATATCATGAGCAGCAGCATTAAGGGGATTAATATTAATCTTGGCCATTTTTATGAAAGGCCAGTCACCGCATCCATAAGAACGGCAGCAGTGCCAGTGTGAGGAGGACTAAACATGAACATGGAGGGAGCTTCAGTGTTCTGTTTGCAAGTCTTCACCTTTATACACCACGGAAGGGCCATAATCAAAAGCAGCCCAGTGCGGAGGTCATAGATATGCCACACTTAATAATTACCACTAAAAGCATCAGTCTGATAAGCAGTTTTAAAAAAAAATGTAATCCAAAGTGAAAATAGAGAAGCCAGAATAAAATGTTAGCTGCAGTATAGTTCATTCAAGAAGTTCTAAATCTCTCTCCCCCCTCTCTTTCCTTGTCTGGTACTTCCTCTATTAAGGCCTTCTGTAGGCCTTCTGTATTTCTATTAGCTTTTGGGTATCTTGTAATCAAGTCCTTACTAGTTTCAAGTAACTGTTTACTTGACTAATGGTGGCCATACACGGTGCGATGCACCGTGTAGGGCGACTGCCGAGCCATCGGCAGACGGATCGTGCCATCCCAGCTGACAATTGCATGGTCCCCGTTGACCGCACGATATGTCGGCTCCACTCTCCACCATCTGAATGGGATTGTACATCGCATCCCAGATCAGATGAACCTGCGGGAAGATCTGGGCATGCGATTTACGATCCCGCAGGAGCGTGTAGCGCGATATTACGTACGATATAGTGCCCATATATGGCACGATTGGGAGCGTTCCAGAATATGATGGCACACCGGCCTCGTTTTCTTGGCGCCCACGCCAGTGGCTGTGCCCCAGCAGCATGATTTTGTTTCCGCCGATGACTTAATTTTCGCCAGGCAGAAACTTAGCCCCGTATTCAGTCTGCGCCTTGTAACCAGCGGAAAAAAAGTTTTGCATCTGAATGGAGGCGGATAAAAGTGCAGAGTTGCGCACCTCCAGCCAGTCCGCCAAAGGTAAACTGTCAAAAAAAAAAAAGTTTAAAAAAAAAAACTTTAGATCACCCCAAGAAGGTACTTTTGTTTTGGGGGAGAAAAAAAAAAAAAAAACAAAGTTGGAGGACAAACTTAAAAAAAAAAAAAACACCTGGGGCATACTTGGGGGACCCCCTAGACTCAATTTAGCTAGATTTTTTGTTTGCAGGTGTTCGCAGAAAGTGCGTTTTTAAAACCTCACTTTAGCGATTTTTAACCATACTTGCACCCATTTTCATGTACCCCAATTTTGCTGGAACTACTTATTTTTGCCAAAAAAAAAAAAAAACTGCTAAATGCTATTCTTCACCACTTGTGCAAAGATGCTAAATAGCAGCAATTGAGAGCATTTAAGCACCCCAAATACCTTCAGCATAGCTATTTGGGGTATCCATAGTGATCCCCCAAGTCAGTGCATCTTTTGGGGGTGTCAGGCTGAATTCCCCAAATCTGACAGCATTTTTCGCCCGGTTTCAGATTCGCCAGGACGCGTTATCGCGTCCTTTGGAATTGAATGGGGCGAAAATCGGCTGCGCACACGGAAAGTCTTTTCACCAAAAACATGCGGTGTAGGCAGAAAGTCCGGCAGGCGAAAAATCCGGGACTTTTCGCCGGCAATTGAATACGGGCCTTAGTTGTTAAAGTTCTCTACCTAGATGTAATACAGGATTTGTGGCCATACATTTGTGCCGTGAACCACCACTGTCATGCTGGACTCTGTATACCATCTATTTCATTGTGTCTTGACACGGTTTGTATTCATTGTTCCACAGGTCACTATACCCTATTTAAACAAATGCTTAAAGAATAGAATATTTTAAATTATAGCCCTAGAATATCAGGGAAGTTAGATCCCACACTAATTTTCGCCACTGGTACTTATATAATATGTACACCAGGGGGATCCAACTGACAGTCATCTACCTTAGAAAGGCAAAGGAGTTGCTACTAAAAGTTAATACAAGCAGAAAAAAAAAAAAAGATAGTAGGAAAACTGTCTGTTTTCACTTTATATCAATTAACAGAGGAAAATCCGAGGTTGCGCAAAAGCTTAAATAACTGCAATGGTGCCATGCTGCACAGTCCTACTGTAACTTTCACGCTGTATACACTACTATTGGTGTAGGAACTGCTCTGCCTACTGTACTTTATTATTTATTAACAGTTGTTTATATGGCACAGACATATTCCCCAGGCACTGATGTGAATGACTGACATTTTCTCTGTAAAGCTCTGCACAAAATGTGTGCTATATAAATAACTTAATAAAAGAAATTATAATTACAGAAAATTAATTTTCAACTAAATACTCAATAGAAGCTATTACAATAGCTAACATGCCTTCTAAGTTAGAAGTGTGAGTGTGAGTTCCCAGGCTGTCTCTGAAAGATATATACAGTACATCACCGGAAATTGGTGGGTTATCAGCATTTCCATGTTGTATTTAGGAGAAAAGGAATCATTAATTGCAAATCTGTGTTTTCTGCCATAAAACTCCACTGCAGTCATTACAATGTGATGTAAATGGGTGTAGTGGGTATGCTGGCGATTGGGAAGCACCCCCCAGGAGGGTTAGGTTTATGGTGCGGGAAAGGGAGGGTTAGGGAACACCAGGGGAAGATTTGGATTAGGCACCCCCAAAGGAGGTTAGGGTTAGGCACCATTAAGGGAGTGTTAGGGTAGGGAGAGTCGGCCGCTGGTATTTCATACCCAATATGAGGTAAAACAAGTATTACATTTGGGAGGGCAACAAAGAAGAAAAAAAAATTAAGCCATATATGCTGCCTAATCAAACATTTATTTAAGTGGCTGTATGAAGAACAGGTCTCCTGATCTAAAATTAACATTTATTCAAATATGAAGGACAGTAGCAGGTATGGATAGACTTCCAGGCTGCTGCTTTGCAAAGCTCTATCATTAAGGCCTGAGCACTCTCAGCCCAAGTAGTTGACACAGTTTAGGTGGACAATAATATACCAGAAATAATAAGAGCCCACTGAACCCATTTTGTATAGATGCATTATTACTTCTCTAATACATCTAGTAATAGCTTGCTTGATAGGGGCAACAACTTTGCGGGGTCCTTAGAATCACAAAAGTTGTTCTGTAACCTGAAGAACATCTGTACTGAATAAATACACAGTGATTGCTTCTAATAAAGTGCAGTTTCTTCTCTTACCATCCACTGGCTACTGGTAAAAAGAAGATGGAAGAACAAATTTTTTGAGTAGAAACTTTTGGCAAGAAAGTTGGTTTGTCAAATAAGAGCCACTGTATTTTTGTAGATCTTTAGAAAGGGATCATTGCTCCATAGTACCAGTAACTCTCCGACTCTTTTGGCTTAAGTAATTGTCACCAGGAACACTGCCTTCACTGTTATCCATACAAAATTGTGTGGTGAATTAGTTGAAACAGGGCAGCTAGTAGAGCATTAAACAACAAACCAAGGTCCAAAAGGAGCCAATAAAGGACAGAACAGAGAGGAAAATTATCTTCAACAGTTGGAAAAAAAAAATCTAAATTATCAATTCTTCTGAGGCCAATTTGGTCACCAAGAAAATACTTCTATTTGTACTTGGAGTAAGGATAAGGCAAAACCTTTGCAGAGTACAGCCTGTAGGAAAACAAAGATGTGTGAAATTCTCTTTTGTTGGATGAACTATATTTTTAGATTCACACCTTAAATTATCTTCCAAGCACTATAATATGCTACTGAAGAACGGTTCATTCTTGCCTGCAAGACTGTTATCAACCCTGATACCTCCTTTTCCCTGAGCAGTTCCTGTTCAGTTTCATTGCCAATAAAATGTACTTTCTGCATCATTGTGTTGAAGACTGTACCCTGAAGCAATGAATCTGGATGAAAAGATAGAGACTAATTTCTCTTGAAGTATTTCCTAAGCTACTGAGAACCACAGATGTTATGGTCAAAATGGGAGGATTGCGATCCTTTTTACTTTTGCTGGGTTTTTTTGTTTTCTTATCTTTCTTTTCATGCAATATAGGAGAGGAAATAGTCGCTAGATAGTTGAAACCTCCATGGGATTGACAATGTGGCCACCACTTCTGTCCCTAGAAACGTGTCCAGAGAAGAAACTACTTCAGCTTTTCGTTTTTTTTTGCCATATTCAATTGCTGAAGAAGCCAGATTCTTGATAAGTAGCTGAAATACTTCTTGATGACCATTGTTCTTGAAACAATTTGCCTTAGGTAATTGGCTACTGCATTCTCTTTGCCTATGACATATAAGGTTGACAGTGACTTTAGGTTTTTCTTCTGCCCAAGATATCAGTGTGGCTCTACCTCAACTATCACAGCCTTTCTTCGGGCTCAGGCTCCATCCAGCCTCCGGAACACGATTCCTTCATGTGCAAGAAACTGTGTGCTGGGTATAGGGAACGCTCAGAGCGGTTCTTGATTCAGCCTGCCCGGTGTTTATTGATGCAGTGCATGTTAAGAAAACCTGCCCCCATGCAGGCACATGCATTTTGAATCGTTACTACCAGATATGCTCTCGGAAGTAGAACCCTGGTGTTCCCTGGATAGCCGGTCATATCCTCATCTTGCAGCATTAGATTGTACATCATGGCGACCAAAGGCAAAGTAAACCTGTGTACTACAGAAAATAATAAATACTGCCGACCTACCTTTGCTAAGGGACAGGAAATAAAAACACAGGAAAATAGGAGGAGCTGCATTATAGCGGTTTTATTTTATTTTTTTATCTACCTATACCTAAATTAGAAGAGAAGCTACCCATTGAATGGCTGCCATGGAGAATTGAACTGGAAACTAGTAACTAAATCTAACTTCGTTAACACCAATTAAAGCTAACTTGTTAAATATAGCCAACAATTATCTACACTTAAACAATACCTAGGAAATTAACCCCAATATATAAAAAATTATAACAGAAAAATAAAAAAAAGGGCTCCTGGACCCCCTAAAGTCTAAAACTAAATTGAACCATACATAAATGATGGGAGAATAGGGCAAAACATTGAATTATTTTTGTTTTTTACAAATACAAAAGTAGCCAGCACCTCTCTCCCTTCCAGACAAAACGAATTAGGAGAGGGTGAGGCAGCTGGCTATGGGAATCTTTTTAATCCTCTACTAAACTTTGACTGTGATCATTATAAACAGCCTGTCAACAGATATCACATGACCAGGAATCACACTCATCGATCACCCGGCATTGGACAGGACCTAGAGTGGCTTAAATATTCGTGCAGCCGTAGCACTGGGTGCGCACATGGAATTGAGCAGCCACAATGACGAGGTGCCATTTTTTTTGCATAGGCTCAGTTATTTCACTGATGAAGACAATGAAGATGCACTGTGACCAGTCAGCACCTGGTTAACAGATTACTTTCACAAACTAACAACCAAAACAAAAAAGGATGACAGAAAGTCTCTGATTTGGCATGGTCATGCTTGCCAGGAGTGGTGAGAACACAAACTAGAACTACTCCTTTAAAAGAAAAAAAGAAAAAACACACCCCCCTGCAAAAAAGGAATATGGACTGATTTGGAAGACATGCAGGAAGTGATGTCATGACTCAGGAACAATTCTAGATATAGAATATAAACTTGGGTTCAGCTTAGACAGGAAAACTAACCAGACTAAATGATTTCCAAAGTAGATGGTCATGACCACCTAAAAGGTAGGTTGGGTTTTCACAAGCAGCTGACAAATCAAAGTTACCTAATAGCAAGACATAATTTTACTTGGAAAGAAAAAAAAAAAAAAAAAAAAAGAGACAACTGGTGAGGAAAATACTTTAACATGGTGATGAGTGGTGTTTTGGTTCTCAGCAGAGAGCTCTAATAGCTGTTGCCCCTCACTGTTGAAACAACAGTTTTAATCCCCTGAATGAGAAGTAGATTCCTTTATGTGCATTACATCCGCATTAATCAGAAATGTAACTGTGCTGAAATCATGTATATACAAAATAGTAGAGGCAGCTGGGAAGGTTTAGGCTACAGTTAAGTGTATTTATTTTTAACGCTGCCTTTCTCGACTGCATTCCTACTTTACATATAGTGCAAGCATTCCGCAGAAGTGTCAAAGCCCCAGACCGGTTAGCATAAATATAGTCATAGGGTAAGCTTTTGCATACGGTGGCAGAAAATCTCTCTCTGTGTAAAGGTTTCTGTGGATGAAAACATTCAGCATGCTGCTGTGTCCACACTCCATTCTGCACACACAAGGTCAAGCCCATCCAATCTGACTGCATCAGTGTCATGGAATGCTGAAGTACACATATTTGCCATTCAACACGAAAACGGCTTTTCAAGTTCAATCAGCTATAAATG
Source organism: Taudactylus pleione (assembly GCA_031769625.1). Taxonomy (NCBI): domain Eukaryota; kingdom Metazoa; phylum Chordata; class Amphibia; order Anura; family Myobatrachidae; genus Taudactylus; species Taudactylus pleione. The sequence continues at coordinate 33,828,499 of JAUIMM010000015.1, read as the reverse complement.
TTGCTTTGTTTTAATTTTCCACTGAACTTCCTGGAACCTATTATCAGGCTGTCAGGGATGTATATTTAGCAATGGCAACATGGCCTCTTTGCAGCTGCACCACTGCCCATGTCACCTCCAATAAACAGAAAAACAATCCCAGGGCCGGGGAGTTACCCCTTAACGTTAGAGCCGGCCTTCAGGGCTCCAGGTGAAATATTAGAAAAGTAGATGATTCAGAAGAGCAACTCTGCCATTTCTAGCAAAGCACAATACTTGACAATTACTAGGAGAGGGCAATGCAGATTTTTATTTAGTGGTTTATTACAGTTTTATTTTACTTTCTTTGTAACCAACTATTACTTACAGTCAGACTTCCTGCATTAATTATGTAGGCAATGACGATGGAGAAGAGCATGGACCCAGGTCACCTATTTTTCTAATCACTGAGAGGATGTCCTAGCGACACCATAGAATTTTTGTACTTATTACTTATGTTCAGTGCATTTCGCTTTAGAAAACGGACAGTGTTTAGTTTTTAATTCAAAAGGTCATAAGGACAGAAGTCAATAAAAGAGTGCCCAGGTAGCCACTGATATGGGCTCTCCAGAATGGTCATTTATGACTGCACCAAAGAAATAAAGTGGTTTATTGAATTTAGTCTGATACCTAAAGCTGGTAACACCTGGATAGACAATGACCGGTAATTTCCGTGACAGTTTGCTATTTTGTCTTGGACAAAATTTTATTCAGAAAAGACATAAAAAACTCAGTGCAACCAATAAACATGATATGAATATGTTACGTGGTAATAGACTGCCCCCGTGAGACAGTCATATCAATGGCAGAATTTTTCTGTGTGGCTTATTGGCTAAATGTTACAAATACAGTTGTTCAAAGATCAGAATGAACAAACATGTGTTTGTGGGTGAATCAGTCTTTGTTAGTTTTGTCAAAACCGATTAATTGGGTAAGACAGAATCTGTTTGCCAATCAGGAAAACATGCACGACGCCATCTTGTGAATGGCAGCAAGACTCCATTTTAGAAAAGAAAGCTTACACAAGCGCCATTTTGTCAAAAATACATAGTACACAATCCACAGTGCAAAATTGATAAAAGTAGCAATTTTGCTACTCACAACGCAAAGTTGCTAAAAAGTAGCACGAACAGTTTTTTAACAATATTCCCCTAACACCTACCGACGGTGTTTAGCAGACATAAAATAACTTTGCAACACATAAAAATCACCACAGACTTATATCTGAGCAGTAGCAAAGTAGTGGTGTTTTCCCCTGCATTCACATTAACACATACGCAATGTAGCAAAAAGTAGCAAATTAGTGGTGTTTTCATGTTAAACATAGGACAACGCAAAATAGCTATTTAGACGCACAGCCAGCTTTTTAGTGACCTTTTCCAAACCTATACTGGCATGCTCACACACATACACAGAAGCCTTTCCAACTTAGTGCTGGTCACTAAGTGCCCCACAGACCCTCAAACACACAACACAATTTAGTGTAATTTCTCCCCGCATACACATTTAAAAGCAATGGTCCCGCAGCGCGAAAGGAACGATTATTATTTGGTTTAATCACAATGTCAGCATATAAAGAAATGAATATTAGTAACTATGGCTTAGTAAATGACAATTGGACCGGGTTTGGTGCCGTACTGATCTACTCTGTTCCCACAGCGTTCCGGTGGCATCGGTGAGGAGATCAGAACATGCGGCTATGAAATATGAATGTTAGAGAGAATAACTTCTTGAAATGTTGTATGCCATAGTTAGATTAGATTTATTATGCAGCGGGAAGGTGAACACAATCAGGCTGTTAGAGGCTGGGTTGAGTCTTTGCACTGACCTATGAATTGTACCGTAACGGAAGAAGCAAGAAGAGGAACCAATGAGAACCTGCCAACGTATTCTATTGTATCGCTTATCCCAGTACGGGTATATATGTGAGTGCTCTGAAACAAGATGCCAGTCTGCGTTGTTCCTGTTATGCTGTTCGAAGAAGGTCTCATTATTGATGCCGGTATCTGGTCCCAGAGTGCACGCGTATGTATTGACTGTACCTTATGACCTAATATTTGTACAATTTATTTTGCGCTCATTGTTAGATCATAGCGTGGTAACATCTGTACTTTTACCTGAATAATAATCTTTAGCGCGTTGGACCGCTATTCAACTGTCTTAGAGTTTTATTAATGGTATAATTAAACACAACGCTAATTAGCGACATCTTGTGGTTTTAGAAGGTATAGGCAGGTTTTGTCTTAGAGGTTCTAAGCAGATGAATCTTAGAGGTTTATAGGCAGGAATGTACTAAAGGTTTATTGACGATTCAACAGTTTGTATAACAAAAACATAAAAAAATGTATTTAAGAAATTTACCCAGACTACTGGAAATAGATAGAGATATATAGATATGTATAGATATAGATATATATAGATCTATCTCTATCTCTATCTATCTATCTCTATCTCAGATTGTTAACGCAGCCCATTGTCCCTGCAAGGGGAAAATTAAAAATACAAAATCATCATGACGATATTGGCCAAAAATATTTGAGCCAATATCACGATTATTGCTAAATAGACCCCCTAAATCAGCATGTAAATATAACAATTAACCACAATTTTGAATCATTGTGTAGATATACAACAAAAACATAAAGCAAGCATGTGAATAGCCATGCTCAAGACAATTCATTGTATGGTTATAAAAGTCTTTAAACACTTTGTAACACTTTCACAACAGTTCCACAGCAAATATAAGTTGAATACAGGTTACACAGCCTATGTAAATTAATCTTGTTAAAGAGGCAGAAAAGCCTTTCATCTTTGGCTACTAAAGCATGCTGGGCGATATAGCCAAAGCAGCTGAAAGTTAGATGTTGGACAAGTATGTTCTAGAAATTTAGATGGTAAAAGAGAGTCAGTCTGTAGTAAGCCAAAATGTGCATTTAGAATTTATCCAAGTGATTATTTATAAAGTGAATTACATATGATAGGTAAACAAGCTACTTTAAACTTTACAAAAGAAGCATATAAACACAAAGAATTGTTTACAAAGACATTTGAAGGGAACTGGTGCCAGCATGAAGTTTATATCTGTATATCCAAGGAAAGTGGTCAGTTAAACATTAAGAGCGGATGCTCTATACTGAGCTTAGCTAAGATAATTTACAATAGCACATATTGTGAAATTCTTGAAAAAGAACACTAACATTAAGCATGTTCTCTGCTTTGTTGCGCTTAGCACATGGAAATGTATGAGCTATACAGAGTTTTATGTTAGGAGAAATCTTAGGGAATTGTACCTACTAATTTTTTGCATGCAGTGTCATTTTCAGACCAGGAAAAACAAATTAATAAAGGTCATCCCATCCCCAATGTGGTTACACATATCCCTTTGTCATTAGGCCACACCTACCCTTGTCAAAGGATTATCACACATCAATTAGATTGACAGAATGTTGAGGGGCAAAGGCATTTTGGGCAAAAGGAAGCCAATAGTGGCACTGAGTCACATTTGTATTTGTCTTTGGAACCGGACTGAAGTGGGATCTGGGACAAGCGGCTGAAAGCTGAGCGACCTAATATAATTCCTGTTAATGGACTAGAACAGAGATATAGGAGTGTATTGGAGTGCACTGTGTGTTAACTGATAGGCAAGATATGGCTGCTGGCGACTGGAGGCACTGATGGGAAAGCCGGAATCTTGATTGGAACCAGAGGATAGATGCTTGAGACACACATATGTAGATAGATAGAATAGAGATCTTCGGTACATTAACCAGGCTAGAACCAGTAGGATACTGGATCATGTGGAGTAGCTCTGGACAAGAACACTGGACAACCTTAGTAGGACAGGAATTGCTGGAACACCAGAACGGGACCGTAATGCTGAATCACCGAATTGGGCCTGAGTTTTGGAGCCAGCAGTGCAGCAAGGTGGTAATTGCACTTGGAGTCACTAGGCCAAGATAAGGAATCCGCAGGAGCTCACTGAATAGCACACAGCTAGGTTGTGGACAACATTGCACTGGCAAGAGCTGTGTGCAAAGGAAAACCTTATACCCTTGGATAACTTGGGATTGGCTGCAGGTATCAGGTGATAGAATACTGGTCTCCTGTTGGTGGGGTTCTGGTCACCTGATACTGACTGTCATGGCGGCAGGGTTGCAGAACGTGGAAGCCATTGAGACGTTCAGAAGCTGCAGGGAGAACTAGCAGCCGCCGCAGCTGGATGAATGCCCCTCAGAGTCACAGGAAGTCTGCCACAGAGCTGGAGCATAAAGCAAGGAGTCCAGTAAGTCAGCCAATGGCTGCGCAGAGAGAGGCAGTTTGTGACACACTGTACTTAATGGGGAACTCTGCAAGGAAACTTACGTGCATCAGTATACAAATTACAGTAGGTCACATTCTATATGAAAACTTTATACGGTCATCTCTTGATATTCATATTAAACAAATACAATGGGGACAAATAATATAACTTACAGACTTAAAGGAATAAGAAAACCTATCACTCATGACGGAAAATGATTTTTGGAGAATAATTGAATTCAGTGTGATGGACGCAAATGGCAAATTGCGTCTATTTACATCACAAATTTTGCCTCACACCCCAAAGAGGAGAGCATAAGAACTTGGGCTCCCAGCGTTATCGTAACTAGCCACTATGTGCGCAGCCGGGAATCGCGGCAACGGCTGGCAGCACATCGCCATCAAATGACTTTCCCCCTATGAATGATACCAATCATGTATCTAAACAGAAATATCAACTTACTTTAAAAATAAAAAGTTGGGAGAGGTGTCCAGCTTTTGCTCCTACAACTCTATAAAATTTCATATTTCACGATCCCCGCTCAAATATCTGGGAGATTTAATTCCCACAAAACTTAGTAAATTGTATTCCAGTAATGTAACACCGATACTTCCATCAATTGTCACCTTTCTTGCTAATTTGACATCTCTCCCTTTGTTTTTATTAGGTTGAGTAGCGGTTATTAAGAGTATTGCCTTCCCTAAACCTTCCTACCTACTGCAGATGCTTCCTCTTATCACAAATAAGGATAGGGCCAATATCAAGGCTATGTTTTCAAAATTATATGGGCTGCTAAAAACCCAGGATAGCTTATGCTAAATTGCAATTAAATACAGCAGATGGTGACTTCAGAGTCCCAGGTAAGCCAGGCGGTGTTTTTCAGGTACATCTCAGACTGGTTTTTTAGAGAGATCTGTATACTCTCATTACCACCTTGAGGCAGAATTATTGTCCCTCTATTCACAGAGTACCTTAATTTGAACTCCACATAGCTTGTTGCCCTCAGGGTTATCTTCTAATATTTTGCTGAGAAACATGCATCAAGCACTGTATTGAACCACACTAGTTCTTTGTTTAATACTTTTGGGGTAACCCTACATTTACGCCTGGGCTGGAAAATTCTACAATTTTACGTTGTAGACAGAAAAGGTATATTCAAAATTTGTGAGGTTTTTGATCCTCGTGGAGTAGTTTTACCCTTTCCAGTACTTAAAAACAAGCATCACCTACCACATAGGCAATACTTTCTGTATTTGCAAATTAGACACTATTTTCAGACACAACCCCACGCCATAACTGCGATCCATGATCCCGATCAGATTCATAATCTTGTTTTCATAAGGAGCAACACTTATAGAAAAAAATATTTATACTACGACTTGATTTCCACCAAAAAGGATAATGTTTGGCTCCAATCATGCTCGGCTTGGAGATCAGGTGCGTACACACTAGACTATTCGCTCCATGAGCGGGTGTGCTCAATGTAGTTAACAACTTTGAGCGCACACACACTGAACGATATCGTTCAGTGCCGGCACCCTCCCTCATCCCCGAACATGCAACAACCTGACAATATCGTAAGGTTGGCCTGCATGTTCGGGCGATGAACGACAATGACCAACGACCCTCGGGAGCGCGGATCACTTGGTCATTCGTCATTATCGTTTTAGCGTACACACTGGCTGATCTAGTGAACGACTGAACGATAACGATATAGTTATCATTCAAAATATTGGCAAGTGTGTACGCACCTTAGCAATATCCGATTGATCGCCTTACTAGATACCCTATTAGCACATGGCAAAGGTACGCTTACGTTTCTTCACTCAGCTATGTTACAGTAATTTAATTTGAAAACTCTCCATCGTGCTTGCATATCCCCAGCTCAGCGTAAGCATATGGTTGCTGGGGAGTCTGGCCAGTGTTTAAAGTGTAGACTCCAAGATCTAGTATCTTAGAAGTCTATTTGCTAGGAGATAAAGTGAACGGAGATAAAGTATCAACCAACCAGCTCCTATCATTTTTCAAACACAGCCTGTGACATGGCAGTTAGGAGAGGATTGGCTGGTACTTAATATTTGTTCACTTTAACTCCATTCAATGCTTAGTAAACAGACCCCATAGTCTCTGGAAGTGTGGCAATATTAAATAATTTTGAAACAAAGTTACAACCTTTATAAATAACATTCTCACTGCAGGTAACAATGGACCCAATTGCTTTTCTGTGTGCTAATTTTGAGATGTGGGACTTAAGCCGCATATCCACTTGCCGATATAAATGAGCTCATTAATCGTGCATATAAAATCGGGCAGTTTAATGTCGGAAACTACCAGCGATGCGCGCTCCCGCTGGACGTTTCCAACATCAATCATCACCTGAACAGGACGGTCGATCTGCCGATAACGACAGATTGACCATATCCTGGGATGGAGGGAGGGTGTCTGCACTGAACGACATATCGTTCAGTGTAGGCACTACAGTGGGTGAGGAACGAGTGTACGATTACAATGTTGTAATCGTACTGTTGTTCCACTATCTGCAAGTGGATACGTGGCTTTAGGCCCACAATACAAATAAATTATCCTCATACTCACTGTTCTTGTTACAGCAGCAAAAAAAATAAAAAATAATAATAATAATCTTAATCAATTTGACAAGTCGCTCACCACCATTCTTATCAGCATTTAGAAACATGCTCTTGAGAATCCTTTACTTCGAAAGGTGGGCAACATTACCAGACATTGAGACGGGGGTTCTTAGTTTCTACAAAAATTGCACAATTAGAGGAGGATACCCAGGTCTCATATCCAACTAATATTTGAATCCACTAACTGGCATCTACAACAACAGCTACTCGCATCCGTCTAAGTCTTTGCCCACTCCAGCTTCAGATGTGTCCACATTCATTAAAAGGAGAGAGTGGAGCACAGTAAAGAATTCAGTAAATTTTATTAATATACATTACTAAGTAAAGGTAACCAATTAAGAAATTGAAAAGTGCAAATTCTTCCTAATAAGTACAGTATAACAATGTTATTTGCTAAAGACACACCATTCTAATAACAAATACTGCACAAATAAAATGTAATGCTCATAAAATCAGGCCAATCTGCATATATAGAGTTAATATGGAGAAGTCATATCCACCAGAATGGAAAAAGTGTAGCAGGTGCTACACATTGCAATCTGTTCATGAATGTTTACAAAAGGTAGTAAAAAAAATTAAAAAGGTTCATAAGTCAAAAGAAAAAAAAAAAAAAAACTATTACACATTGAAAACTACCGTATATACTCGAGTATAAGTCGACCCGAATATAAGCCGAGGTACCTTATTTTACCACAAAAAACTGGGAAAACTTATTGACTCGAGTATAAGCCTAGGGTGGGAAATGCAGCAGCTGGTAGTGCCCCAGAAGTAATCCCCCCCCCTGGTAGTGCCCCCAGAAGTAATCCCCCCCCCCTGGTAGTGCCCCCAGAAGTAATCCCCCCTCTGGTAGTGCCCCCCAGTAGTCCTAATAAAAAAAAAAAAAACACTTACCTGAAACCCCGCTCCTGGTCCCACCACTGCTATCAGCTCCTCCGGCCGCTTTGCATTATGGGAGAGACGTCGTCATGACGTCTCTCCCATTACCCACTGCGGGAGCCGGAAGATGGCAGCAGCAGATGGAAGCAGCAGCAGCCGATGAGAGTCTGACAGACTCTCATCGGCTGCTGATTACAACAAACACACAGCTGCCGGCTCTGGCAGCTGTGTGTTTGGCAGTGTGTAGTGCTGACCGGACGCTACACACGCGGTGCAGCTGTGTCACAGAGACACAATCTGCACCGCGGCCCGCATGGTACTCTACTAAGCTGCGTACCATGCGATCATCACTTGAGTATACGCCGAGGGGGTGCTTTTTCAGCACAAAAAATGTGCTGAAAAACTCGGCTTATACTAGAGTATATACGGTAATAATCTCAGGATGATAGATTTGGTAAATTGAGGAACTCACACCTGTGGTGGTAGCAACAGATATTATACAGTATTACTCTCCATTATGATGTAATGAGCTGAAATCTCTTTAGCAATTCCTTATTCGGGCAGGAGATCAGATATAGTGCCTATCCGGACGCTGCTTAGTTATATGCTGATGTATGAACCCTCGGGCGGCGGTTACTGGGGCTGTGCGCATGTGCGAGGGGCAGCTGTGAGCCGGAGGGCTGGATTGTTCTCTGTTCCAAATATAGGTGACCGGAGTTAGGTGGTGATCCTGTCCCACGCTTGTTGGTTGTGAATGCCGAGACACATCCGTATAGCGGTGGAAGGGGGGAGTATGAAAGACCGCCAGGGGAAATTCCTGTGCAGAAAGCTGGATGCAGAAATCAGTATATAGCATTTCGTATGCAAATCCACCCACAGAATATAGGCATTCTGCATATCATTTTAATCAGCAGAAGCTGCTTGTGCATCACATAGTCACAAAGCACTCATGTTTTGTGTGTAGCACGACATGTAGCGCACAGAAGATTGATGGAACAAAAGCTGGGAATCACTGCTGTACACAATAGTCGTTTAAATCTTCTATATAATATTCATTGGTCTGTTTGTTTGTCCGTCTGTCTGGTTATGCATTCGGACACCCCTGCACATAAACGAACGCAAGGTGGTCCATTTGGATTCTGGCCAGGTTTTAGGGGGGTTAGGGTCCTCCTGCTGGTGTATGCTGAGCAGAACTTTGACCCGGGCAGCCTGTCCTGAACCTTCCACTAGATGGATTTGGACAAAACCTTCATAGAGTGGTAACATTGGATCCCAGAAGACATACTAGGGGGTGGAGGTCCCAGTCGGACCTCCTGTTTGTGTACGCCGGGCAGAACTTTGACCCAGAGAGCCTGTTCTTGGCCTTCCACTGGATGGATTTGGACGACATCACATAATAAAACTTAATAACTTGAAGATTCAAAACCGGGCAACGCCGGGTACTTCAGCTGGTTAATAAAGGACACCAAATTTTGAAATAGAGGTATCTTCCTGCCAGAATATTGAACAAACTGTAGTCATTTTCAAAATATCAAGCATAAGAGGGGCCATGATAAAGAACACTTTGCACCAACTTCTGGTAGGGACAACTGAAACAGTTACATTCCACATAAAGTTCATATGAATTGACATTTCTATACATTAATCCCAAAATAGTTGTTCTAAATACAAGGCAGACATTTTTTTTTACAAAATATAACCATGTAATTTATGAAGTAGCAATCAATTACACTGCATAGGGCCTCAACGAAGCCAAAAAGGATTGTAGGACTCATGACATTTCACACAAAACATCTGGACGTTGCTGTGCATTAGTCGCTTGGATATGTTCAGGACTATGTAAACTTACCAAGTTGTTCATCTCTAATTGTTTTATGAAACAAGTAAAACAAAGGGATTCTTTTCGCTAATTCAGAAATGGAATTTTTCCAAAATGGAAATACTTTAAACACAGTCTGTAGCCAGTCACTGGAAGTCAATACTTCAAATTTTATTGATGGAAACTCTTCATTTTAATAAGCTTTGTGTTTAACGTTCTAAAGAAGGAAGGTATTTTACAATCAAATTGTTCATTAAAAAAAAAAGAAACCCCTCTTTCCTTGATGGTAGACATGCTTTAATGGTCTGGAGAAGACATGATGCATCTTCAGTTACATTTCTACAAAGTCAAGAAAACCATTTCATAATTATTATAAATAAGTATTAATATTATAATTGCTCCTTCAGCAAGTTTATTTTTGAATATCAACTAAAGTGCCAAATGTTGGCGGCATAGAAGAGACAACTCCACGGTCAGTGGAGTGGACATTATACATGCCCCCTAAGGTTCAGCAAACAGGAAAGGAGTCCTTTACCTGAATCCCAAAGTCTGATAGATCCAAATAGTGTGATTTTTCCTAACAAGGACAACACCAGAAAAAGAAGCAGGAACAAATATGGTGCTTTAAACATCCACTTTTAACAAATAATTTGGTTGGCCGCTCCTCTTGGTCCCAGTCAGTGTTGGACCTAAAGCAAACCAATCTCAATACAAATACCAAAAGGGACCCACTGATGTAGCATTTTGTTATATGAAAAAATACTTGGATAAAAAGCAATTTAAATATTAAATGTATCTTGTATTTATGCTCATCACAGAGGAGGTGATTCTTTTCCAACTGATATTCCTTAATCCACCCAGATTTTGATCTCAGTGGTTCTTTGACTTTTTCACTGTTACTCCTTGTTCCAACCGGATAATCTTTCTTCCTCTTTCAAGTTTTCTGCGGAGGTCCAAAAACCAGCCCCTTGCACCAAAAGCACCCAATAAAAAGGCCAATGGCAACACATTGTGTAATAATTAAAAAAAAAATAAATAAATAGAATTTGATCATATACATATGTGTAATAGATGTGTGAACATATACACACACACACACACATATATATATATATATATATATATATATATATATATATATATATATAAAAACTCGAAGGTGCAGGCACTCCTGTAACTTATCTTGTACTTGCCGTGGTGCACACACAAGGAAGGTAAAATAGCAGGCAGGGCAGGTGTCACTCTTCGGGCTAGGAACAAATGAAGCTTGCACATCAGGAAATACATGTCCTGATGACGAGTTAATAAACTCGAAACGTTGACTTCACGACTGGCACTTGTGCAAGCTTCATTTGCATATATATATATATATATATATATATATATATATATATATATATATACACACACACTTTTTTTTTTTTTATTACCCTTACAGTAAAAATCGTTTGATTTTCACACCACGTTAAAACTCCTCTTTAGGCTCTTGATGCTAAACTAAAGCTGGGTACACACCAGAAAGATATCTGCAGATGATGGTTGTTCATACATACCCTTCCAGCGGGTGTAAGCTCCTGATAGAATTATGAAAGTTCCTTTAAAGAGAATACCATCATGAACAACCCAACGTATTTCAGACTTCTTCAGAGATGTAATTTGCAATAATTGATCCTCTCTGGTCTTTAAACCTGTCAGGGATGGCACTTAGCTGCTGTGTGTGCTAGTTTGCTTGACAGTTTTAGATACTGTTTTTGCAATAATTGTTCCCTTCTTGTCCTTAGCCTTTTTTTGATATGGCATATATCTATTTTGCTTCACGCTGAAGGAGTAGCTTGCCACGATTACCTCCTCTTTCAAGTGGTGGAATATAGTCAATTAGCATAACTTTGAAATCCAGTAGATTATGACCCATTTTTATAAAATGCCTGGCAAAAGGGAGTGCCAGTATAAATCAAAATAGAGGCATTTTTAATAGATTATCTGTCGCAGAGATATCCGCTGTTAACATCCGAATAGTTTTGCCAAACTAGATCCGGTTACAAATGCATGTTACGCATTTATCACAAACATATCACATATTTGCTTTCACAAGTAAGTCAATGTTATATGATGATGTATTAGAAATTGGTTTCCTTAAAATGTTCCCCAGTAAGCATAAAATCGATAAATTGTACATCCTGTACATCTGAAGGCACTCGCTTTCAGTGATAACCAGCCTGTGCTTAATGGCTGAGATCAGAAAAAGTCTTAATGGAGAATTAAGATTTACTTATTTTCTTCAAACGTTACCGGACAATGTCACAATTGATGAAACTAGTTGGGCGTGGTTTGGAAAGACTGGTGCAGACAAGCCCTCTGAGAAAATACCATGGAAACCAAGTGTGGAATGCTGAGGTGGCACTGTGACTGATGTGAAGGGACTTAGTGAAGTATCCAATGACGAAATAATAGGCTATTTCTCCTGAACACACACAGGATCCATGATAAACTCATGGATCTATGTGTTTTCGCTATTTCAGTGGTGGAAAAAAAAAAAAAAAAACTTTTCATGGATTATTTTTCGGGATACATCAGGTCCCCCCAAAAAAATCCACGATAAGTGCCAGCGTCGGACGGCACTTCAGGGCTAATTGGATAGCCCGCGACAATCCATTAGCAGAGCTACTTTAGCGCTGCTAATTGGATACTGTACTTTGCTTGGAATCACGGATAAGTGAATGAATGCGTAAAACTATTTTCTAAAGTAAAAGGATGTTTTCTTTATTGAAAATAACTTTTTAAAAATGCACTGCACAAATGTGTGCTTCATGCTTCTTACAGAGATGAAAATTATAATATATAAAATATATATATATATATATATATATAGATATATATATATATATATAGATATAATATATATAACACATATGTATAGGTATGTCCTGATGACGAGTTTATAATAAACTCGAAACGTTGACCCAGCAACTGGCTCTTGGCATCTTATTGCATGCATGAAAAGACCGGAGAGTGACACTTACCACTACTGCTGTTTACCCATGTTTAAAGTGTGCCCCACGGCGAGTATAAGAATGTTATAGGAGTGCCTACCTCTGCTGCATTTTTTACACACACACACACACACACACACACACACAGCGGCACTAGTCTGGTTTTTGAGAAGAACTCAGATTCCACATCAGAAATATCAACGTTTCGAGTATATTTTAACCCTTCATCAGGAATATTACATAGTAAATACATCTTACCTTAAAAAGCCCAAGTAATTGATGAGAAGCCGGGTTCACCATCAGCTCCGTCGGTGCACGCCCGCAGGACTTCCGGTATGCATCCAGGGAACTTCCGGGCGTGTGCCAACGGAGCCAGAGTTTTTTAAGTCTAAAAAGTGGAATGTTATGCAGTGGCCAAGTCAATCCCCTGACCTGAATCCGATTGAGCATGCATTTCACTTGATGAAGACAAAACTGAAGGGAAGATGCCCCAAGAACAAGCTAGAACTGAAGACATTTGCAGTAGAGGCCTGGCAGAGCATCACCAGTGATGAAACCCAGCGTCTGCTGATGTCTATGTGTTCCAGACTTCAGGCTGTAATTGCCTGCAAAGGATTTGCAACAAAGTATTAAAAAGTGAAAGCTAGATTTAGGATTGTTTAGTTTGTCCCATTACTTTTGGCCCCTTAAAAAGTGGGAGGCACATAAGAAACCGTTGTAATTCCTACACCGTTCACCTGATTTAGATGTAATTACCCTCAAATTAAATCTGAAAGTCTGCAGTTACAGCACATCTTGTTTGTTTCATTTCAAAGTCATTGTGGTGGTGAATAGAGGCCAAAATATGAAAATTCTGTCAATGTCCCAATATTTATGCACGCGTGTGTGTGTAAATATATACATACGTATGTATGTGTATATATATATATATATATATATATATATATAAATATACATAAATATACACACATACATATATATATATATACACACACACACACACACACACACACTCAGAGCATAAGCATTTTGTCTAAAAGCAATTATATTCACTGCCAACATTTAATTGCAAGTGTTGGGGATACAACTAAATCCAGAGAATGCACAGGTGTAAAATGATTCAGGACTAATGTTTTAGAGCAGGGGTGGGCAAAAAGCGGCCATCCAGCTGTTGAACTACAAATCCCATTTTTTAGCAGGGCCAAATGGCAAAACTGTTGCAAGGCATGCTGGGATGTGTAGTTCTACAACAGCTGGGGGGCTGCCAATTGCCCATCCTTATTTTAGAGCATGGGAGCTTTAAATTAAAACGAAGATTGTTACAATACAAGTTTTTCACATTGGGCGAATGCTACTTCTCTTATCAGTGGCTGTTATGAAAAACTTAACAAAGACGCACTTATTTCACCACACACATTTTCATGTGTAATGTAACCAATATAAATTTATGATTCAGGAATCATCAATCAATCATCTGCTCCTCAGTCCACCTCTCTTACGTAAAACAGGCTTACAGTGGTTTAAGATGCTGTGCATGTTATTTCTACAACCCAAAGACTGCCAACAAATACAGGACCATGATGAGCGCCTGAAAAAGAATGACTAGTTAATTCATGCAACTAAACCCAAAAGGTAACAAGAACAGCTAGACAGCACAATATTCCAGCCTTTCACCGATCTCTCTCAGAGCACAAATTCCCCTAGTACGGAACACACCTCTGGCCTCCTCACCCTATCAGACTCATGAACCTTCCAAATCTTTGAAGCACTGAAGCCTCACTCCTCAGACTACCCTTTTCCGTAATCTATGTTACTACCACAGTTCATGTTAATCATTTTCAGCATCAAAAGTTACAATTATTAATTCACTAAAGTATATACGTATAAGTGTCCCCGACAACTCTTTATTCTTCACTATACACTCGAAAGGGCAGTGTCATCTTTATCATCCATTGAATGTTATTGTATCCACACCTCAACCCTGGCATTCCAAATGCACCATATACCTGCAAAAAAAAGTGTTCACGAATCGCCGAGCGACAGTGGAGGAATCACGTTCTAAGGCTGGCTTCCTCCATTTCAAATTCATGCTCTCAGTCTACATTGCTGCACTGTACCTCGCCAATCAATCATATTTTAAGAACCTCAACTCCTCCTAGTCCTCTTTGCCACTTTCAACTACCTCCTCTGCCCTTCCCCTCCTCGCCTTCTGCCCTGGACTTTGCAAACTACTTTATATCTAAAATGCACTCCATACGTCAGGACATCATATCTCACAGACACTCAGCACACCACCCCCTCCTTTCCCAGACCAACCCCCCCCACCCATCTTACCAACTCTGTCATTCTTCTACCCTGTACCTGGAGAGGAAGTCATGACCCTCCATCCAGTCCTCCCCTCTTGAACCTATCCCCTTCCCTCCTCCTCCGCTACCTCGCTCCTTCTGCCAATTCTCATCTTGCCCACCTACTCAATCTCTCCCTCTTATCTGGCACTGTCCCTCCCCCATTCTTAAAAAAAAAACCCTACCCTTGATCCTAACACACTCTCCAACTATCGACCCATTTCTCTCCTCCCATATGCTTCCAAGCACCTTGAGTGTAATGTTTACAACCACCTCATCACCTTTCTTTCCTCCCACTCCCTCCTTGGCTTCAGTTCTCTCCACTCCACTGAAACTGCCCTCACGAAGTAATCAATGACCTCCTTGCTGCCAAAACCAAGGGCCACTACTCTCTGCTGCTTTTGACACTGTGGACCACCCTCTCCTCCTCTAAATCCTTCACTCCCTTGGTCTACGTGACACTGCCCTCTCCTACCTATCTGACAGTTCCTTCGGTCTCCTCTCATGGCTCTTCTTTCACCCCACTTCCACTTACAGTAGGTGTTCCCCAAGGTTCTGTTCTTGGACCTCTCCTATTCTCCCTAAAGAGTTAGGTGAACTCATCAACTCTTGACCTCCAATATCTTTATGCTGATGATACTCAGATCTACCTTTCCTCCCTTGACCTCTCCCCCTTTTGCCTCACTCGCATCTCCAACTATCTCTCTATCTTCTCCTGGATATCCCAGTGCTTCTTAAACTTATGTCTAAGCCTGATCATCTTCCCACCCTCCCGCATAACCTCACTTCCCCCAATTTCATAAATTGATGGCACAACTATCTCCTCTAGTCCCAAAGTGCGCTGTCTTGGAGTTATCCTGGACTCTTCCCACTCCTTCAAACCACATATCCAGCACCTTTCGCAGTCCATCTCAAAAATATTTCTAGGATTAAACCCTCTCTCACCTTGGATGCTACTAAAACCCTCATCCACTCACTGGTCATCCAAGATAGGATGAGGTTACAGTAGTCCAATCTGGCCTCCCAGACTCCCACCTCTCTCCACTTCAATCTGTCCTCAATGCTGCTGCTGCTCATCTTCATCTCCATACATTCTACATCTGCCTCCCCTCTCCTTCTAGCCCTACACTGGATCCCCTTCAGAACCCAATTCAAGGAGGTTCTACTCACCTACGAAGCCCTAACCCAATCCTCTCCCATTTACATCTGACCTAATCTCCTTTCACACTCCCGCCCATCCACTTTGGAAGCAAACAGTCTCTCCTGCCAATTGATTACTTCCTCCCACCTCCAAGATTTTGCCTGTGCTGCTCCATAGACTCTCCACCATTCTACAAATCTTCAAACAGGCTCTCAAGACCCACTGCTTCATCAAAGCTTATCAGTTCTCATCCTAACCCACTACTACATGATCTTTCCTCCCAGTCTACCCCATCTGTGTCACGCCTATTTGTCCCTCCCCTTTAGAATGTAAGCTCTCAAGAGCAGGTCCCTCTTCCCTCATGTGTTTCTCCTTATACTTCTACTCCTTACTCCCCACAAGGGCATCTAAAACTTGATTGCCGACTCCCTGCTGCTTTTTGTGTGTTATGATCAGTAATTCAGCAATGTGTATAGACCATTTCCTGTATTGTACTGTAAGTCACTGGTTTCTTGTTCACCAATTTGTTTATGTACTTTGTAATGCGCTGCTGATCACTTGTGGCGCCATATAAAGGATAATAATAATTAGTAATCTGTTTGCATCATAATCCTGCCAGTGTACAGTGCAATATAATACGTTGGCTGTTGAAATGGAATACGGCTAGCCACTCACTTGCAGTGCACAAAAGTAAATCAAGCTAGTAGCATTCCAAAGATGCCAAACCCAGGGGCACGTGCAACTAGGTACAGGGCCATGTACCAAATATGTTCCACCCAAATACCCATTTACATTATTTAACTAGAATTTTAAAATGGTAGTACAAGCATGATTTACAGCAGTGGGCAAGGGGCCTAAATTGCCCAAAAAATATGCTTCACATGTATCAACAAAGTTAAATGTATATTATGTATCTATATAAGATGGTTGGATGGATGCAGCATAGATAGATAGTCAATCTGCACTAAGATACCTATACTGTGGTTTTATAGTGGAAAACACAAAACTTGCACCATTTGATAACTTACATATACTTTTACACTTCTGCATGGGTGAGGTTACCAAACTAAAAAAGTCTATGTGGACTGCAATGGGAACCCTCTTGCCACTTTTCAGGTCATTCTTCACTTAATGTCAGCTAAATTTAGTGGTTGATTCCATTTGCCCACTGCAAGTAAATTCTTGGCCCATGCGAGAAGAGCATTGTCGGCATTGCTGACTGTCTCTAAAATGTGGCTGACCCAATCAAAATGTCACCACTTACCTGTTGCCCTGTGCTCTAAGCACATGGCCTGTCAAAAGGCCCTGTGACGGATAAGGTGTAGAAATGAGACTCAACACAGACCTCATGTCTAGATGGGATTTAAGGCCGTGAATCTCAGACTGACATATCAGGGTCAGCCAAAGGAAACCCGGCTGTTGCGACTCTACAAGTGTTGAGTGTGCCATCTATAACATTGCATCGGTAAAGTGAACTTCAATCTGTAGCAACAGTTGTGAGAAACCTAAACAAAGGCAGAACAGCCTGGGTCTAAGCTGACGAGAGCAGCGACCTCAGACATAACTGCAGAGTGAAGAGGGCTGACTCTAGCTCAAATCAAACTACTTTATCTTTAGGAAATTGCGAGTAATAAAAACACAGTGCATACAGACTACTATATTTAGTCACAAATCTAAGCATTCTGTTCCATTTACACAGTGCCTCAGTACTTTTTAGCCCTAATGTAATGTGTGGAAAGCAATATTTCTTTTAGACATCTTCCAAAAGGAAACGATAACAGTTCTTCGGTCTCTCTCTGTTTAAGGCAAAGAAATATTATTGTAAAGTGTGCATTATGTACACTAAGGCGGAAAAGACACATGCAAGATGGATCACTTACATAACATAGGACACTTCAATTCATGTTATCTAAACCTAAAAGCCACATAGTGTGAGGGAATCAATGAGAGTGGATTATGCTTCACATTGCTATATATTTTACTTAACAGAATATAACCTCTCAAATCAGAGCACATTCAAATCTGTACCTGCACTTACATCACAGCATATTTCTTTCAGCGTCCCTTAAAAGGGAACTCCACCTTTAGGTCATTTTTGTCATCTTCCATTTAAATTTGTGGTTTGTTTTTTCTGAAGCCCACTTATACAGCAGCAAATAACTTATGCCTGTGCACTGGATACAATTGTGTCTAGACAGCAGATATTGTATTCAAGGTGAACAAAAATAAACCAGCAGAGCCATTTGAATAGGCTCGCCCACTTGTGACAACATATTCAATGGATTCTGTGGGTGGATGAAACTATCTATCTGCTATATAGATCATCGGCTGTGCTGCAGGGCCGATCAGATATGTCTGAACAAAATCGGAGCCTTTTAAATCAGCTAATTAATATAGTTGTAGAATCATTAAACATTACCCATCATGTTCAAATATATTTTATAAATGCCTCCAAGCAAAATTTAAAAGTTTAATATTAAGAATTTTAATTTTTAGCCAATATCTACTTTTTTTTTTTCCAACAAATGTTAGGGAGGACTGCCATAGCCCAAAGGCTGTAGTAGAACACACAAAACATATCAAATACAAAAGCAGGGCTATTTATTGTTTTTTTATCATCATCATACTATATGTAACTTGTCCCATTATTTGTAAGGTTTATCAACAGCACAAAATCACAGTCGTATTACACGCACTGCAAATTAAAATGCTATAATAAAACAGATTACAACCAGGCTACACATAACAAATATGTATGCATAATAATTCTGTTTATTATTCCTATGAAGATAACGTGCTTTACTACACAAGGCAGGCTGCAAATAGGTTCTAGTCAAACACCTGCATCTGTAATATCTACATCGAGTAGCAAAGGATTCGAGTGACAACCGCTGACTGTAATTGGAGCAGAGAGTTTACACACAAAATAGAAACACAAAAATGACATGGGCAACAGCCATTGTGTACTAGGCCAGTTAACGCATGACTGTTTTAAAATCAAATTTAATAAGTATTGTCTGCATCTAAGAGGCAACTGAGTGCACGGTCAAAATAACACTGCCCTGTATTCGTATTTATTTTCTCTAAGAGCCCTATATTATCAAAATGTAGCTTTGGAAAATGGGGAAACCTGGCACAAGGGTTCAAGTCAGTGTTCAAGGCTCAGACACAAGTGCTCTCTCTCTGCCTGTGATATGTTCCATTTCAGCTTCATTAACCACAAGGTGAAAACAGGGTGCACTGCAAATACTTAACCCTACATATAACATAGGAAACATAAGAAAAAAGTAAAACACTGCATCCTTAATCTATCTAGCTCCCTCATCAATGTCCTTGTGTATGGTCAATGAGCCCTATTTGACGTACCAGTTAAGCTACTTTCATCAAGCAATCTACAGTTTAGAATATAGCCATGGGCACAAGGAAAGCAGCCCTGTGTATGAAAAACAAAGTAAACAGCATTTTCCCTACATGCTCAGTCTGGATCTGATTCAGAGTCGCTCACAAAGCGGCTGTATATTTCTCAACGTGCATGTGTTCAAGGTAGTCCGAGACGGTCATACATGTCTGTTGATCTGCAGGGTTATTTAGAGTACAAGGTACATCAGCCGGATCTTCCCTAACCCTCCCTTAGGGGTGCCTAATCCTGTCCTCCCCCCTAGTGCCTAACCCCCCCAAAAGTAAGAGCTTAAACCTCACCTCTCCCCCATCCCCGCAGCCTAAACCTAACCTGCCCCCTGGGGGTGCCTTAACCCTAACCGTCCATTTCCCTAGCCTAAGTCCCCCCCCCGGGAGCCCCTAACCTAACTCTCCCCATCCCCGCAGCTGTCCCCCGTTGTGTGCAGATCTCACATGGTATATGCTATATATGGTGAGTGCATGTAGTAAAACTGAGGGCTGTTTTTATTCACTACCTCCTAAGTAAAATTTGCATATTACCCCGAGCTAATAAAATAATCAAATTTCACCACCTTGGTAACAGTCAAAAATCCAGTAAATAGCGCAGCAGACACTCAAGGGGGGCAATTCAATTAGCCATGGGACTAAACCGTGGCGTTTTAGCTCCCGGGTTAAGTGCCCAGAGCTATGCAATTACCGCCTGTGATAACATGACAATTAGCCCCAAAAGCACTAGTTAAAACGCATTTCTGTTTGCACCTCAGGATGAGGAGAGCTGAAATCTGAGCTGAGTACCACCTGGGCTAGTCGCAGGCTTACTATGGGCAGTAATTGATTTGTTCACTGCACTTAACCTGGGAGCTAAAACCCTGCTGTAAGTCCCACAGCTAAATGAACCGTCCCCTCATGGAGAGAGCAGCTGTATGGATGGCAAATAAGGTAATGTAACTTCTGGGTAACCCTTATTCAATACATTACAAGTTTGTACATTATTCTAGGTTTGCTTTCCTATTTTTTTTTCAAATTCAATTAAGCACATTTGTCCCCTATTCACACCTTGGATCTGAAAATTAGATTCACAGTGTGTCACAGTAATACGGTTTCTTCTGCTTTTGCCTTTATCCATGCGCACATGAAGTCATCTTCTGGGCATGCATTGGTACAAGGGCACATACCCACTGGTGTTAATTAAATAAGTTACTAATGCATGTAAATTTGGGCGATACCAGAGACCATTGTTTCGATTACAAGTCATATTTTCACTTGCCCTGTGTTTCAGTATTCAGAGCACATCTTGTCCCGGCCACATGCACTTACTACTACATCTACTGTATTAGAGAGTATTCGGAGAAACTGACTGATGGAATGTTAGATTTGCAAAATAGTCTTCAAATTTGAGCGAAATCTTTTGCAACAGACTTGGATACTGTTCCAATTATGAACAGTCTGCATTTAGTACATCCTTACAGAAAAATAAAAGGTGAGCCCTTGAGAAACCTCAGAAATGGCCATTGGGCTTTTGCTGTGACCTTTGCTGGCTTCAGTCATACCAGCCCCATAAGCACTACATATTGCTCTGAAGGGACAATTATTTTGCTTCTATCTGTTTTGCTATTAATTTCTAGATTTCTTGCAAAATGAAAGGATTGCTGATATTTTTGAACATTTAGCCTGTAGCTGACTTAAGTTATTTACATATGACCTTGCACCCTGATACAGTTCTCCATTTCCTGGTATGGGGTGGGGTGGGAGGGTTCTTACCACGGGCATTTAGCTCCCATGTTAAGAGCTATTCTAATACTGCCCACAGTAAACCATGAGGGTGCACGAATGCAGATTTCTGTTCTTACTTCGGAACAGTGCGAACAGAAATACACATTAAGTGCTTCCTCGGGGCTTACCGCAGGCTTACACCGTGCAGTAATTGCATAGCTCCGGGCACTTAACACAAAACTTGTCTTACCAAGGTATAGCTACAGGGCTTACCGCAGGATAATATTGAATAGCTCCAGGCACTTAACCCGGGAGCTAAAAGCTCACAGTAACTCCCGCTGGAAATCGAATTTCTCCGTTATTGTGTGTATTTTTTATTTTTGGGGGGAAACCCATATACATTATATTTTATTATTCTGTTATGTTTGTTTTTTTAAACAAGAATTCTAATAGGGAAAAACGGTTACAGAAATTTTAATATGTGTATGTGTCCTAGGGATGCTGAAGTGTGATGTCACCGATGGAAGCAAGAGACACAGCAGACAAGCATTTTGGCAACATTGTCACTTGTTTGAAAAGGTTATTTTCCTGCAACAATAAAAATATCGTAAAACATAAGAAATTGCTTGTTGTAGGTACGATTTTTTTTATTATTGTTTATATAGCGCCAAAGATATTACGCAACACTGTACACAGAATATAGCTTATAGTCAAAATTTCCTACCACAAATACACTATCAGAAGCTAACTGACCTACCAGGAGGTCTTCAGAGTGAGAGAAAACCAATGCAAATACAAGCAGAACATACAAACTCCACACGTGGCCATTGTGGCAATAAAACCCAAGACTCCAGTGCCACCGTCTGTGCATAATATGCTTTCTGTGTAGCCTCATCTCAGAAAGTGGCGAAACCTAGGGTGCGATTCAATTCAGCAGGCGTTGAATAGCGCTGGGAGGGAGCTCCCGGAGCTAATCAATTCACAGCGCTATTTAGCCCACTTAATGATTTCTTCAAGCACACTCCTGAGGGTACGAGGAGAAATCCGACTAAAGTCCCGGCCGCGAGGACGTATTTCAGCTTAGCACGGCGCTAAACAAAATAGTAACTCTTGTTATAAGTCATTATTAGGAAAGTCTTTAGAAACAATTGTTCTAATAACAATGTAATTATTACATGACAATGAAGGAAAAGCAAATTATTTATATTACAATTAAACTTAAAACTACAACATAATGGGAAATTATCATACTTGCAAAGCACAATGAAACCTTGATTTCAAGCCACAGAGTGATACTCGTGCAGAATTCTGTGGTTACCAATTATCCCAATAGGGAAAAAGGGGTTTTCAAACAGAACAGCTATGGCAGAGCAAGTGTGTGTGTGTGTATGTGTGTGTGTGTTGTAATTATTCTCTTGTAGGGGGCAGCACGGGAGTTTGGTTTATTATTCTCTTGTAGGGGCAGCACGGGAGTTTGGTTTATTATTCTCTTGTAGGGGCAGCACGGGAGTTTGGTTTATTGTAGTGATGCAGTGGCTGTAGTTTAAAAGTTTGTTTTGTGAATGTCTTACACAATGTTTCTGTCAGCACTTCACAGACCCAGAGCTGATTAATTACACTTGTCTGGGACCCTCCAGCCACTCAGCACATTGATATCTGCTGAAGCGGAACAACAGTTGTACCCTCTCTTCTTCAAACCAGTCCTAAGCCTGAGCTGTCAGTCCCTTTTTAGAGTGCCATTAAATGGTCAGATTTACAACTTTTGACCACCAACCAGCTAACTGTAAACAGTTTACTTTCAGAATAGCAGACTTTGCAATGTACAATTATAAAAAGGTGTTTATACAAATACAAACCACCATTATTTAATCCTTAAGAAGGTGGGAGATTCGATTACATTATATGCAATACAGTATTATTTTGAACAAACAGATACAACACATAACAGTTAAGAAGGTGAAGTAAAGGAAAAGTAAATGATTTAGAATTCTGGTGCCATGATGTAGCCCACCTATAGGCAAACGGGCGCATATTGGTCTGGGTGCCAATACGCCTATAAAAAAAAAAAAAAAAAAAAAAAAAAAATGATATTTATGTCACAGAATGGATATCATCTCTGGCTCCATAAAATGTCTTACTGGTTCCTTATTTCTATGTTATTTTGTCCAACTCCGATCTATTTCTATTCCCATTAATAAGTAGCGGTTAGTCACACTTTATCTTTCTATAAATGTTCAGGAAAACACAGGCCATCAGCACAGTGGCACAGTAAATGGGTTTTATTAGCGTCAGTGGAGGTAGCCAATGGAAAATGAAATATTAGGCATAGTTCATTGGCACAGCGCCCCACAGGATAACATTACCACACACTACCATCCTTCTTTACTCACCTGAAACTGTTCTATACATTTTTTTTCACTGCACTATTGTTTTGTGTAAGGATTGAATCTATTTTATGGCAAAAGGTGTTGCAGCTCCCTATTAGACAAAGTTTTTAGGCAAGGTAAAGTAATGTATGGACCTATAGCTTTCTATTCACCCAGTGCACTGGCACCCCTCCTATGCAGCACTCCGTCCTTTTCTGTAGATGCACATGCAGCCCAGGGAAATCTGCGGTTTGTCATGCCTAGGCTGCGTATGCTGCTTAGAGCACACCCAAAAAAGGGGTTGCAGCGATGCCCCAAATACCTGTCAATGGCCATACCATTAGGTTTAGACTGCAGGGAAGGAGGGTTAAGGTTATTTATCTGTAGGCGTCGGGATTCTGTCCACCGGGATCCCGTACTCATCCCTTGCAATGATGGCAATAGTGGTAGTGGGTATGGTAATACTAGAAAACAAAAATGGTTTCTACTGCCATAACCATTTATTTGCAGGTTATTATGCAATTAGCACCAATGCCTAAAGGTCATGAGAAGAAGTTAGAGAGAAAACATGTTGGATTGCCTAATTCAGGATGGCTGCGGTGACACTTTCTATACCACAAGTTTACAAATCAGACATCTCCCAGTGTTCAGCCTGGGAGACTTCCAGTACACACACATCCCAACAGTACAGTTTTAGGTTGGACAGCCTCAAATCTCAGAACCCAAGTGGGACATGGCTGATCAGTGCGGCCATGGAATAAATTGTAGCGGTTGGATTACAGCGCTAATTCTGGCCATTATTTCCCCCTATAGAGAAAATGTTTGTAACTGGTAAAAATTGAAAAATGTGGTGATACCAAATGTTGTTTGCTTTCAATATCTACTTTACAAAAAGGAATTATCTAATTTTGTGCTTATTTTTCCTTTGCGTCAGTTTTTATAAATGTAAAGTAAAAGTGCTGCTCTATGCAGCCATTAAAAAGGGGTTGTCTAGTGTTCCTAAAAAAGCCTCACCCCTCATTACCAGAAATATCGCTCATTAGCGAGAATATAAACGATCAGCAGCGTGGATATAACCTGTGAGCTCAAATTGCCGAGAACACATCCAGTCTTCATAAATAGCACTGAATGATTCTCCATCCAGGCATTTTAAAGAGGACCAAGCTGATTCAGATGTAGAATTTATCACTTGTGGGAATGCCTCATTGATCTCTCCTGACAAGAATAGATCAGTGAACTGGATCTAAATGCAGCGTGAATGCTAAGAGTCAGTGTGTAGGAGAAACCATCAGACACTGCATGACCAAACTGCATCACATAGTTCTTGTGACAATTAACTTTGCTGCATGAGCATTATACAGTTTCTTATCCTTTCCCCAATTCCTTCCAAATAATGAAATTGAGCACACGTGTATGGAGTTCCTGTGCAGACCTAGTACATCATCGGGGTCAAATAAATAAACCGTTATTTGCAATAAAAGGGTCACTTGCGATAAATCAGGTCATGGAGTAAAATTGAACGAGCTCAGAACGCTGTTCAATGACAAGATGTCCCAAAAATATATCCTAGTAGCCAAGATAACTAGTTACTCAGTCTGTGCAAAGAGCAAATTTATGAAAAAAAAAAAAAAAAGTAAGTGTTTCACCCTCAGATAATGTTTTTATTGGTTGGTACAAGCCTTTCAGCATGTACCAAACAACAGCGCAAGTTGCTGTACTTTTTAGCTGCGTCTGTACATGAGAGCAGAGTTGTTTATGTTTATTGCACTTAAGACAGACCGCGATCTGCAGGGTAGCAGGTTTTATCCCACAGACATGTAAACACCCGAGCACTTTAAATTCAGTCCACTGAATCCTATGAAAAACGCATTTCACTGTACACATAAGCGAGTGCACTCTGGATGATTCCTGGATGCAAGGTTACTGGATGTTGCTGAATTCATGACCTATCCAGCATTCACTTTGTACAGTTGCCAAACTTTGCATAGGGTTCAAATAACCCTATTTAAAGATGTAGTTAAAAATGCCAACCTTAATATGGTGGGCATTAAGAGTGCCCATGTGTACAGGAACTAAAAACAGTGTCCGATACAAAGACTCTCCGAGAAAGCAAGTCAATTATTCTCTACAGTGGTCACTTTACAAGTCGCTATGGTGTGTACTGTAATAAACATGCTAAGATGACACAAAAAGGAGACCAGTATATACATAATAGGTAATGACGTATAGCATTGAAAAAGCCAAGCATTAGTGTGTAAAGGGTACAGACAACAGAAAGGTGGAGAGCTGCTCAAATATATTGTGCCACTGTACCTGCCGTCGCTGGGTACACACACACATTGTCTAGTGCAGGCCTGGCCAACCTGAGGCTCTCCAGCTGTTGTGAAACTACAAGTCCCAGCATGCTCTGCCACGGTTTTGCTATTAGGAAATGTTAAAACTGTGGCAGGGCATGCTGGGACTTGGAGTTTCACAACAGCTGGAGAGCCACAGGTTGGCCAGGCCTGGTTTAGTGTGTAAGAGACTTAAATCCATCTATTCCCAGGCTGTGATCACATAAAATTAGCAGTCAGGATAAGTTATCAATAATTTACATTGGTGTTCTCTAACAGTCTTCCATAAAATAGTAACTGAAATAAAAAATCAACAGGATGTCCATAGAAAACACAGAGTAAACCTAAACCATTTGTTTTCAAGACACTTAATGGAAGTGTGTAACATTCCCATAACATCCGTCTAACTTAACCCCCTTACATTGCTCCTGTGACCAGCAGCAATAAAGGGATTAGAGGAAGGACTGCTAAAATCAGCACCCTGTCTAATACTTTAAACATGTTTAAGAATAATGCAACAAGATATCCAACCTACCGATCTCAGAGCTCCTCAAACACTTGGTCTTCTGAGTCGACATTAAATTTAGTACAATTTTACTCTGGTCTTAAAATTCTCAGTCATTTCATAATAGCATTTTTTCCAAATCACAATTAGGACTGTGTATGAGGTTTCTGACTTGTGTAGAAAGTTCCCCTAAACGCCCTGCCATGAAAGTCAAGGAAAACTAACTTTCAACAATGCCACCATACAGAAAAAATATATGAATGTAAGCAAACATAGCAGTTTGCATCATATTCATTTAATTATATTTAAAAATAAATTGAAGTTGTTATATATAGATGCTTAAAAAAGTTTTGAACAACGGTTTAAATTAGAAATTTTCAATTAAGTGCAGTGTAGCAAAAATAGAGAGAACTAGCTTACATGTGCAGATTAATCAATCTTCTATAGAAATTTGTAGTGTTTTAACAAGTAAACTTTTGTGAGCTGGTCTACTTACAGGACTGTGTAATAGATTCAGTCCATTATATAATCCATTCAAACAGATTCTAGTCCCAGCTCTAGATGAACGTGATGAGTAACAGTTTAGCCCAAGTGTTCACCATAGTGATATACTGTGTTCTCTAAGCTAAGAGAAGACCTAAATATAATGCAATAGCTACACTTTGGGAATATCAATTTGCTGACCGACGTCCAGGTTTCTTAGAAGATGAACCATCCCAAAGTAATTTGGATAAATGAAACCTAAACCCCATTTAGCAGTGTAGTGGTATGTACTATCTTATGTTACCCTGGAATCATTATATAGCCCAATCTCTTATCACTCAAATCTTTCTTCACAGTAAACTATATAATGGCAGCAATATCAGCAGTAGTGCATCCCAAAAAAAAATAATATAAAAATTAGAGATAGATTATATAATTATATATATATATATATATATATATATATATATATATATCTCTATCTATCTATCTATATCTATCTATACACACACAGGTTGAGTCTCCCATATCCAAAATGCTTGGGACCAGGGGTATTTTGGATAACTGAATACTCCGTATTTTGGGATAATTGCATATCATAATGAAATATCTTGGGAATGGGACCCCAATATACACACAAAATGCATAAATGTGTTATATGCACCTTATACACACAGCCTGCAGCTCATTTTATACAATATTTTCAATAATTTTGTGGCTCAAGCAAAGTTTGTATACATACACAAAATAAATTTGTTTCATTTACACTCTATACACACAGCCTGAAGGTAATTTTATACCATACTTTTAATAATTTGTGCCTTAGACAAAGTTTGTGTACATTGAACCATCAAAAATCAAAGGTTTTAATATTTCAGTCATGCCAAAATTATTCCGTATTTCGGAATATTTGGATATGGGAGACTCAACGTGTGTGTATGTATATGTATATATATATATATGTATATATATATATATATATATATATATATATATATATATATTATATATATATATTAGGGATGTGCAGGCTCGGATAGGTTCGAGTTTGCACGTGGAGTTCGGATTTTTCCCTCCAAAAAAACGGAACTCAGAACGAGGCAAAACGTCATCTTGCATGGACGAACATCATCATTCCTGGACAAAAGACCAGGAATGATGATGTTCGTCCATGTAATATGACGTTTTGCCTCGTTCTGAGTTCCGTTTTTTTGGAGGGAAAAATCCGAACTCCACGTGCAAACTCGAACCTATCCGAGCCTGCACATCCCTAATATATATATATATATATATATATAAACAAATCACACAACAAACAGTATGAGGAGATGCAGACAGGGCTTCTCTTCATTTTCAATATAATAGCTTTATATAGATAATCTCCATACTGCTTTTATCGCATGTCACCTCATCTAATGCTTCCAAATAAATCAGCGGGAAGCTATGTATTATCGACTAGTTTACTAGAAAACAGTTTGTGGCAGTTTACCTGCAGCATGGCTTGGTGATGCCAAGCACAAAGATTGCCATATTCATGATTGCCATTAGTAGTCCTTGGTGGTATGTTGGCGTTTATGGAGGATACTTTTAGCTCTTAGAATATTGTAAAAATGGGATTTTGGTACTTACGGTAAATCCTTTTCTCTGATTCCACAGGGGACACTGGAGGTGCTTACGCTGGGGTATAGAGGCGTGGATAGCTGGAGCCGGCACTTTAAATAATTTAGAAGTGTGAAGCTCCTCCCCCTCTATTCCCCACAATCCCTCAGTTTAGAAAATGAAGACCGAGAGGAGATGGGAGAACAGCAGGAGTGAAAAGGAGAGAAGATCACACAACAAAACCATACAACATATGGAACAAACTGAACAGGCAGACGAAGAGTGCTGAGCTGGGCGTCCAGTGTCCCCTGTGGAATCAGAGAAAAGTAAGTACCAAAATCCCATTTTCTCTTTCATCCACTAGGGGACACTGGAGGTGCTTACACTGGGGACGTCCCAAAGTTTTCCACACGGGCGGGAGCGCTCTGAGGAACCTGCAGAACAAGGCGGCCAAAAACTTGATGCAGAGGCCGCAAATGCATCATACCAGTAAAACATTATAAAAAAAAAAAAGGTGAACCGATGACCAATTGGCCATACGGCACAATCGTAAGAGGAGGCACACCTCCTAGGTGCCCACGACACACCCACAGAATGCGTGGAACGAGTCAAAGGATAAAGGAGGCAGACTATCATCATTGAAATAAGCCTGACGGATAGTCAGTGTAATCCAATAAGCCAACGGCTGCGTGGATTCTGTTCAACCCTTCCGAACAGCAGCATAGATGAGAAAAAACGACTCAGACATGTGGAAGGACGCCGTCCGAGTAACAAATGCGGAGAGCTTGAACCACATCAAGAGTAGGAGAAACACCCGAGGCCTCTACCAATAAGGCACCACAATAGGTTGGTTTATGTGGAAAACAGACACCACCTTAGGAAGGAAAGCGGCTACCGTACTGAGTTTCATCCCATCATCATGAAACACAAGGTAAGGCAGCTTATAGGACAGAGCCCCCCATTCCGAAACTCTGCTAGCCGAAGCCAAAGTCAGGAGGAGGACTGTTTTCCAAGGTAATTAACTCAATACCAACCTCCATGAAAGACTGAAGAAATAAAAATACCAATTTTAAGTCCCAGAAAGTGTACCGTAGGTGGTACAAAAAGGTGGCTGCACCGTCAAAACCTCCTGAAGAACCGTCTGCACTTCAGGCATGAGGGCCAACTTGCACTGAAAGAAATTGGGAAGAGCAGAAAATCCCAAGCGCAGGCCCGACTCTTATCCGGTTAGGAGAAAAAAAAAAAAAACAGGAAAACCAGAAAGTCGTAGACAGAAGTCCCCGACCTATACACCAAGTATTAAGAACGCCAGAGGCGAAGATAATGCGCAGCCGAAACCAGGTTCCTGGCGCGAAGCATAGAGAGGATAACCAAGTATGGGAAGCCTCTGCGTCTTAAGATATTGCACAAGAGCCACCCAGTTAACACAGCTGCGCTAAGTTAGGATGTATGAAAAGATCCTGAAGCAGAAGGCCCGGGCGAAGAGGAAGAGGCCCGGAAAGTCTGTTAGGAGGGACCGAAGGTCCGAGAACCAAGTTCACCGAGGCCAGTTCGGAGCCACGAGAAGACAAGACCGACTCGTGATGTATTCTAGAAGACAAGGAATTAAAGAAATCGGAGGAAACAGATTAACCAGGTCGTAGTTCCACTGAACTGAGAGTGCGTTGACAGCCTCAGACTGTGGGTCCCGGGTTCTTGACACGTATGCTGGGAGTTGCTGATTCAATCGAAGCACCATCAAGTCCACCTGAAAACTATCTCATTGATGTACTAATGCGTGGAACACGTCTGGATGAAGCTTCCCTGTTCCAGGATGGATATTCTGGCACCCTAGGAAATCTGCTTCCACTCCCGAGATGAGTACTGTCAACAGAATTACTGACTCTTGGCCCGCCGGAGAATCTGAGATACTGCCCACATGGCCATGCGACTCGAGTTCCTCCCTGGCGGTTGATGTAAGCGACAGTCGTCGTGTTGTCTGACTGAAATCTTACCGGAAGAGACCTTAGCCACTGTGCTGCTTCTAACAGAGTACTAACACATTTATGACCCACCGTCGCTCCTGTGGGGACCATTGACCCTGAAAATGATAGTTGAGGACCACTGCTCCCCATACTCGGAGACTGGCGTCCATTGTCACTATTAACCAATTCCACACTCCAAATGGGATTGTTCCCACCAGAGGAGAGCTACCCTGGTGGTCGGAGCTATCCCCTGTGATAGCAGGTCTAGCTGGAAACCTCGCAAGTGTAATCGTCTGAATTGCAGTGCCTCGAAAGCAGCCACCATCTTCCCCAAGAGATGCAGACAACGAGGCAAGGACACCCTCTTCAGTTTGAGGACTAGCTGAACCAGCAACCGGATATCCCGGCCTTGTCCTCCGGAAGGCAAATCCTCTGTATTGCTGTATCCAGAATCATCCCCAGAAACTGGAGTCTCTGGGCCGGACTGATATTAGATTTCTTGAAATTGATTTTCCAACCGTCAGTATTAAAGTCTAATATGTCAGAGAGGTTAACAGGTCATCCAAATAAGGAATTATGTTCACTCCTGACAACCGAAGGTGTGCAATCAGGACATAATCCTTATGAAAATGCGGGGAGCTGAAGATAACCCGAACGGCAATGCCCGAAACGGATAGTGATTTTGCAAGATTGCAAAATGCAGGAAGGCCTGATGCGGTTCCCAACTGGGGACATGGAGATAGTCATCTTTTATATCCAGGTAAATTAGGAACTCCTCTGGTTCCAAGTTCGCAATGACAGAGCGAATTGACTCCATATTGAAACGATACATCTTCAGATACAGGTTTAAGGATTTCAGGTTTAAGGATTTCAGGTTTAAGATGGACCTGTCTGATCCATCCAGATAGGGCACCACAGAGAGGTTTGAATAAAACCCCATACCTCAAAGATGCACTGGAACCGGAACTAGCACTGCCGATTCTTGCAAAGACTGGATAGCTTCCAGCACAATCCTGGCCCTGTGTGTATGTATTGGCAGGCTCGTGGTGAAGAACCGATTTGGTTCCAAACTTGTTGGACAGTCTGTAAGCGAGCTCCCACCGCAGAAGATCCCAGGTGGGATGGAAGATTGGCATGCCACCTTGTCTTGCAGCTGTATGAGAGCGACCCTACCTCTGCTGCCTCTTGTGGGAGCACATCTGGGCCTACCACAAAAGGGCTGTGGTGTACGAACTAAAAGGAAATAGGAACCCGTGTAAGTACTTGTGGGAGCCGGAGCAGTAGAAAATGAGGAAAGAAGACTTACCCCCAATGGCCTGGGATATTCCTTTGTCCAATTCTAGGCCAAAAAGCATATCACCAGTGAACTGTTAACCCTCAACAGCACTTGTGAATACTGCGCCCCCCTGTCACGAACATACCAAAGAACTCTGTGGCCAGAAATGGCAGAAGCGGATATGCGAGCACTGATGTGACTGATATCCCTGAAAGCCTCGCCCAGGTTTTCCATCATGGATGACGGCAATGGATAAGAATGGGAAACGAAAGGGAATCTCTTATCCGGTTGTTTCCCGGGCACTGACAGCTGTTGTGAGAAAGGAAAAACAGCCAACCCTTTTATGGCTGGCAATTAATTCCTTCAATAGGGTTGCAGGAACTATGTCCTCAGGTAGATTAAGAATCTGCCTGACTGCCACAATTAAGGACTCCTTCCCTGTAGAGGTGGATTCCAAATCTTGGTGCGCATTATCGAAAACCTCCTTCAATTCCCCTTCCTCAGTATCCTCATGTGTGAGGAGCTCCTCGTCTGACTCCTCTGACTGGAGGTATGTCGTGAGAGGCCGCTTATGAGAAGGCTTTGATAGGAAGCGGTGAATTGCAGTAGCCCCATAACCTATACCAGGCAGTCTAGAGACTCAGCCCTGCCACCCAGGGGGTTTGAGACTTACATGTCCAAGTCTGCTATAACCCCTATGTCAATGGCCCCTGGCGGGGTGGGTGATGCAGTAATAGAATTATGTAAACAAGCATCCCATAACGTGGAGCCAATTGCATGTGGCTAAGTTTGTTTGTTGTTACACTTGTAACAAACATCTTTCGAAAAGCCTTTGCTTGTCATTTATACAATCCAGCCACACAGACAACCTTATGCAGAAAAGGAGAGACAGTATACATATACAGATATTGATAGTATACAGAAAAAACAGAAGGCTGATGTTGGGAACAGAGGAGGACAACAACACCACACTTTCCCCACAAATGAAAATTCCCTGCTCACTGTATATACACCCTAGTTGTCTCACAGCCCCCTCTGCCAAGGATTCTGCAGTATAGGGATGGGAGCAGAAGAATTCAGCCTTCTGTAAGTATGCTGCACTCTTCCCGCAGAAAGGAGAGATGCAGGCTTGTATTATCAATAAAAAACAGCAGCCCCGCTGTTTTACACAGCCGCTTGCCGCGTAGAGGAGAGAGCCCGCGCTGTCTAGGCTCCGCCTCCTTCAAGGTCTGAAAAGATGGCTGCGTCTGTGGCCATTACCTCCCCCTCCGCGCCACACCGCATGTATTAGCGGGGAGAGGGAGAAGGAGGAAGTCGCGCTGTAGCGCTCTGCACTACTAGTTAGCCAGTGCAGACATGTGTTAGCACTGGACAGCGGGCGGGAGCCGGGGGATGCGCAGCTAAGTACTCACTGCGTGTCCCTTTGAAGTCTCTCTCGGAAGTGCAGCCTGTTGGCTTCAGCACACTCTTCTGTGTGTTAGAGATGTGCTGTGGCGATAAGGAGCTGTCAGTGCTTTTAGAATAAGCGCTGTGCACTCCTTCCTGATCCTAGCGATTCAGGGCGCCAGGTACCCGGACCCCACCTTTAGAGAGGTGGCGAAGGGTACCCGATAAGTGTAAAAAGATGCTTTAAAAAAAATTAAAACTAAATAAAATAAATTTCAATGTATTGCTGGAGCACAGCAGATTGTGACCAGCTCCAAAGGGCACATTTTCTAAACTGAGGGATTGTGGGGAATAGAGGGCGGGGAGCTTCACACTTCTAAATTATTTAAAGTGCATGCTCCAGCTATCCACGCCTCTATACCCCAGCGTAAGCACCTCCAGTGTCCCCTAGTGGATGAAAGAGAAATAGGATTATCGATAAAATGCATATGGGTCATTCCATGAAACACAGGGCAATACATGAAAATTAAAATTCACATAACCACTAACATTTTAGTATATTTATGCTGCTAAAAGATTGTAGTATATTAATGTAACTGTCACAGTGACATCAGATGTAGTTAATGTTGGTGACTGGTTCTATGTTGAATATGATGGAAAGAGTTAAGCAGGTGAGATCAAGGACATCAGAGATAGTGAATACTTAGTGAGCACAATGACGCAAGCTGGCAGCAACCAGAAATAGCCATCAGCAGATGAAATATTTTATACATCTTCACAGTTAAACTGGCCTACATTGATTAATTCATATGGATTCTACAGGTTTCAGTCATTTGCATCAGAGCCCTTTGACTGGGGACAGAAATGTAACGTGAGTCACATTTGTATGCAACACGAGTTACATATCAAAATTGATTTTAAAGTATAGTAGTGTTCATTCTAGCACCCTGCACCTTTCACAACTCGTGCAGTTCCTCTTTCCTGTCTGGGGTGTCACGTGTGTGTGTGTGTTACATTTTATATAAATTTTTAGAAATTTAAATGCAATGCGAGTCACATGGAATGACCCATATATGTCTACACACATGCACCATATTTTTCCTTTAAACCCTCTGAATAGCAAGTTATATGAAGGTTAGAGTGGGTACCTGCGCAAAATTAGAATCATTTTTAAATGCAATACAATTTAGTATTTATGGATAATACTTCAAGCAATTTAAAAGAATTAGGGCCTCCATTTTCTAGATGTAAGATCAAAAGCCTGTGGCTGACATTTCAGCTGCCCATGAATCTCATGGCTTCTCTCTATTCCAATGAATATATATATATATATATATATATATAAAGGGATTTAGAAGATCCTGTTCTCATACATATAGATTGTACACATATATAGTGTGTAAGCACAGTGAATACTAAACAAAAAAAAATTTAAAAAAATCATAACGACTACAAACCCCAGAAATCTTGTACTACTGTAGAAGTGCCAGATTTGCATTCAGTTGAGTTCACCATACATACTGCACAACTGTGTGTACTCAGTCAAATAAATCCCTCTGAATAATACTGCTGGGACTAGAAAGGGATTACTATTCCACAGTGGACCCTCTCAACAAATTGTATTTTTTTCTTCTTCCACATAGCCAAGTCAAACCAATTGAAGATTTAACAATTTCATAAGCAACTAATACACTTTAGAAATTAAATGGCTTAAAAAACAGACTAATCACACAATCCATTTATTTATTTTTACAGAAAACAAAGAGATTCATTTCAAAATAGGTTATTTGCTTCCTGTATTAAAGTGAACCCTTCCCCTACACACAGATGAAAAACCACCTATTCTCCTGGAATTAGTGGCAACACTGAGGACTGAGACACTCCACTTTTATTCTAGATACAGATCATGTCTGCGTCACTAGTTGATGTCCAACCACAGCAAAATCAGTGCGAGTAGGAACTAGGACATGCAATATTAGCTGTGGGACTTCATTTAGAAGCAACCAAGGTCACTGAACTTCAACAACCAACAGAACTTTGCTGGTGGAGCTCATCAAACTGGCTGTCATTCCTGAACCAATATTCCCTATGCCAGCTCCAGGCACCACTGTGGACCTGCAGCAACCAGCTCAGACGAAATGTAAACTGGCAACACTAGTACAAGCCTGCAGCTGGGAGGTGTACTTATTGGGGAAGAAGGGCGGACAAGTCCAAGTACTATACAACTTGGACAAGTGTTATATAATTGATATTACAGCAGAGCTGTGCATTCTCTCTCTCATAACAAAGGAAGTTTAAATTGGTGTTAAATAGCATAACCCAACACTGAAATTGTATGAAACCCATAACAAGTACAGAAAAAAAAAAACTGATAAAAGAGAAACACACAGACACAGACTGATACACAGAAAGAAGGGGGTCTTGCTTTAGAAGTGCAACTAAATATTTTACAAATAAAAGCCAATGCTTCCTTTCCCAGAATAATCCATCTATTCCTCCATCAGCCAACTCCTACTATATTTACCCATCACATCCCTGCCCCTGACAGAACCCCAGCTGCAGAGGTTACAGTGCATATGTCCCTGTCAATCATCTTTCCCAGAGGGAAGAATTACAACAAAGCACAGCTCCGAGGGAACACTTAGTTTCAGCTAATGCTTTCCGTGGCATGCTAAACTTGGGAGTCACAGGACAGATAATAGGCAGTCAGTCACACTCTTTAAAGGGTTCTGTACAAAGATCTAAAATATAACACACTATGTGCAGAGTACCCAAATACTTCATTACAATTAAGTCAACCAACAGAAACTATGACCTGTTCTAAACGTAATACTCAACTATTTACAAAGCATCCAGGAGATGCACAGCAGTAGAATAACATGCATTTTCTAACCTAACCAATACAATTTAAGATTTAAACACTGTAATTATCATGGTGGGTATATCTTTTAGCAACTACTTCATCCATTTGGAGGACTGGCCAAGGAATATTCATAAGGGAGGTAAGATCTTATCATATGCCTACATACACTTATTTCTACTACAGTAAGTGCACCATCACAAGGGGAGTCGATTTCTAAACTCTGTTGGAATTCCTTGCAACTTATTTGGGTCACCCTTATCTCTTGCAAGTCATGAGAGAGGATTTGGTTACCATAAGATGTACTACACTATGTCTCTTTCATGTTTGCGCCCTCATTTTCATGATAGCAGCGCATTTTCAGGAACTTTAGAAGAGAAGTTTTTTTCCTTAGACATTTATATATTTGAATATTGGTATATGGAGCCCATTCATTAAAACACCAAACTTTTCCTTTATCAACTGTTTACCACAAGGAAGGTGACACTTTGTGGTCCCTATAGGCTGTATTTAGGAGTGACGTATAAGGTGTAAATTTACCTGTCTCTGTTCTGATTGACTTCTATTGAAAGGAGAAATCTAAAAAGTGACTGCTTTGCTGAGAGAAGACGCATTGATTGTAGAATCTAGCACACCATCTTCTCAGAATGGGAACATCTGCTCTCCTTTGGTGAAGTGGAACCAATAATCTTTTTTAGGGGGAAGTTCAAGTCTCTGAGTATTTATAATGCTATACAAGACTTCCAAAAAGTTCATCATGCACTGATCTGCCTGGGCATGGTTGATAATTCTATAGCTGCATGCACACGTAAAGATTTTCTGTCCAACCATCCAACTAGTTGATTGGTTGGAATGAAAATCTGGTAACGTATGGGAGTAACTGATGATCAGCAATTTGCTCCTAAATGCCAGAATACAGATGAAAATGGTCATCAGACAAGTTTGTTAAATGTTTGATCTAAACAATTTGTTCAAACAGTTTTTGGCCATTTTACGGAGTTTGGGAGCAAATTGCTGATTGTCATTTGCTTTCATACCTTACCAGATTTTCATTCCAACCAATCAACTACTTGGATGGTTGGACTAAAATCTTTGCGTGTGTTTGCAGCTATAGAAAAATCAACCATGCCCAGGCAGATCAGCGCATGATGAACTTTTAGGGAGTCTTGTACAGCATTATAAAATACTCAGAGACTTGAACTTCCCCCTAAAAAAAGATTAAGTCACATAACATCAGATTAAAGACGTGGCTCGCAAGTTATTCAGCCCCGCTGTTCTCTTTCTGTAAAGTATTTAATAATGCTCTCATTCACACAACTTACATGAAAGCTATTATACGATGATCAAAACTGACCACACAACATCGCCATGTGTGTAAGAACACTACTTGATGCCACCAAATTAAACCAATAATAAACCAAAAGCTTAATTATTGGCCACTATGTTAGATTCAGTTGGAAGACAACCAATATTTTCCCGGCAATGATCTTCCAACCACACAGACAGGCCCCAGTGACTGTGAAAGTTGTGGGTATTAACGGGATGAGTAGAAGGATTGTGTGTGACCACCTTAAAGTTTGACCATTCATTCCACTGAAATATCATCAGGTTGGCCTGCATGTTCGGGCGATGAATGACAATGACCTGCGGGAGCGCGCATCGTTGGTCGTTCGTCGTTATCGTTCGTTTTAGCATACACACTGGCCGATAACTATATTATTCTACATTACTTGTAAAGGATTAATATCAGGGAAAAAAAAAAATAAGTTTTGTTTTATACACACACACACACACACACACACACACCATAGTGTCCTGCAACCAATGTTACTAAAATAAACTTATTGGATAGGAATCCCTCCAAGTGTTGTCTCCCGTGAACATATGTCAGGTCTCACTTGGTGACAGTTGTGCCATCGGTACTCAGAATATTTGTTCATTTACTTGATTTTCTGTCCCAGCGAAGCTAAAAATATATTATCCATTCCACAAGCACACAAATGCCAACGCTATGGTCTAGTTAGTCAGAAACTAAAATTACTTACCAGTATGTTTTAGGATTGGGGAAGGAAACAGGAGAACATAGGAGAAACCCACACGGATACCAGGAAAAACATACTAACGCCATGCAGACTGCATCCTGGTTTAGTATTAACCAAAAGTACACAATGCTCAACCCTAATCATGTGTGCATGAATCCCCTTTAATGACCCAGTGCAGCTTTCTTTTAAGATGGTAATCCTGCACATGTTTCTATAGTATAAATCTGGTGTATAAAGACAGCTAGTAAAAAAAATTGTGACTGTATACAAAGCCTGAACGCATCTATTCACTCTCAGTTTGGCAGAGCTCTTTGCTTGTGAGACCCTTAAACCAATATTAATCATGGAGGATGCTGTATCAATAAAAGCTAATGAAAGATTACAAGGTAAATATTACATTGATGAACAGCTGAATTCCACAATTCTCATTCATACGTGAAAAGCAAATCTGTAATGGTTACAATGGATAAGGGGTAAAATTACATGGTTGGTCCCTCTGCTTTAATCAAAATAAAATAGAAGATATTATTTCCTTGGAAAGTATGTTTCAGTAAAATGCTGATAACTTAAAACTTGAAAACAAATGGAATATTTACAGAGGCCGCATACAGCCTATTGTGTATAGAACAGTGTCATTCCTATACAGACTATAAGCACCAGTAGGAGCAGTGCCATGAGTAGCCTCCGTAATAAAGATACAAAAAGGTGTGGTCAATTTAACCACATTAAGTATGCTTCAAAAGTGTTTTTACACCCCTCTTAAATATAATACCCAGATCGCCTCCCTTCCCAATAATAATTCTCACATTGCATTTGGCAAAGTCCAGGGCAGCACCCTTTTCATCATCTTTGGCGCTGGACAGAACTCACCATAGGAGGAAATAACAGATGATATCATTAGTGCCACTGCGTCAGACCTCCCCTGAGATGGAGAGAGCCGAGCAGCACCAACAAGGTAAGAAGTAAAGCATATACAGTGGTGGGATTTCTTATATGGAAATTGGTCATCCCGAGACCTGTATACCACACCCGTTTCAATTTGGAAAGTCTCTACATGGTTATCATCAGCGGAGGGCACTTTGCATGCTACCTATTTTTTTTGCTTGGCATTTTAAAAGTAACTATGCCAACATGAAAAGTTTTCCTGCACAGCTCTATGGGGTGCAAGGAAAAAGATGCGTTGCGGAAGGACACGCTGAAATGAATTCCCCCATAAAATGGGTTCAGGAGGCATAAGAAACTAATTTCCATTACAACATCTAAGAGGTTGATTCATTATCCATGGCATAATAATTAGTAACAATAGTTATAGGTCAAAGAGAAGGAAGTTCATTGAAGTGTGGTTAATACAACTTATTATAAATATAATGCTGAAAACTCTAAAGAGTATGGATATAAAGTCAACATCTGGCACTGGGCATTGTCAAAACTGCAATTACACTGAACACTGTTTACTTTATAATATTTCTTCTCTGTTCCCACACACAGAAGGTAAGAGGAAGTGAAGGAGTGTGAGCGATGTGTAAGAGGAATGGCTGTTTAAACTGAAGAGCAAGGAAGAGTACACTGGCATTGCCTGGTGTGAGAATGAAGGCACACAATGTGCTGCTCTGTCACGAAACAGAACATTAGTCTTTGCTCCAAACATCCTACAAGGAAACAAATACAACATCAAGCTATATCACATCTGTTCAATAGTTGCAGCAATCTGGAGAGAGGTTTATGAAAAGGAAGCTAGACACATTTTAAATGACCTTAATGTGGACGGTCATGCACAAGGTCAACATGCAGCGTGGTGACACTGACAAAATGTCCACATGGTGACAATGTCAAAAAGAAATTTTAAACCTGAACCTAACCCTAAAATGTCTATTATCGACATTTTCTCCATGTTGGACCATTTATTCATGTCGACATCATAACATTCAGCATTCTGTTATTGATCTTATGAATGTCAACATGAAGCCTGAAAACCATAGCGAATAACACAACTCAAAATTATAGTACATAAAACAAACAAAAGCACCTCCTAGTACAGTTATATCTCAAATAAAAACGCCAATGGGACTCTGAACAAACCAAGACTGGCCTTGTACCACAAAGTAAATTCAACTAACTTATCAGAAGCACAACATTCTCCAAGGTCCTCAGTATGGTAAGACGAGACGCCTACCATACAGAGAAAAATCTTTTGGTTCAGATGCAGAAAGCTCATTGAATTTACTTTGTGATACAGGACCATTCTATTTATTTCAGAGTCACATTGAAGTTTTTATTTTAGAGAATATTTGCACTAGGAGGTACCTTTGTTTATTTTTTTAGAGTTTGCGTCTATAAAATGTATATAATTTAGTTTATCTAAAAAAAAGGAATTCTGTACAGTGTAATCAAAATCAAATTGCAACAAGTGAGGATACCTGAAGGAATGAATTGTGACAATCCAAAATTGAAATATTCAGATTTAAACCATATCCTGTTGTATTACCCTGACATTCTACTGCTGCTCAGTTAAAATGGTAATTGTTACAGCTCCCACTTTATTAGGGCAGTGACATAAAGGAATACCACGAGTTAAGTTTAAAAAAAAAAAAAAAAAAAAGTAGAGACTGAACACTTAGCCGACTAACAACATGTTGCATAGTGCATCTGTCCATATCTACAGACAAGATGTCTGAACGACGTGGCTCACAGACATATCTCGTTGTCCCTACAGCACAGTCGATGCCAATATAACTTGCAGGCAACCTGCTGACCACCCGTACACTTGTTGCAGGGACAGTTCACACGGACATCTCAACTGTGCAGGCAAATTGAAATAGAATAGAAATATTCCGCATTTAGTATGTATGTAGCAGCTCACCTTATATTACCTTATAGCACCTATTATTGTTGTACCATGTATGTTTGCTACATGTTAACTTTATGTCCAGTTTATGAGTGTACTACTGATAATTGTTACAAAATATTTTCTTTGGAAATTAAGAATTTATATATTTAAAAAAAAAAAAAAAGGGGGGTACCGTTAAGGAATATCGGTTTCCATTTATTTGTTTTAAAATGATTTTAGGATTCATAGACAATGAATAAAAGGTACATATAACCCAAAGTATTTGTTGGCATGATTAAAGGATAATTACTTATTTCTTAAACCATAAATACATTTAAAAAAACCTCACCTACTCTTCATACTTGTACATGTCGCATCTCAAATGACCAAAGCTCTGTTTCTGCTCCCACCAGCTACAGTGAGAAAACAGCTGTC
The DNA here is from genome assembly GCA_031769625.1 of Taudactylus pleione. Taxonomy (NCBI): domain Eukaryota; kingdom Metazoa; phylum Chordata; class Amphibia; order Anura; family Myobatrachidae; genus Taudactylus; species Taudactylus pleione. The sequence goes on along the minus strand of JAUIMM010000015.1, from coordinate 33,787,174 downwards.
CTATTTAGTGCTGAAAGGCAACTATGCCGTTTACCATAACACAGTTTGCCAAGATACTGGAATTCAGAATGCCAAGACGTCACCCTTCACCTCAAGGATGGCTGAAAGACTGGGCGTGCTCAACAAGGCCAGGAATTGTCTGCTACAATTATTTTTTCTTATTTTGTGCTTTTGCTAATTAAACGGCAAACACTTTATATAGTGTTGAATAAATAGAAAACCAGAAAAAGGCGTATAAAAAAAGAAAAAAAAAAAAGGCAGAAAAAAAAGTCAGAGTGCTCTGCTTGTGAGAACTTACGGTGATTAACATTCTTTTGTGCATATGTGCTTTTGTGGCCCTCAATGTAAGAAGGAGATCACCAATGACTAACGTACCACCGAAGAGCACTCAGTCAGAGGAGTGGTAAGGCTCTCTCAATTTTCCTGCCATACATAACGTACCTGAAGCAACTGAAATGTTTCTGCTTAGCTAAAGAGGTGTCCCATGTATTCTTTCAGTGTGCTACTTTCCAAGCTAGCAGTATGAATAAGGTTATAGGCTTGCTCTGCATAAATGCAAAGGGTTTCAGCTAAAGTCCATTTATGGGACATAAAAATATGCATTACTGTACTTTGGCTAAGATTTCAGTGCATCATGGCCTTGAGGCCAAGCCCCTTACCCACAAGCAGAGAGAATGTAGGACTTCTGATGCACTCTTTAGAAGGTGTACCTTCTGTGGCAGGGGGTACCACTGCGTCAGGGTGTAAAGACTTGTGCTGCAGAGGAAGATATCAGTAACTATCATTTTAGCAGCTTCTGGTTGGCTATTTGCATGTTGACCCCTCCTCTAGCTGACCCTATATTAGGATTTCTTATTTATCATTTACAATGGGTTACTACAGGAAAAAAAAAAAAAAATTACCATTGGATTTATAAAGTAAACAACAACAACAACAACGTGAGGATGCTTGTACTTCATTACAATTTAAAAAGGGAAAGGACTTACATAATTAACAACAACAACATGATTAGGACAATATGCTCTCAATATAATGTAATGTCATAATGAATATGACACTACATTACATTATATTGGGTTTGATAAGGATGTGTCCTTCACATTTATAACAAACATTGTTGGGTACAAGTAGATCCATTCATGCTTTATGACTTATTATAAAATAGAGTTAATGCCATAATAATGTTAAAACAAAAATTTATATTACACACAAACACATTATATATAAAAGGAGATTTTTGGTTACTTACTGTTGAATCCTTATCTCTGACTGAGGCTGGGGGACACTGGACCATGGAGATTGTAAATTGCGGCTGGAGCTGGCAATTAGTAAAACTGTAGCTTTAAATCATATGCTCCTCCCCCCTGCAATCCACAATTCCAGTACTTCTTTGAAAGAGTCCAGAGGGGAGTATCAGGAACCCCAGGAAACGGTTTAGAACAACCAGCCAAACCAGTAGGGAAAAGACCGGTCAAGAACCAAACACCTCGCACGACTGAGCGTGAGGGTGGGAATGCAGTGTCCCCCAGCCCAATGAAAAGGATTCAACGGTAAGTAACCAAAAATTCCCTTTTCTCCTTCATCAAGGTTGAGGGGACACTGGACCATGGGACATTCAAAAGCCGCCCCCAGAGGTGGAAACGATCAGGCTGCCTGAACGGAGAACTGTGCCCCCAAAGCGGGTGCCGCCGGAGGCAAAAAAAACCCTGAAACCATAAATATGAGCAAACGTGTGGACAGGGGACCAGACTGACGCACAGTGGACTTGTGCTTCTGAAGTCCCGCGTCGTGTTGCCCAAGAGTTCGCTGCCGCCCTAGTGGAAGGCGCTGACACCCAGTTTGGAGGCAGTCAACCTGTCCCAGAATAGGTTGAGTAATGACCGAGCTGATCAAATGTGAGTAGTTGGCCAACCATGTTCCAACGTATCATAAAGAACCCGCAGAGAACAGTGCAGCGTGCCAAAGATAACTTGTCCAAGGCAATCTGCAGAGCTCACCCCAAATAGTAGAGCAACATCATCCCAGTCCCGGGAAGTCGCCGAAGGAGGAAGAACTGGAAGGCCAATATTCTGTGCCAGACAAGGCCGAAGCAAGTGTCAGTTGGAACATAAAACCTGTATGGAGCAACCGTACAGTCATCCTACAAGATAAGAAAAAGGCGGCTTGCCAATCCCAAATACGGAACTATCCTGATAACCTAAGGAAGACCATTTTCCAAGCAACAAACCAAAGATCCATTGAATGCAACGACGCCAATGGAGCCTGGGCGAGAGCAGATAAGACTAGGTTAAGATCTCAGGGCTCCACCTGCAGATGAAACGTTGGCTAAATACGCAGCACACCTTGATTAACGTTTGGACCCTGGGAAGGGCTAAACGCTGCTGGAAAGAAAAAAAAAAAAAAAGAAAAAAAAGGCTATAATCGCACAAAGTCATCAACCAGCCTCCAAACCCTTCAGAAGGAAGGCCAAGAAAAAAAAGTGAGAGGCGAAACACGTTACAGTAACACTACCAGAGGTAGAGTTTCCAATCCTGGAGGTAAGCGCGAGATGAATCGGAGTCCAGGCTCACAGCCTAGTATTAACTACGAGAGAGAAAAACCAGCAGCTTTCTCACTATCAGTCATAGAAAGCCAATCATGAAAACCAACAAAGGAAGTGCCCTTGTAGAAATGGGCCTAGTAGCAGCAGGTCTGGATGAAGTGGAATACGCTACCGGGGACCTACTGACCTTGGGAGAAGGTCCGCGTATCATGACTAGCGTAGCCAGCCCGGAGCCACTATGATTACCCTCACTCGGAAAGCCTCAATGCTCCTGTAGACCCTAGGGAACAGTGCGGACGGCGAAAAGCCAGCACACAACTGGGTCACAAACTGGAGGAGCCTCACAAACTTGCTGAGAGGCCATGAGATCCCCCCACTGAAAGCCTCACGCCTGATCGGTAGGAAGACCACTGGAGGGAGGAGAAACGTGGTTCTGCTGAGGAAGACCAGTGTCTATTTCCCCCTACCGGTATGACCACCGCTTAGAGAGACGGAAGAAAGGTCACCGCACCAGAATGACTGCGGCATCAGTTCTGCGCTCGTGTCTGCCGGAAGATGTACCTATGCCATTGCCGGATCGTTTGTCCAACAGACTGGCGAGGACGAACAGGGCCCCCAATAGAGCCAGAACTATGACCTGTAGCTTGAGTCCATCGGTTAGCCGAGCTGTTGTGGACGGTGACCCAAGGACCCGAAGTCAAAAGGCAATTTCACGGTACCTCAGCCGAGGAAACTTGCATCTGTGGTCACAGTGAGCCAATCCCAAAAGGACCAAGGATTGGACCTGGAGGAAGAGAACGGAAAACCCTCCATCAATTGAGAGTGACAAGTGCTGTTGGACAGAACAGAAGACCGAGACGAGAGGGATGCCGAGCAACCCATTCAACTTTGGAGAATTTACCCCGGGACACCCGCGAGTAGACCCGGGTCCACTGAATGGTCCCGAAGTGGAGACCCTCATGCCCAACAACCGAAGTTACCACAAAGTCGACGGACGAGACAGACCGAACCGTTGACCAAGGTTGGTTGAGTCAGTTCCCTGTCCGCCGCAAGAAAAACACCACTGGAGATAGGTGTCGGAGGCCACCCCCAGAACATTGATCCGAAAGTACTTGAAACAAGCAACCTAGGAAAGTCCGTTACTGTGAAGCCGAAGCATCAATCACAAACAAAACTTCCGAAGAGGGGCGAATTGTTTTAACGTCTGTGTGCAATACACATGGCATCAAAAAAACATATTGTGTTGCAAACACACAGAGTTGGGATGCCACCGAACGGTAGGGCCCAGAATTGACAGGGAACAGAGTCGATTACAGATGAGAAAGAAGGACTGCCCTCCCGAAGAGGAACTTGAAGATACGCATTCCAGATAGCTAGCGAGGATTTGGTGGCCTCAGTGTTGTGGTGTCTCGATTGGAGAGAGTTTATACGCACTGAACCACCCCCTGGCGCTCAAGGCATGAAGAGACAAGATGTTCCGGAATGAGCCGGTCAGCATTCGAATGAGGAAGGAGATAGAACCTCAGTTTGCAGTCCCGCGGCCGAACTGGAGCAAAAAGCTGCCGGCTGAGAGGAGTGGAAGGATAACACGGCCCAATGTCACCGCGTTCACCGCTTCCTGAGGAAGAGCGATGTTAAAAACCAAACAATGCCAAGGTGGTGGACCTCTAAGGTCTAAAATGGAACCATAGCGAATAATGCCAAGCACCCTGCTGTCTGTAGACTGTATTCAATGGTCACTGAACCGAAGCAACCACCCTACCATTTGCATGAGAGAAGACATTCCTTGGAGCAACATCCCCAGAACAGTGAATGGGACTAGAAAACCTGCCCCCGAAAATCAAACCCCTGCCGAGTAAGAATCTGCGCGTGACAGCCTGACCTTTCAAGGACGCACCACCCCGAGGGAGGAATGAAAACTTGGAAATGCCGACCCAGCCGTTAGAGACGGCTACTGGAAGAAAAGTACTTTCGACCGGTGGGGAATCTCCAGGTATGGTTAGATTAGAACTTCCTCACCGAACAGGAGGAACAATCCGGTAAGGAATGTGCATGCGCAGCGCAGAGCCAAAAGTACCCTACAAGCCAAACCGGCCGTAGCTGAAAGTTCGCAAGTAACCTGGCCCAGTCTCGCCTGGTCTCCAACACAGAGCCTGCTAGGAATGTCATGTCAAGTCAGCAGGGAATCCCAGGGCAAATCACTGTGAGACCCCGCAACAAAATTTATCAGTAGAAGTGACCATCGCTCACGTCACCAGTGTCAAGGCTTTCCAAGGCTGGAAAAGGGCCTTAGAAGCTATGAAAACAACTGCGTACAACCCACCACGGATTGGCTAGTAGATCCCTAAAGGAAGCTGAGCCCTGCACAGGAAGGTGCGTGTGGAGATCTAAACGGCTACCATCGCAACAATCGTGGAAGGTGCTTTCGCTCAGATACAGAATCAGTTGGAAGCAATGTACGAGGAACAGAGACCTCGTAAACTGGTGTCTCCTATCCTTCCCGATTGAGGCCAGAAAGATTTGCAGCAGAAAAAATTTGTAGTGACTGTCCGTCATCGTCCATGCTTGGCCAGACACACAGTCCCCGCTTGAGAATCCATATCTAAACTTGCCTAGATAGTGGCGCCAAGAAACAATGAGACGAAAAAGGCCAAAGGCCCTCACCCCGTGGGACAGCGCAAAGCTACCCAAGCTCCATCGCATGCAAAATGTCTAATGGAGCCCTAGAAGGTGGAAGACGCCACCAAGACCACCCTCCAGCTGCACCTCGCACAGCAGAGGATATCCTGAAAAGGAGTGCAAAAGAAATAAATGGTCTACACGCAACTGGCTGAGCTGGAGTCAGACACACTACCTTGTGCCACAAGGTCTCTTGTAGGAACCGGTCGGAATTTGGCTGGGTACTTAACCCTATAGAGGGAAAGAAGCTTGTGCCAGGGACAAGGGAATACCCAAGCTGTGAACTTTGTTTCCCTGTATAGTGCAACCAGCGCCATTGCAGAGAGCTGGCGCCCACATAGGTCTCCCCAAGAGGACACAGCAACGCAGATGCCTGCGCATCACTGGGCCTATACACACACACACACACACACACACACACACGCTGAGGGCAGCTGCCCGGTAACCTGTGCATGAGCGCAAACAACGCTAAAATTACAGCCAAATCCCAGCATCCAAACTGCACAGTTAGTGCAGTGTGGGAAGCTCCGCCCCCTCCTTCTCCATGCTCCACAGACCGGGAGTATAACCCACGGGTAGGGTAAACTCCGGTCCAGCTCTTCTTGATGGGCAGCCTATCCGCGCGTGCACTCCCTCTTGTATGGGAGGGGAGCGCCGCAACAAGCCAGTTTTCAAAATGGCATCTGCCATTCAGGACCGCACCCTCTGCCGTCACCCTCTAAAAAGGGTGACAACGTGCATCAGTGTTTCTTGGTAACATAAGCATTATGGTCTGTCAGGACCCTCTAATATACAATACATGCTTTACCCGTCAGCCATACCAAAGCTCCTATGATGGCCTACAGAAGAGGCCCCAACCTAAAGCAATTAATGCTACGACCTACATTGAACCCCGAAGCCACCCACTCTATCACCAAGATCATGCGAAAGAAACCTGGAAGTTACCACTGTGGAAACTGCACAACACGGAGCTAGATGACTCCCAGGCTCCACCCTGGCTCACCCCCATACGGGTAGACAAATTAAGATCCAGTGGACGCTACACTGCAAAATGGACCATGTGATATATGTATTAATATGCCCCAGCGGCCTATATTACATAGGAACTTCCGGGAACGAATGGCCAACCATAGGGCGTCGATCAGAGCTGCAATAACTAGTGGACACTCTGACAAACCTGTGGCTAGACATTTTGCACAAAGAGGGCACCAGGTGGCAAGCCTGAAATGCAAACTTATAGATTATCACCTCCTCGTTCAGGAGGGGGTACTCAGACTACTCAACTGAAAAGATGCAAAAGCTGATTGATATATAAACTGGACACAGTTGCCCCCCGTGGACTCAATGAAAACTGTCCATTGAACTTTTTTCTATGAAAGCTATACCATGCAAATTGACTAGAAACATGGAATGATTATGCATTTGAATGACTTAATGTAAATCCTATACCAGGCACAATGTACTTGCACCTAGTAAACATGTGCACTATACTAGCGATGTCTAACACACCCCATGCACAATATGCGTTAACCCAAACGTCACCTTAGGTCTCAGGTCCTTCAATACAATACGTACCCACATATGTACATATAGCTAAATATGCTTATAAGCTATATATGCCCACACTGCCAGCACCCAGCTGTGATATTGTGCATACACATAGATACTAATATAACCCACACTGTTGGTAGCCCCACATCAGCAAACCACCTAATATTGCTTTTACCATGGTAACATGAAACTTCCGGTCTGGAGACGCATCACTGCCCCACTTCCGGCGGTACCAGACCAGGTGCCCCACTTCCAGCGGTGGCGTGCCTGGCTGGACTACAATGTAACCTAAACAGGACAAGCCCACATACCACAGAGACCTCAGTGGCTGACTAGCGAACCGGTGTCTACCGCACTCTAGCCCCCGATTACTAACTGATAAACAGAGCGAGTGCACTTCCGGCTCTAGGAGTGGAATAATGACGCACTTCTGGTTGCCCAGCCATGCTAGTATACGCACGGCAGCACACCACAACAGACTGGTACTTCATGCAGGTAAGACTGGACAAGCTCTGTCCAAATAAAACACTTAAACCAGCAATAGGTAAGACAACTCCAGCACTGCAGCATTTAACAATTGACAGACAGTATTTAGATTAATGTTGATTCCAGATGGTGCCACAATATGACACCATCATGTATAAAAATCCAGTGGCCTGCACATAAGATCACTATTACTATATCTAGCATGTGAACAGCAATGTCTGGAGAAAACTCACATCCATTATGTATTGTATATTAGAGGGGCCTGACAGACCATAATGCTTATGATGTTACATGTACCCCACTGAAGTAACTCAATGTTTTGAAAATGATGCCTTGACAAAAGGGTTGTTTAGAACCGAAACATTGACAAATTATATTGGTGTGCTAAAATAAAGCTGATTAATTTTGCTATTATGAAGTAATCTGGAAAGTGCCTCTGTTCTTTACCAAGAAACATTCCACACACACCAAAAATCTCACATGCAATATATAAAATGTTAAAACTCAGCTATGGAGGTGTATGAAAAAAATAGTAAGCACTATTCGAGAAACTGTCATTGGGTGGTTTCCTACCTACTAACCCCCCAGACTGCCTTGCATGAATGTAGGATGTAGCAATAGAGCTAGTTATTACAGGGCAGGATTGATCGTGCCATCTCTGCAACATACAGTAGAGCAGGGGTGGGAAACCTTTTTTCTGCTGAGGGCAATTTTGAGATAGATATATATATATCTATCTCTCTATCTCTAACACTTGCAGGCCTGGTGCAGGACACGCCCCCTCTGTATGAAGTCACACTAGGATGGGGTCACAATCACCGGTGATAACAGCAATGCCCGAAGCATCCTGAGGAAGCTCCGGGGAGCTGTAAGGGCAGCAGTGTGACAGCCTGCAGCGTCCTAAGGACGCTCCAGGCTGCACTGTTGCATAGATTCTGGCTACAGGGTGCCATACTAGCACCACGCTAGATGAATGAGGCAAGCAGAAAAAAAGCTCAGAGGGCCGGCCCAAATGATTCTGCGGGCCTTATATGGTCCCCGGGCCTGTTCTCCATCCCTGCAGTAGACGAATGAGTGTACCAATGTCTTATACATAAATAACTGCAGGGCTGAGCATGTCAGTTAACTAGTGTGGGGGATGCCTGAGTGAACTGTTCGCATTTATTATACTGTGGAAATACCAAGCAATATCACCTTAGCACCTATTATTGATGGTCATGTTAACAGCCACACACAACAAGCAGTCAGTGAGAATTTTGCAATCGCTAGTTACAGTACTTATTTGTTACATTTTAATTAGTGATACTCTATTGCATAACACAGACAGACTCAATGAGATAATTAATTACCCTTTCCTATAATCAAATATTTATATTGTTTAAGAAACGCCATCAATTACTTCACTGATATCCTGTACAGTCAGGTGCATAAATATTGGGACATTGACAGAATTTTCATATTTTGGCCTCTATTCACCACCACAATGGCTTTGAAATGAAACAAACAAGATGTTCTTTAACTGCAGACTTTCAGATTTAATTTTAGGGTAATCACATCCAAAACAAGTGAACGGTGTAGGAATTACAACGGTTTCTATATCTGCCTCCCACTTTAAGGGGCCAAAAGTAATGGGACTATCAACTCAAAAGCTATTTCATGCACAGGTGTGGGCTATTCCCTCGTTATTTCATTATCAATTAAGCAATCCAAACCAAAAATCATGTAAGCCCTATGCGGTCATTGATATAGTAACCCACTATGAAGATATAAATATCAGTAACCATACCAAAACAAAAATATTTAACCAAAAATATAATAATTTCCAGCTAAAACTAGAAATTAATGACTAGTAGCTAAAATGGGAGGGGGGATCCTTTAGCCAGAGTCTCTAAGGCCATTATTTTAACACACAAGCTCCTGGTACAAAATGCATTAACAACTCTGACAGGCTGAAAGTTTAGATTTGTAGCTTGAGCGGAGAGAGATCACTGAAGCTTAACTGACAAAACTTTCTGCCCGGTGTCAGTTCCCATTAAAGATTTGTCCTAAAACATGCATTTACATATAGGGGTGAGGAAATATTCTTCTAGAAACATTAGCCAGAGCTGCAGTAGAATGTTAGGGTAACACTGAAATTATTTGTGTCACTGTAGCAGAAGACACAATAGAATATTGCAGGTAGGAAACAGAGACTGTTTCCCATACAGTCCTTTTAAACAGCAAAGTTTTTATGTTCCATTAGTTTAATAATTGTAAAAAATAAATGATTAATAAAAGCTACATTTTCAACTCCCAACCTCACCTAGCTAATCTTGATGTAACAAGTTTCTTAACTCTCCCCCTTCGTATATGAAAAGTTATTGTACATTTAAATGTTCCATTAAAAATATTTAAAATGTTCCACCATAATACTTACTGTTGTAATTATCTTTATCTGCTCAATTCCACTCTCACTCATGCTTAACAAAAACACACACACAAATATTTTTCCAAAGTTTTATTATTGTGATCAAAAGAATACTTTATGCAGAGCACTCTGAATCCCAGTAACATCTTTCTGGATTTCTATATATTCATCACCTAGTCCCAGTGATGCAGCAGTATGTCATTTTGAATGCAGAAGACAGCTTGTATTGTGGATTGCAAATTACATTTCTCGACTATGACATCAACAAGGTGCCAAATGGATGGTTTAAGCAACTTGCGTTTGATTTCTGTCTGAGCAGCACAGTGGTTAGCATTGTTTCCTCACTGTGGAGTTAGCATGTTTTATCTGTTTGTGCATTGATTTGCTTCAGGTGCCAAAAGTATGTGTTTGGACATAATGCATTTAATGAGCTTTAGTTTAAAAGAACCAAAGATGCCTTAAGCCCCTGGTGTAGTAATATTGCCTATTCCAGTCGCTCTGGGTAGCAGACGCAGCAAGGAAACTTTGGCACTGTCTGACCTGCACCTTCTCAACTTCAACCCCATTTGGTAACAATGAAAGTTGCTTTCGCCAAACTTGAAAGAAAATAAAAAAAATAGAAAGATATTTTTATTTTGTTGGGCAAATATTATAATTATTACATACTGCGTGTAGTGTGCAGACTCTCGCACTCTCCTCCCTCGCCGGCTCCTGTCTGTCAAACTATCAAACATCAAATTGCCCAACCACAGCAAAAGCTTCCTTCTCTGCAAATGGTCATCGGCAGACACGCCGCTGTACGTTAGAACCAGGCGCCGTTGTGATTACATTTTTGTCCCAGCCCCCAAGAGAAATCTATAGATATTTAATGACGGAATGAACCTTTAGCTCTCATTCACATGGACATTAATATTCAGTGGTTACCGCACACCCTATTAAAATCGTCTGACACTCATTGTTAGGTGTACACACACACACACACACACACACAGGAAAACACTTGCGTGCAAGAGAGTCTTTATAGAAATAAGGCCCAGTGGAAAGACACAATCACATGGAAAGAATTGGATTAGTAATTAACTGTTGCACAATATAAAAAGGTGTGTCATACTGTGCTGCCGACCGCCCACACACATGCAGCAGCAGCCGCGGGGAGAGAGGCGGATACGCCTTCCTGCCAGCGGGACCCGCGGCTGCATGGAAGATGGTCGTTCAGTGTATATGAACAACCATCATCTACAGATATATCTGCATATCACTCGAACTGCAGATGTATCGGCTAGGTGTGTACCCACCTTAACTTGCAACAGTTAAATTAAAGTATGACTGTTACAAATAAGTGGTCACAATGGGCAGTTTGGAGGAGGGATGACTGTTCCATTGTAATCTGCTACAATACTACTGCAAAATATAATTATGAATGTATGACATTTGCCTGTGTGTGTGTGTATTATTTATTTTTTTAAATCGAACGTTGAAATACAGCTCACATGCCAGAACTATGATTGAGAGCTACGTTTTCATCAGCAAAATGAGAAGAGTCATAGTTTACTAAATGAAAAAAAAAAAAAGGATCCTGCCAAAACGCAGACCACAATAAAGAGTTAACAACAACAAGACTGGGAGTACATAAGAGAACAGGCAAGTAATCCGTTGGAACAATACCTAACATTTACATTGCTTCTGTGTACTTATTATGCAGCTTTTGGTTAAATAATGAACAAAATGTATTACAGATGCGGAAGAAAATCCCAAAATTATAAAACAACCCTAAAAGCCCAAAGGAGAGGAAATAGAACGAAGGATAATATTGACAATTCTAAAGGGCACAGTTTGACTGTGGCTGTTCCTGTTACACCTGATCAAATATGCAGCATGCAAGTTGGGAGCGGGCGCTACTGAATAGAGATCATCAGAACACTGTAAACTGCATTCATGATAGATGCAAACGTAACCTTTGGGGGAAAGACTACTATAAAGGAACACTGAGAAGGAGCAAATTGTAAAGATATGAAAAAAGAAGCTTTAATTACAATAACTGCTTGCCTCAATGATCAGAGGAAACTGATTAAGTATATTGCTAGTAAATGAAACCTTTGAAAAAAAATATATATTTAAAGTATAGCCATCACTTACATACAGTATACACAAAGTGGTGAAAAAGAGGGGAGCATGTACATGTTGTATGGGCCTCGGTGACATGTGCAGCCTTGTTTGCAGAGAGTGGAGTAAAACAAAACAATTTACACAGCATCACCACCAGCTCATTGCCAGATCAGGTCCTGTTTCCACACTACAGTACAGCAGGTGCAGCTGAGCCATGAGGAATACTCTGACCTTTCTATGGCCACCTGCTCGCAGAAATCTGCTGGAGCCTCTTGGAACACAGAGGAAGTAGGAAAGGCTAGTTCTGGGATCAGGCAGCACATACTATGATATGACATTACCTGTTTCTATATGATCTAGTCGTAATGTACAGCAAATAGAGGAATAAATTATTCATTCTATCTGTGGTCTTGTCACTTATTATAAAGCAGAGCAACTCCGGTCTTTCATGTTTGAGACCCATAAGAGTGGGTGATGATTTAATAGAGCTACCATGGTTGTTCCTGTCTCACAAATATAAGCAGCCACCTCAGTTTCAGCACAGGATAGTCAGTGACAGCCAGCAATCTGTTCTGTGGTCACGCGATGGCAGAGAAAGTCTCTCTGCTCCCTATGTCAGGTGTCATGTGACTGTACATCTAGACTGTAAGCGCTCTTTAGCAGGACCAGGTCTACCATTCATTCTCATTAACCATGTGTACCCCTATTCTGACCTTTGTGTAGGCGGCTTTCCCCACTGCGTCTCGCTGTAGAGTACTGTGGTACCCCACCAACAAACAATGACTGGGGTTCCTGTCTGAATCGCGTGATGCAGGGAAAAATCTACAAGCACTGATCGCAGCATGAAACACAACTAATGAAAAACAAACAAAAACGGTCTCTTACAGGTAACCAAATTGCCTTATGTAATACAAAACACACTTCATTGTCAGAAGGGATTGCTACTTTAAAAGATTTGAACAGATGAGTATTCAGAAGGAAAAATAAATAAAAGTCCAACATAAAGCTACTTTGGTCAAATACTGCAGTAATTACTGTAAATCCGTAATTAAGTTGCATCAGTGGCAAATGACTAATGAACAGCGTCTTTCACCAATCACGTCCCACCAATTACCCCTTCCCAATGCCCCCTGTTATGTAATATTTTACAATAAACACAGCTATTTTTTATTTTATGGAATACCAAATCATCACACACTAGGTCACATACACTGACAAATGTGTAGCTTTGAATGGATAAATGAAGAGTTAGAAAAAGCTCTGAGAGATTACTCACCCTTTATACTGTTCAATACATCCTTGAGCTGGCTAAAACTATGCAGCAAGGGGTCCTGCTCCTCATCCTATGGGAAAAAAAAAAAAAGGAAAAACACAAGTTCATATATATTTCATAAAACTGAAAAACACACAATTATGATGACGACAAGCAACTTCTGATGGTTGCAGCCATTTATTCATATTATCGAATGGACATCTGCATTCAGACCACAGAAGAGAAGAATATTCCCATTTGGGGCCGTATTCAATTAGAAGCGAATAGCTGAGATCCGTGAAAAAGTATCGCCGATTGAGTCTTTTGGCCTGTTGGAAACTTCTCCGTATTCAATTCCACCCGCTTTTCACGTACGCCGAAAGTCAATGCAATGTAATAGGTGAAAAAGATTCGCTTCTGAATAGCAGGAGAAAAGTGCAACATTTTTATTTTGGGGTGCAAAGGTGGGGAAACCACTCAGAACCCTGGGGACAGCCCCCAAAGGATAACTGTCCAAAAAAATCCCGAAAAAAAAAACCGACGCAAGAACATCCCAAAAACAAACTTTCATTTTTGGGGCTAAAAAAAACAGAAAGTGGGGGGACAACTTCGCAAAATAAGGTTCTGGGGGTGCGCCAAAAAGGGGTCAATTGTTTCTGGGCTGGCAGGTACTTTTATGAGGGAGGAATTTCACTTTCATTAAAACTTCACTTTAGAGACATTAAAAGATGCTTGCACCCATTCTCAGGTACCCCAAATTTGACAGGACTACTTATTCTATCCCAAAAATACTGCTTTATGCCATTCTTCACCACTTGTGCAAAGACGCTAATTAGAGGCAATTCTACCAACTTAAGTACCCCAAACATTTTTATTAGGGCTAATGGTTACTACTACATTGATCCCCAATGTTTCTGCATCTTTTTGGAGGTTTCAGGATGATTTCCCTGATTCTGAGACTTTCCGCGTGTCGCCGTTTTCACGTCTTTTGGAAATGAATACAGCGAATAGCGGGGACACGCACGATAAGTTTCCGGGGCCAAAAGACGCGAAGTAGCGAAAAGTCCTGCATGCGAAACTATCGCGTATGCGAAACTAATTGAATACCGCCCTTGATTTTAAAAAAGGGTAGACCATGGGAGTTTGCAATTAATACAATTTGTCCCCTGTATGTTGCCCAACCAGCAGTGGGTCACTAAAGCCGGGACTGGTTGCTCTTCAGGGGGGGGGGGGGGGGGGGGGGCACGCCGTTTTTGTTTTTTTTGTTTGTTTTTTAAACTTTTCTATTTCCGCAGATGCACAGATGGTTCTCACTGAACCATCCCTGCACCTGTGCTTATTTTATTACAGACAGATGCATGCATCATGAATCTCCCCGTGCGTGCATTATTTTTATTTTTATATTTTTAACAAATGACGCCGCTTGGATGCACGATTCATCGGATGAATAAACACAGCACAATCGGCATCCGAATATGACGGATTATATAGGCTGCACATCTGATCATACAATAAGTTTTAGGAGCTGCGGGAGCGCGCATAGGATCGTATCCTACTTTAAAAATACACGATTTCTACACGATTCATTGTACGACGCATCGAAAATCGGACAATCGGCCCGAAATCATGCAGGTGTATGGCCAGCATTAGTGTTCCCAGCTGTCCTGGTATTTATTTTCCTCCTCTCCTGCTAGGCTAGGGTCTGTCCCGTCTTCCTAGCAGTGGAAGCATACCCACAAAAGATGTCAGCATACCCACTAATATTTTTGCTTGCACTCCTGTACATTGAGTGATGATTTAACAGAAAAAGATTTCATGTTATAGGCACCATTAGACCTGGAAGGAGACATTGAGGGACAGATTCAATTGTTAGCGCCAGTGGCCGTCAATGCCAGGTTCCCAAAAGGTGCACCTACAATAGTTGCTTAGTTCGGGCACAAACAGCCACCAATGCTGGCATTTCTGTTTGCCCCCTCCTTACGAGGCAAGCAGAAAAGTGGGAAAATTCTGTAGTTTGGGCACCTTAACCAGGAATTTAGACTGGTTTAACTGCTACACACGGCTAAATTGCTACATTGGGCCCCCATTAATTCTCGCAGTGCACAAAACAATTGAATCGCCTTATTAGATTTGAGTGCAAATCCATGCAATGGCCGCAAATTACACCTAAATAAACCATATTGTGCAACGCAAGGGGACATATTTAATTAGCGGTGAGGCTGTCAGAATTCTGCACGCTACCATAACATTATCTAGGCAGGGTAACATCGCTCACACACCCCGTAGAAATGCAAGCAAAAACAAGGTTTCCTTCTTATAATTAATTGCAATGTTTGTAGCATGTAGTTCCCTTTCACAAGGGGGTCCAAATGCAGTTTTTACATGCAAGGAAATTTTTTTTTCAAAGTAGTTCAGATTTTAAACCAGCCTTATTGTAACATTGCCTTCTGGGGTTAAGCTAAGATGCTGTTCCATCCCATCAACTCTAAATTGGTCTGTGATTTTTTTCCCTTTTGCCCCAACCCAAAGTTGCGCTTTCTAGCTTATTTAGTCCTAACTTGAGGCTCTTAGGGGTAAATTTACTAAAGTGAGAGTTTTAGAATTGAGTTTTAAAAGTGACGTTGCCCAGAGCAACCAATCAGATTCTACTTAACATTTAACTAGCATCTTCTAAAAGATAATAGCTAGAAACTGATTGGTTGCTGTGGGCAACATCACTTTTAAAACTCACTTCTAAAAACTCTCACTTTAGTAAATTTACCCCTTAAAGTTGAACAGTCTAGTAATCGATCCACTTTAAAAAATGCAATGGCCATGTAACGGCATTAAACGTCTGTAGGATCTAACCCTAGAAGAGTAACAATCACTGATCTGAATGAGTTTGGGTTCCAATATGGGACAAATAGCTGTAACAATTGAAGAAAGGAGTGGGTGTTGAAATAAAAAAATTAAAAAAAAAGGCATCTAAGAAAGTGATCATATCAGCAGTATATTAAAATCACCACAGTATTAAATATTGAAGCTTCTTCTACGTACGAGAACATTACAAAAATATTTGTGACCATCATACTTGAGGGGAATTCAATTGTTTGCACCCGCGGCTCTAACAGGTGCCCAACAAAACGATTCAATAGTTGCTCCATTCAGACGCAAATAGATGCAGGAGCACACATTTCTACGTGTCCATGGTTTGCACGCCGAAACTGCTGTTTGGGAATACTAACCAGGACTTTAGACGGGCTTAGCGGTTTTACGATGCTAAGCTTCGTATAATTGGGCGCGACATGCGCGTAAGACATAGGCAGGAGATCGGGACCGATAAGACAATTGAATTCCCTCCATAGTAGCATTTTCTGTTCACTGATCCTTTAATGCATTTGGTTTATTCTTATGTACCACAATCTGTCAGGGAAAAGATAAGGGATAGATGATTTAGGTCAGAGGTTCCTAAACACTGGGCCTGAGTCAGACTTGAGAATAGAGAGAGATCTCTCTCTCTCAACTGATCCTCCTGGTGAAACCATGCTGCACTGCAGGTGGGGCAGATTTAAAATGTGCAGAGAGATTTAGATTTGGGAGGAGTGTTTCCAAACTGACATCTATATTGTAGAGAAATAATAAAGCTGTGCAGTATTTGTGGGCTACATGAAAAAGCAGCCAGTATTTACCCTGCATGTAAAAAAATTTATGTATTTACACCGCTTGCATTGCAATATGGTTTGTTCAGGTTCACAGTTGAGAGAGAGATCTCACTCTGGGCCGGATTCAGACCCGCTCGTGAGCACTGAGCGGCCAAGCCGTCGCTATGGGTCTCGCACCAAAAGGGGCGTGCTGTCGATGGTGATTGACAGCACGCCCCCTTTGGTGGGCAGGCCGGGGGCTTGGCTGCCCAGACGGAGACGTTCCCATGGGAACGCCTACCGTCTGGGGCCGGCCCCACTGACATCACTAGTGATGTCAGTGGGAGTGCTTTTGGCTCCGATAGAGCCAAAAGCACTCCAGGGCTTGCGGCAACAAGACCCTACCACAAGGGTCTCGTCGCAAGCCTGATGGTCGCGATGGTCTCGACCATCATTTTGGCCACTCGCTATGCCTTTGGGTGGTCACCTACAGTTATGCGAGCGGCCAGGAGGCCGCTCTTAAAATCAGAGGGACGGCCCTGATTCAGAGCGAGCACTCTGTCAGAGCGTCCGGCTCTGAATCAGGGCCTCTATTCCCAAGTCTGAATCAGGCCCACTGTCCTTAAGGCTCTACAACAGTTCAGGTTTTAGAGATATCCATGGTTGAACACAGGTGACTTCATTTGTACCTCAGTCAATATGATTTAACCACCTGTGCTCAACCATGGATATCTCTAAAACCTGAAGTGTTGGGGAGCCTTGAGGACCGCGTTTGGGAACCTCCGATTTAGGTACAAAGTAGAAACAACAGTATTTAGACCTTACCAATGGTGTGTGCATGCTCCATCGTGCATTGCGTTTTATAGCACCAACAATGGTGCCAATTTCACCTTGAACTATGTAGATTTTCTTGTCCACCATTTTAACAGCCCTAAAAAAAAAAAAAAAAAAAGACAAAATAGAAATGTGATGAAGGAGTAAAGCACAAGGACATGAACTATGTGAGATCGCCGAGTGAAAGTAAAGCAGATGCTAACGTAATCACAGACATTGGCAGCATAGTACTACACCTGATGCTTCATAACTCCAGGCAAATATTTATCAAGTCACAGGAAAACACAGAAAACCATTAAAAATGTGGCAAATAAAGAATAAACAAGAGCCAATAAGACATGGATTTTAGCTAGAAACCGCAGGTGGCATCCACATGGATAACCATTTATCAAAACATATTTTGTTAACCACACATTTCATTAGAGCACATGATCTCTACATAAGTAATGAAAATTTAATTGATTAGATATTGAAAATTAAAATGTAATTAAATCAGATATCAAACCCCAAAAGGTGATTTATTAAGTGCACTCAGTGGGCAATGCAAACACCTTACTTTTGCACCGATGTGTCTGCAAAATAAAAGTCCATTCGATTTGTGCAGAAGTGCACAGTACAAAAGGGGTAAACACTGAATCAAAGTCCAACCACCTACCATTATAAGCTGCACCTTTGCAATAAAATGCTGGGACGTCTATTTTTTCATTGACTTGCTTCACCAAAATAATCACTGCTCGGAATGTTTCATACACGTAACCCCCCTCCACAAATGCTCTATAGTGAAAACTGCATGAAGATCCATCCAGTGGTTCCCGAGATTAGCCTGAACAGACAGACAGACGCTTACCAGGGACTTTATTTTTTACTATGTATAGATAATGATCAGTATAGCTTTCTTATTTATAGCTTCAAGTAATGGCATAGCAAGAGGTATGGGAGATGATGCATTTATTGCATGTGGAAATTTTGTATACAATAAAAATTTTAGTATAGCACAGAATGCACCTAGAATGTGAAACTAAACAAATCGCACAAAACTTAGCATTAACCTGTGAGCAACCGAAAATTATTTCCTTAGTGAAACAAAGCTACAGAGGTCTCATCACTCGTTTTTGCTTCAGTCGCACCAAACAGCCCGTATCTGCGCGCCTGGCCACATGAGACTCTGCTAGCGCCGGGCGTCTTTTTTTTTTTAACAAAAATGCGTCTACGTCGCAATGTGATGGGGACGCACCAAGAGACTGTGCTGATTAAATTCATATGCGACACTAGTATATCTGTATGCGACTAAGTCCCTCAATCAGCATGCGATGATGCAATGCAGCGGCCACAGCTTTTTTCTACCGCAAGTTCCGTTTACAGTCTCAGTTGCACGCAGATTTACAAGTGTCACATATCACATTAATCAGCAGTCTCCTGGTGCGTCCTAGGAACATCATATTAGGTTTAGGGTCTCCCGGGCGGACTTAGGGTTAGGCACCCTTAAGGGAGGAGAGAGGGATAGGGAAAGCCTTTATACTTACCTTGTCGGGATCTCCTTATGCCAGCCTTCCGGTGTCGGTATTTTATCGGCAGGGCTGACGTCCGGTGGTATAACATAGCAATTCTGTTCTAATAAATAGCATGATTATTTTACAGATGGCAAACACACCTCACACCAAACAAAAAACGACGCATCATTTACTACTAGCAATTGTGCAGTCTCCACCAGCAATAAAGCACCATTAGTTTTTCTCAAACAAAAACCTTTAATATGAGAAGTTTCCAATAAATTTTATATTAGCTACAACTTTAGCCAGAATAAATTATCATGCTACTCATTCCCAATATGACTGAAAAAATAAAACTAAAAACAAAATTGAAAGATTACCTAGTCAGCACCGTACAGAGACTACTTCCTCCAAGATCCTCTGAGTCAAGTCACACTAAAGCTGCATACACACACAACGATTTTGTTACCAACGATTTTATGAACGATTTTTCTGTCAGATTTTTTAAAGTGTAATGTACGATTTTTATGAACTACAAAAGATTTTTGCATATTAA
This sequence comes from Taudactylus pleione, assembly GCA_031769625.1. Taxonomy (NCBI): domain Eukaryota; kingdom Metazoa; phylum Chordata; class Amphibia; order Anura; family Myobatrachidae; genus Taudactylus; species Taudactylus pleione. Next base: position 33,767,651 of record JAUIMM010000015.1, on the reverse strand, counting down.
CTTAATGAAAATCGTTCAGTTGACAAGTCTGACTGAACTACAAACGTGAACGCGCATGAACGATAATCGTTCATCATTTGACTCAGAAAGTAAACGATTTTTTCAAACGATTATCTTTAAACGATATAGTTTAACGATTATCGGTCAAAAAATCGTTGTGTGTGTATGCAGCTTAAGAGGTTCCATAGAGGTAGAAAACTTCTGTTCTGATTACAGATGTGTCATCATACACCTAGCCTCAAGACACCATGTGGCACGTCTCGCCTGTTGCAAGTGAGCTGAGCCGATCGGTGTAGCGTCTTTCACTGGAATGTGCATCTTAGTCACAATGTGATGCAACAAAACCACTTCACAAGACTGCGCTGAGAAAGACACTCGGCACAAGCAGAACTGTAGTGTTCCCTCTAGGACTGGAGCGGCGCAGGGTGCCGGATGAAAGAAAGGGCACTGTAGCACGCTTTTCATCACTCTTCGAGATGTGCCCAGCACTTACGGACATGCCGGGCTGCCACCAAGCTCTCCTCTCTGTGAATAGATGCCGTGCAGCGGCGATCACTGCAGCTCAATTTTTCCCACCAGCAGGACACTGCGGCCCACGGATGAGGAAGGCATCCGGCATGTTGTTTTAGCGGGAAGCCACCAAAAGGGCAGGGCACATTATGTCCTTTTGAAATTGAGCAGGCGCGGTGCTAAAACAGCCAAGTGGGAACGCTAGAGTGACAAGGGACCTGGCGCGCTGGGTTGGGCTTTTTGACGCGATTGCAGCAATAGTGTATGTATATGTATATAGCTATGCAAATAGATAGCAATGTTCTCACTTATCAAAAAGGAAATTATTTACTTCCATCTACCATGTCAATCAGGAACAAAGCTGCTCACAGAAACGCACATGAAATTTGTGTGGTCAGTTTATACATGTCTGAATTCCCGGCCACAGAACAAAGGTGAATAGACAAGCCCTCACACTACACAGGTACGTACAATCTCATAAAGGTGTGTGGGGGGAGACTAGCTTATTACATCTAGCAAACATACTGTAATGAAGCAAAGAAAATCTTGTACAGAGGAAGTTGTAATTGCCAGCAGTGAGCCCAACATTTAGGGGTCAATCTAATTAGGTGCGAGTTGGGTCCTGCGAGCCGTTCTCACGGAAAACTCGCACTGCAAGTTTCATTTACAATACAATTTCAAACCCCCATTCATTTTTCTGAAGAAATTTGTATTTTATTGTGCACACTGAATTGAATCACCCCCTCAAGGCCGGTACACACTAGACGATGTCTAGTGTGTACCGGCCTAGTCAGCGACGTACCAGACGGGGATACCAACATCGGTGAGTGCACACACACTTGCCATTGCCGGCAGCAACGGAGCGATGGCGGGGGCCATGCTGCATACGGCAGTATGGCATTGCTAGCAACATCCTTAGATCTTTCCGCATGTACAAAGGATCTGAGGATGCGCAAGATGACCCGCGGGAGCGCGCATCGGCATCAAGATAGTGGGTACACACTTGACGATATTAATGATTTGTCTTTCTGATGCGTCAGAATTAGCCAAACCGTTCAAAATATCATCTAATGTGTACCCAGGTTTAGTGTGCAGGGTGACAATGACTGTGATCACAGATAGTAAAATCAAGATGATCTTTGTTTAAACCACGAAAACTTGGATTCTCCATTTTGCTTTTTTGGGGGGAATAAATAACCTTATTTTGAGACACTTTTCACTGTAACATTCATTAAACATTTAAAACACCATTTCAACTAGAGGCCCTTGGAACTTGCATATTTAAGCAATGTTATGTAGATATTTTCAGATCGAGTTTACTACCACTCAAATTAAATGAATCATATTTTTCAATGCTCAGAATGCTGCTGACTAGTGAAGATATGCATGTAGTGTAACCAGCGCCTCCAGCAGGGGGCCGCAAAGATGAGGAAGTACCAAAAAGGACTAACAACTAAAGAAAGCCTTCTCACCCCTCCCCTCAAAAGGGAAAAAAAACTAAATATGTATCTTGCATAAATGTACTTCTCATGTTGGTACAGTGTGCATTATTTAAAATACAAAAAAATATTTTGAAAGTAGTATGTGAATAACATAGTTGTATAAAATGGAGACAGCTGATGCCTTGTTAATTAGGATCTGTTCTAAGGCCAGGTAAGGGAATGGTATAAGCATGACCAACATTCCTTTGTTTAGATTTTGTTAGTGATAATAGGGAAATGTCACAATGATGAAGCATACAGTTCTTTGTTAAATTAGTGTACAGGTATTGTGCTTGAACTCAACTCATTGCTATATGTGACCAGATTTATTCCCCAATGCTAAACATAATAAGTAATAATCACTTCGCTGAAGCTACCCTGTTTGCAAGAGTGAGGTCTGCCCTGAAAGCTTATTTGAATTTATGGAAGTTGTAGAGACAGGTTTTTGCCCTATAAAAGAGCACATATTGCTTTATTTTTTGTCTACTACCTTGTACAACTTGGTGTTCCTCCCTACCACAGCAAAGTGTGCAAGTCCTACATAAAGTTTTGCCTGAACATCATTCAGGTAAATTATCTATCACCAGATACTGATGGAGTGATACAAGTGGCAGAAATTTTTTTGGCCTATGTAAATAACTCAAACAGTATAGCTTTTGCATTGGAAATAAAATTTATCACAACGGATCACTAAGTAGGGCTGACCTAACGTACATCAGACTGCTTCAACCACTGTGTATACTCCACATACAAACTTACATTCATTGCATGAATACTCAGATGAAAACCAATGTGCGACATGTTAAAACTACTTCACAACATGTTGTAAATCTGCACCCAGATATGCATGCCATCCAAATGTAGTCTTCATTCTAGCATCCTGCACCTGTCAAAACATGTGCAGTTCTTTCTTGCCTGGGGTGTCGCTCTCTGCTCTGGTGCTTCTTGAACACTCAACTGATGCAATAAACTTCTGCTATACAGAGCAGAGTGTGCTAGAAGCACCAGAGCCGAGTGACACCCCAGGCAGGAAAGAGGAACTGCACAGGTTTTGACAGGTGCAGGGTACTAGAATGAAGACTACAAACGTAGACATAAATATGCATACTGAACTATTTTATTGAAGCAAAACATAAGAATTCTGATTGATGAGATGTACTCCATAAAAAAAAAAAAAAAAAAAAAAAACTGTATTCATTTCCTCCCTCTCTCCAGCAGATACATCCCAGTTATCTACAGTTCATACTGCAAGAAATTCAAAACTCCAGGAATGCTGTACTGGGCCAGCATCCCAATCCACAGCGGTTCCCAAACGTTCTTAAATCACGGTTGCCCTAGAGTACCAGCATTTTCTTCACCGCACCCCAAGGCCAAAAGTTTGAGAAATTCAGAAAAAAAATATTACATTAAGTAAATTGTGCTCTCCTGACATCTTTAGGCTCAGTTATGTGGTGGTGGACGGGTTGCACTTCTGTTTAGTCACTATTACTAGTTTTCCCTATCAAATTGAACATAAATAATTTGATACTGGACCACCAACCTGTAGCACCTATGCCACCCACAGCATTGTTATCAACACACACATAGCGTATGGTGTTTTCTGTCTGAGAGTTGATCATCTCATACATACAATGACACGTGCATATGCTTTATTACAATCTCTGCACACAAGTGATGCAGATGGAAGTATACAGTGCTCTATAATATCTGCATAAAAAAGTAGTGAGTGGCTGACTCTAAACCGTGATGAATTGCTGCAGTCACTTCAGAGTCCATTGGGAAAACGTGAGTCATTTAAGAAATAACATGAAGTAAGTTATATTGGCTACTATGGGCAACTTCTCCACTTTATCTCTCAAATGTTTGATGTATCTACCCTTGGATCTCCAAAGTGAATTTGTGGCACATGTAAACCTCTTATCACCAGAGATCTATACAGTACACTTTGGAACACAATTTAAAAATAGTACAATATATTCCAGCACAACTTTTTAAGAGAAATATTTCTTGAGTGAAGATTATTTAAACACTAATGATTTCTACAAAACAGTTAAGGGTTATGACCCTAAGGCATGTCCACATTTCTGTCTTCCAGCCACTTGACTCAATTGCAAAACTACGTATGTGGACTCTACTGCTCCGAACACTTCCAGCTTAAGGGCTGCCGACAGGCGCATACACAGGACAGGCAACATTATTGCTGTGATCGGTCATTGCCATCACTGATTAAGGCTGGACAAAACATCTCAGCGTAATAGGTATACACTACACAATACTAGTCTTCATTCTACCACCCTGCACCTGTTAAAACCTGTGCAATTCCTCTATACTGCCTGGGGTGTCGCTCTGCTCTGGTGCTTCTAGCCCACTCAGCTGATACAAGTTACAAATACAGCAGTTCATGTGCTAGAAGCACCAGAGCGACACCCCAGGCAGGATGGAGGAACAAAACAGGTTTTAAGAGGTGCAGAGTGTACGACAGAACACTACTTTACATAGGTAGAGTGTAGACTTTCCTATTGTTTATAGTGCTCTATACTACATCGTCCACCTACTATGTCACCAGTATACAGTGTTATGGTGCAACTAACAGCAATAGCCGCCATTATTAACGACACCGATTAGGAATACAGTGTATATATATGACAGTAGAACATTGTTAGAGATGTCCCCCCCGCTGCACGATCTTCTCCTGTGTGATGGGAAGCAGCGTCCCAGATATTACCTGTCAGTGGGATTGACCCTGGAACCAAGATGGCGGCCTAGGCGATGACGTTGGCTTCACATCCAGAAACGGGGCATAGAACACGAGTAGAGATCGCTGCGGATCCCCCAGGGCAGCGAGATGGCACCGACAGCCGGGACAGACAATTACAGCGGGTTTAACGGATATAGCTGGGAGCCCGGAGCCGGAAGCAGAGCGCAGGCCCGGCCAGAAGCCGGTGTGAGTCTTTCCTGTAACTTCACTGACGTGGTAACGCAGCCTAGCGCGACACCTGGAAACCGCAGCACTGCACCAATCGCCGGTGGATAGCCGGTGACAGGCAGACGTGTCGACCAATGAACCAAAGGATTTCCCCTAGAGGCGGAACTAATTAATACAGTGCTGTCGCTGGCTGTGCGGGAGGGGCGGGTGTAGGCAGTCCTGTGGGTGTCACTAACGCAAATTGGGAACCAATCAGTCTTTGAAGAATCGGGGATTGGCATAGATGATAGTACATAGCGATGTCAAAGGTTAGGACGCATGTGACGTATCTAGTACAGTGCAACTGTATTGGGTTGTTGAAGGTTTGGTTGAACTGCAGGTAGAGGACTGCACTAGACTGCATTTGCTTTATGTATTTTGGATTGTTATGTACACAAATAACCTCCATGGTTTGGGAACAGAAATTGTTATTTACTAAAAGTTTTGCCATACTATGCTGTTATAGTACATAGCACTTTGGTAGTGAATTTACTATATGAGATTATACGCAACAGTATAATTGCATAGATTAGTGTCTATGAACCTTGTTACCTCCTAGCTGGGATAGTGACAGAGGTGCTTGCCAGTTTTAAATTGTGTACTGCATCTTGTTTTCGCTGTCCCATTTGTTTCCTATAAGTTCAATCACTTCATATTTACTGAATATGCAAATGAACAACTAAACAATGAATATTTTATTTATTATTTATTAACAGTTTCTTTTATAGCGCAGCATATTCCGTTGTGCTTTACAATTGTAAACATTAATAGAACAAAACTGGGTAATAACAGACAGATATATAGGTAGGCAGGCCCTGCTCGCAAGCTTACAATCTATAGGGAAATAGGCATTGATACACAAGGATAGGTGCTATATATTGCATTTTGGTCCAGCCAGAATGCACAGTTGCATGACCCATTTACACCGGAATGTCAGCCATATGTCATGAGGATGTGAGAGAAAGACGATGTGTGAGGTTGTGTGTGGACTGTGAAAGGGGATGTAATTACATATGAAGGTTATGTGGGTGGTTCTGGGATCTGATAAGCTTGCCTGAAGAGGTGAGTTTTCAGGGATTGCTTGAAGGATTGGAGACTAGAGGAAAGTCATATTGTGCGTGGTAAGGCATTCCATAGAGTGGGTTCAGCCCGAAGACAGTCCTGTAACCGTGAATGGGAGCAAGTAATGCATGGGGATGAGAGGCGCAGATCCTGTGCTGAGCGGAGGTCGGGTAGGGAGATATTTAGAAATGAGTGAAGAGATGTATGTTGGTGTGGTCTGGTTAATAGCCTTATGTGTAAGTAAGAGTATTTTGTATTGAATACGGTAGAAAACCGGCAACCAGTGGAGGGACTGACAGAGCGGGGCAGCAGACAATGAACGTTTGGCAAGGAAGATAAGCCTGGCAGCTGCATTCATAATTGATTGTAATGGAGATAGCCTGTTTTTGGGAAGACCAGTAAGGAGGCTATTGCACTAGTCAATATGGGAAATAAATAAGTGCATGGATTAGAGTTTTTGCAGTCTCTTGTGTGAGATATGGTACTGAAATCCAAAAGAGCTGATTAGTTTGCCAAGAGAGGAGGTATAGATTGAGAATAGTAAAGGACCTAAGACAGAGCCTTTTGGTACTCCAACTGATAGAGGTAGTGAAGAGGAGGTAGAATCAGAAAAACGAACAGTAAAAGAGCGATCATATAGGTAGGAAGAGAACCAAGAAAGAGCTGTGCCCTTAAGACCTAGGGATTGTAGTGTTTGTATGAGAAGAGAGTGGTCAACAGTGTCATAAGCAGCAGAGAGATCTAGAAGAATTAGGAGTGAGTAATGGCCTTTAGCCTTGGCAGTGACCAGATCATTTACTACCTTAGTCAGTGCTGTCTCTGTGGAGTGGTGGGAACGGAAGCCGGACTGAAGTGGGTCCAATAAGTTATGTGAGTTAAGAAAGTGTGTGAGGTGGGTGTAGACAAGTCTCTCAAGTAGCTTGGAGGGGCATGGGAGCTGGGAGATAGGACGGTAATTTGAGAGAGTGTTGGGGTCAGAGTTTTGTTTTTTCAGAATAGGAGTAATCACTGCATGCTTGAACAGTGATTGAAAGTTGCCAGTAGAGAGAGAGATTACAGATTTTAGTTAGGGTTGGGATAAGCACAGGAGACAGAGCTTTACTGATTTGTGAGGGTAAAGGATCTAGAGTAGAGGTAATACAGTAGGAGGAAGAGAAAAGGGAAGATACTTCATCTTCGTTTGTGAGATCAAATGAAGAGAATGTGCCAGAGGATTCAGGTAGGGAATTGAGCAAGTGACCAGCTGAAGAAGAGCATACCATTTCATTTCGGATCTCATCAATCTTGTCCCTAAAATAGGAAGCAAAATCTTGCGTACAGATAGTAGCAGGTGGTTTGGGTGAAGGAGGGGTAAGAAGCAGTTTAAATGTATTAAAAAGTCGTTTGGGATTAGAGGCTTGAGCAGAGATAAGAGATTGGAAATATGTTTGTTTGGCAGTGTCCAGAGCAGCACGATTGGAGTTGTAGATAGTCTTATATTTGAGGAAGTCAGTTGGAGTATGAGACTTTCGCCACTGACGTTCAACTTTACGTGAGAGTTTTTGTAGATGCCTTGTTAGGTTAGAATGCCACGGTTGACGTCTAACTCTACATGGTGTGTGATGGGTAGCTGGAACTACTTCATCGAGAACTTTTTCTAGAATCTGGTTTAGGTGTGATGCCGCAGTCTCAGGAGAAGTGAATGTAGAAATAGGTGAGAGTTGTTGTTGTAGAGGGGTAGATAGTTGTTGAAAGTTAATAGCATCAATATTTCTGTGGGTTTTAGGTTTGGTTAATTTCAAGGACATTGATGTAATGAAGGAGAGTGTGCAGGTTATAAGGTTGTGATCTGAGAGAGGGAAAGGAGCATTAGTGAAATCAGAAACTGAGCATAGTCGAGTGAATACAAGATCAAGGCAGTGGCCCTCCTGATGAGTAGCTGAGTCAGTCCATTGGGAGAGGCCAAGAGAGGATGTTAAAGAGAGTAGTCTGGAGGCATGATGAGATTGTGGACTGTCAATGGAGATATTGAAATCACCCATAACGATGGAGATGTCTGATGATAGGAAGTGAGGGAGCCAGGCAGAAAAATGTTCCAGAAATTGTTGAGGTGGCCCAGGTGGGCGATAGATAACAGCACTTCGCACAGAGAAAGGGGTGAAAGTCCTGATACAGTGTACTTCAAATGATGTAAATGTGAGTGAAGGTACCTGTGGGAGAACTGTGTATGTAACAGATTGGGAGAGTAATATTCCTACCCCACCTCCTTTACAATTACCAGGCCTGGAGGTGTGTGAGAAGTGTAGGTTACCATATGAAAGTGCAGCAGGAGAGACAGTGTCTGATTGTGTGAGCCATGTTTCTGTTATTGCCAGAAGGTTGAGGTTAGTTGAAATAAAAGGTCATGGATGGATGTTAGGACCTCATTCAGAGCCGGACGATATTTGCGCTCGCTCGTTCAGAAAAAAGGGGTGGCTATTCAAATGAACCGTTCGCTCTTTGCGGTCTGTTCACGCCTCTAGGTCTGAACGAGTGTACAAAACGTTGTCGTTTTTTTGAAAACTACGCCCCCTGGCCGCTCGCATCCTACGTCATGTCCGCTATTTATTAGATTAATCGAGTACATCGACCAGCGTATGAACTGCTCGCTATTCTTGTGGTTGGTTTTTCCTACCGCAATCTTGCGAGCAGTTCTGACTATAAAATAACCCAGTGACGTGGTCAATGACGCTGCTGTATTAATTATGCACACCCATAAAATGCCCGTTTTGACCTTTAAGCACGCCTGCGTTCGGATCTCCACTCCCCGTTTTCAAGCACCTTCCCCTGTTACCACCCACATACGCCTCCTCCTGTCACTCAAAATAGCAGGCATTCGCTATTTAGCGAACAAACGATTTTCGGCCACACTGACTGGTTCGCGCATGCTTATTACGATCCGTACGCATGCGCAGTTGTGCAAACATCGCTCGGAACGAACAAGCGGCCGCTTACGAGCGGCTCTGAATCAGGCCCTTAGTTTGTTGCAGACAGAGCGGCATTCTATAAGGCACATTTTAGTGACTTGGAGGGTGAAGGGAGGCACGCAATGTTTATGAGGTTAGTTGGATTTATAGCTCGTTGTGGGTGTGGCATGTGTGTTGGGCCTGGATTTGGTGATATGTCATCAGCTAATAGAAGCAGAAGGAGAGAGATATAAATATATTGGTGGGATTTGTATGATAGATTTTTATGGCGACAGGTTGTGGATGTCATTGTCAATGTGTATAGATAATTTACAAGCTCATGTGTGTTTGTAAGAATATCTCCCCTAGACTTCGCCCGGAATGATGTGCTTAGGTGCACTTGCTCTGCCCTATAAAAAATAAATTAAATGTCAGTAACTATGTCATAATACTAAAATATTTAATAACCGCTTTCTCTCTGTTATTTTCTTGTGCTGAAATAAAACATAATATGTGACATATTTACCATAACATATTGTAGGAAGTGGTCGCTCAATACATAGTTTGATGTCACAGGAATGCATTTATAGTTGGATTTAGTAGTTCTTCTGGACCAGCATTGCTGCTATATGCTGAATACATTCTAATATAACTTTCCAATAATCTGTGGTAAATTATCCAGGTTACAGTACTTCTCTAGAATGTTTAATCTTTGCTCTTTAAACTTCTGGGCTGTGAGCGTTAATGGGTACCAGAATTGTAATGGTGGATGTGTTTATTTTACGGGCACTAAGTCTTGGGTAGATATTCAAGTTCTACTTTAATGTTTTTTAAAGTTCAACATTCTTTGAAATAACACAAATAAAAGCTTCAGGAGCAGCAGCCATGCTATAGGGTATACAATCGGGAAGCCGGCTGCCTTAATGATCGGGTTCTCCAGCGCTGTCGGGCTTCCGCTGCCGGGAACTCTGCTGTGGTCGGCCAGGCGCTGCCGGGAATCGAACCGCCGGCCATGCGAGGGTGAAATGCCGGGCGTCTAGATGTAGACGCCTGACATTTCCGGGAGACCGGCGCCCGGCATCCCGATCGAACAGATGCCGGGCGCCGTGAGCGGACAGCCGCGGGGGGGGGGGAGGGTTAGGTTTAGGGCACCCGGGGGGGACTTAGGGTTAGGCACCCCCCCGGGAGGGTTGGGGTTAGGCTAGGGGGGAGGGTTAGGGTTAGGCACCCCCGGGGGGACTTAGGGTTAGGCACCCCCCCCGGGGGACTTAGGTTTAGGCAGCGGGGAAGGGGGGCTAGGGTTAGGCACTTAGAGGGAGGATTAGGGTTAGGCACTTGGGGGGGAGGTTAGGGTTAGGCACCCCTAAGGAGGGTTAGGGGGTTAGGTTAGTCAATACTTACCTATCAACGATCGGGATTTCCAGCGCTGTCGGGCTTCCGCTGCCAGGAACTCTACTGTGGTCGGCCAGGCGCTGCCGGGAATCGAACCGCCGGCCATGCGGGGGTGAAATGCCGGGCATCTAGATGTAGATGCCTGACATTTCCCCGACACTGGGAGACCGGCGCCCGGCATCCCGATCAAAGAGATGCCGGGCGCCGTGAGCGGACAGCCGCGGGGGTGGGAGTGTTAGGTTTAGGGCACCCGGGGGGGACTTAGCGTTAGGCACACCCCGGGAGGGTTAGGGTTAGGCTAGGGGGAGGGTTAGGCACCCCCGGGGGGGACTTAGGGTTAGGCACCCCCCTGGAGGACTTAGGTTTAGGCAGCGGGGAAGGGGGGGTTAGGGTTAGGCACTTAGAGGGGGGATTAGGGTTAGGCACTTGTGGGGGAGGTTAGGGTTAGGCACTCCTAAGGAGGGTTAGGGGGTTAGGTTAGTCAATACTTACCTATCGACGATCGGGATTTCCTGCGCTGTCGGGCTTCCGCTGCCGGGAACTCTGCTGTGGTCGGCCAGGCGCTGCCGGGAATCGAACCGGGGGTGAAATGCTGGGTGTCTAGATGTAGACGCCTGACATTTCCCCGCCCGGCATCCCGATCGAAGAGACGCCGGGTGCCGTGAGCGGACAGCCGCGGGGGGGGGGGAGGGTTAGGTTTAGGACACCTGGGGGGGACTTAGGGTTAGGCACCCCCCCGGGAGTGTTAGGGTTAGGCTAGGGGGAGGGTTAGGATTAGGCACCCATGCGGCTGGTGGTATTTCATACCGATTCCTGCTATAGTGTTCATCTATGAATCAGGCCCTTAGTTCAGGACATTTTCTTATCAATGGGTCTATTTAACAAGCTTCCACAGTATAATTTGTTATGTATAACCATACAACCATGTTGTCCCCTAGCAATATAACAGACCAGAGTTTCAGCAAAAATCACACTCCTCAGCTAGGGGTTTTCGCCTTCTCACTGGCAGTCTAAGGTACGTCTGTGCGTGCGCATAGGGACATTCTATAACCATACAAGCAAAAAAACACACCTAAAATTCTTCCAAAAGGCAGGAAGAAATTTGTTTTATAATACACAAATTTTTTGTTTACTAACCCGTTATATATCATGGGAATTATTATGTGTGTAGTAACACTGATTATCTTTACTTATTCCTGTGCTATAAAAAAAAATACTTCGGTTTTTATCACATTTCTGATAACACACGATAACAGCTAGATAATTATTGGTTAGTGCTACATGTATTGGTCATCAGTCAATGTCAGCTTGGACAATTATTAAGTTATTACATGGATAAGTGAATTTCCTCCTACATGTAGCACATTACAATATGCATAGTCATAAACAGACAAGATTATAGGCATAATTTCTGAAAAAATAGCATCCTCATTTAGTAGAAGAGGGCTAAGCATATTTGTCATAAACCCAGGATGCTATGGACAAATGAGCATGGAGTTTCACGTCATTTAAGGAGTTTTGGATAGCTGCACATGAGAAGACAGAATCATACAGTTAATGTCAAACATATGGTACCAACATCAAACACACTATATTGTCTACGTGAGTGTCAGCTCACACAGTGTATTCCAAATTACACAGAAAAAAAATAATATTCAGGCACAACAGCAGAGAATGATAAATATAAAGCACAAACTTGTGTCAAAATACCTAGTATATCTAACAGATTTGCAGATGCATAAACTCACATTAGAATATTATTACAGGTTGAGTCTCCCATATCCAAAATGCTTGGGACCAGGGGTATTTTGGATATCAGAATATTCCATATTTTAGAATAATTGCATACCATAATGAGATATCTTGGGAAGGGGACCCAATCTAAACACAGAATGCTTTTATGTGTTATATACACCTTATATATACAGCCTTCAGGCAATTTTATACAGTATTTTTTATAATTTTGTGCATCAAAAAAAGTTTGTGTACTTACATGAAATTAATTTATGTTTCATATATACCTTATACACACAGCCTGAAGATTACTATATACTTAATTTTTAATAACTTTGGGCCTGATTCAGACCCACTCGCGAGCGGCTGTCCGCTCGCAAGTGGGTCGATGTTATGCACTGAGCATGCGCACGACGTAGGGAGCTCCGTCGTGCGCATGCGCCTGACGCGACGAGCGAAGGAAAGTCCTTCGCTCGTTGTGTCCGATCAAAGGGGGCGTGCTGTCAATGTTGATTGACAGCACGCCCCCTTTGGTGGGCGTGCCGGGGGCGTGCCTCCCTGACGGGGGCGTTCCCACGGGAACGCCTCCCGTCAGAAGCCGGCCCACTGACATCACTAGTGATGTCAGTGGGAGTGATTTTGGCTCTGATAGAGCCAAAATCACTCCGGAGCTTGCGGTTGAAAACCTCAACCGCCGGCTCCGGCTCGCAATTTCGATGGTCGCGATGGTCTCGACCATCGCGGCCATCAAAAAGCACGCTCGTATAGCCTGTGGGTGGTGACCCACAGCTATACGAGCGTCCAGGAGGACGCTCCATGAAAATGGAGCCCGGCCCTCATTCAGAGCGTGCGCTCTGCTCAGAGCGTACGGCTCTGAATGAGGGCCTTTGTGCCTTAAACAAAGTTTGTGTACATTGAACCATCAGAAAGCAAAGTTTTCTCTATCTCGGTCATGCTAAAAATATTCTGTATTTCGGAATATTCCGTATTGCGGAATATTTGGATATGGGAGACTCAACCTCTACATAAATAGCGTTCCTGTTAGGCTGTTTTAGCGGAGGGCCGCGCCCTGCCTGATTTCAAAAGGGCAGAATGCGGCCTGCCCTTTTGGCGACACCCTGACAGCGCTAAAACAACATGCCAGGTGCCGTCCCCACCCGCGGGCTGCAGTGTCCCGTGGGTGGGAAAATTTGCAGTGCATCACTCACCACCGGTGAATAGATGCCATGAGCATGCGCACGGCATCTATCACAGAGAGGGGAGAGCTTGGGGGTAGCCCAGCATGTCCGTATGCTCCCAAGAGTGATGAAAGGGGGCATGTCTTATAGACACGTCTCCTTTTCTCATGGCCCCTTTGGTGAGTGCCAGAATGCCCTTTCTAACATCCGGCACCTGCCCTGTGCCAGACCTAGAGTGAACACTAATAATTATATAAGGGGTTAATGAACACATGACTTGTGTATTCTAAAACAAATTCCTTACTGCCTTTTGGAAGAATTTTAGGGGTTTTTTTTTGTTTGTATGTTTGTAGAATTGTCCCTTTTATTTTACTACAACACGAATAACTGAAAGTCATGTTTTAAACTTATATATTCTATTATCAAGCGCGCCCTGTTCTCTTCCTATATACTCTATGGCAAACAAATACTGTCCAGGTTTATTTTAGTGTTGTGATTTAGGGGCCCATTTATCATCAATCGCATTTACAATGCAATCTGGGCGCGATATTAGCGCCCATGATCGCATTGCAGAATGCGATTACATAATTGGGATGTATTCTAGAGCACCCGCATGGACAGGGGCTCCATCCATGTGATATGCTCCTAGTGCTGCCGGGGTTGCTGCGCATGTGCGGTCCCGCTGACATCGGAGATGTCTGCTGCTGTGCCTCTGTGATACATCTGGGGGAAACGTAATATTTGCAGTTATCCACCACAAACGTGTGCTTTTTGGGGATTAAGCCATACAAATTGGGGAAGCGCACTTTTGTCTTTGCGATAACCGACATCATTCAGCTTTCCTAAATTCCCTGGAACAGACGTCTGTAAACCTGGTTCGATTACCGGATTGTGGGTTTCTGACCACTTTTCTAGGCGTATCTTCCTCATACCTGACGAATGTGGTGCATTCTGATAAAGGAGTAAACATCCCTTGTTCTCTGCAGATGCTAGATTTCACTATTTTCCGTTGTTTTGTGGACAACGTATTACCTAACAGGGACAGTGGGATTTCCGTGTAGTCTAGTCAGGAGTACAGGAATCAAATTCTCTTGCCAGGGTTTGAGTAAGTTGACATGTCTCCGTCCTGCCTGTTTGACTCGATAATTTACCTATAGACTCCACCACTTTGTAGGGTCCATGCCAATGGGCAAACAACTTACTTTCTTGTGGTGGTACCAACACTAGCACTTTGTCCCTCCGGATTAAACTTACAGACCTAAGCTGTGGCATCATATAATTTTCTCACAAACTCTATAATGTTTGGTTCCTCTATTTTGTGCTGTTCCCAGCCTTCCTTCTAGATGTCTAGGACTCCTCTAGGTTGCCTTCCAAAGAGGAGCTCAAAAGGGCTAAACCCGGTTCAGGATTGGGGTACCTCTCGTATGGCAAACATGAGGTAAGGGAGTACTTCATCCCACTCCCGTTTGTCCAGGACAACTCGGCGAATCATAGACTTTAAGGTCCTGTTAAATCTTTCCACCAATCCATCCGCTTGTTCGTTCCGAGCGATGTTTGCACAACTGCGCATGTGTATGGGTTTTAGTACGCATGCGTGAATCAGTCAGTGCGGCCAAAAATCGTGTGCTCGCAAAATAGCGAATGCCTGCTAATTTGAGTGACAGGATGAGGCGTTTGTGGGTGGTAACAGGGGAAGGTGCTTGAAAACGGGGAGTTAAGATCCGAACGCAGGCGTGCCAAAAGGTCAAAACGGGCGTTTTAAGGGTGTGCATAATTAACAAAGCAGTGTCATCGACCACGTCACTTGGTTATTTCTTAGCCTGAACTGTTCGCATGATTGCGGTAGGAAAATCCAACCACAAGCACTGCGAGCAGTTCAGACTCCTTTCGATGTACTCGATTAATCTAATAAATAGCGGAGATGACGTATGATGCGAGCGGCCAGGGGGCGTTTTTTACAAAAAAGTCTGCATGTTTTGTTCGCTCGTTCAGACATAGAGGCATCAACAGACCGCAAAGAGCGAACGGTCAATTTAAATAGCCAGCCCCTTTTCTGGACGAGCGAGCGCAAATAGCGTCCGGCTCTGAATCAGGCCCAGAGTCCCCTGGTCTGTAAGGATTTCTTCAGGCAATCCAAGCCGAGAAATGAAGAGCAGCAATTCTTTGGCAACAGTAGTTGTCTTAGTGTTCCGCAAGGGTGGATAAGGGGTAGCATAGTCCAAGATCACCAGGACATGTTGGTTACCTCGTTTTGATTTCTCGAGTGGTCATACGAGATCTATTGTGATGCAATCAAACGGTATTCCAATAACCGACATTGGGACCATAAGGGCCGTTCAATGGGGTCTCGGGCTGCTCCTCTGACACACGGGACACCCTTGGCAAAACTTTTTGACTTCGGCCGTGACTTCTGGCCAAAAGAATCTGTGCAGGATATGGTCTAGGGCTTGTTCCTCCCTGAGATGGCCTTCCCAAAGATGAGTATGTGCGGCCTGTAACATTAGTGGGACATGTACCCTGTGTACCAACAACTGCTTGATTCTCTTTCCCTGTTCCGTCTTAACACTATATAGCAGGTCTGACTTGAGGACAAAGTATAGGGTGCCCTCCGGAGGGTAAGCGCTATTTGCTACGCCATTGACTTAAACGGGCCTGGACATGATGTTCCCGAGGGCAGCATCGTTCTGTTCGTCCCGGGCAAATCTCCGTAGTTCTATGTCATTTGGCAGTGTATCCCAATTCGGAATAGGAGTGTCCTCATCTGACATGGGTTGCTTAGGGGTTCCTTTCCAAAAAGGAATGGTTGTTTGTCACATCGCTCTCCACTTTATGAGGTAGGGCTTTAGAAACTTTATACTCGCTCTGTCTCTGGGGTTCCTTCAAAAGCTCAGCGAACCCTGGGAAATTCCGTCTCAATATTAAGCGGGTAGGGGAGCTTGGGCCCAACTGGGGCTACCACCTCATAAGTGCACCACTTTAGAGTGACATTCACTCGCACCTGTGAAAAGTGTTCCGTGGATCCATGTAAATAGAGTACTTCAACTAACCCTGGCACTTTTTCTACTAGCCTGGGTAGGACAGCCTCTGAAATCAGGGTTAGCTCACTCCCTGAATCTATTATAGTTCTCGAGTCCTGAGGTACCATAGTACTAGTACAGAAGGCAGGATATGTAGCGCCCATGTTGGCCACACCATAATCCATAGGCTCTGTTTTCTTTGGACAGACTTGCCTTACATGACCTGCCTCTCCGCATTCATAGCAGACGACCACATAGTCTCCATTGGTGTCTCCTTGAACAGGGGTTGCAGACGGTTCACAGGCCAGTGGAGTGCCAACCTAACTGGATGTCCATTTCCTGTTTTTTTTTCCATCATTTTTGCCATATTTCCTGCACTTTCATACCGCTTCAACACAACAACGAACTCCTCCAGGTTCTGTGGATCAGCGTTTATGACCCAGCGATGCATATTTCGACCCTGTGCGGAAGTGCGGACCTCCAGCTGGAGCCAACTCCGCCCTTGTCTGGTGAGTTCTGCAGCCTGCTTCAATTTAGGGACCCCTGTTAGTAGGGCCCACTCGTGAAATTGCTGCACCTTCCCAGCTGGAGTAAGTTCTGACATGGTCAAAATGGCGTTTTTGATCATACCTCTCTGCATCAGTGGAGGATAAGACAGCATAGGCTTTTTGTGCTTCACCAGTAAGGTAGGGGGCAAGTCTATCCGCCCAAAAAGCGGCTGGCCACTTTAAACACTGTGCCACCCTCTGAAATATTAACCTATACGCCTCTGGATCATCTGAGGCAGTCATTTTCTATAAATACTCTGCAGCTGTCGTGCCCTCTGACTGGATCACCAGCTGTAACATTTGTTCCTCTTTTGATATCTTTTGATGAGAGGCCAACAAAGTTGCTATAGTACGAAATACTTCCTCCATTGTTACTTCAGGAGGCCTATGTAGGAACTTAGGTGGTTTTAAATAAGAGTAATGAGAAGCCAGTATTACCAAAATAAATAAATAAATACAACATAAATGAGTGGTAGACTTTTATAGCTTCCCAACAAAGGCCCTCATTCAGAGCCACTCGTAAGCGGCAGCTCGTTCGCTCCGAGCGATGTTTGCCAAACTGTGCATGCGTACGGATCGTTATACGCATGCGCGAACCAGTCAGTGCGGCCGAAATTCATGTGCTCGCAAAATAGCGAATGCCTGCTAATTTGAGTGACAGGATGAGGCGTATGTGGGTGGTAACAGGGGAAGGTGCTTGAAAACGGGGAGTGGAAATCAGAACGCAGGCGTGCTTAAAGTTCAAAACGGGCGTTTTATTGGTGTGCATATTTAAAACAGCAGCGTCATTGACCACGTCACTGTTTTTTTTTTAGCCAGAACTGCTCGCAAAATTGTGGTAGCAAAAACCAACCACAAGAATAGCGAGCAGTTCATACCGTTCGATGTACTCGATTAATCTAATAAATAGCGGACATGACGTCGGATGCGAGCGGCCGGGGGTGTAGTTTCCCAAAAAACGACCGCAAGTTTTGTTCGCTCGTTCAGACCTAGAGGCGTGAACAAACTGCAAACAGCGAACGGTTCATTTGAATAGCCACCCCTATTTTCTGGACGAGCGAGCGCAAATAGCGACCGGCTCTGAATCAGGGCCAAAGTCTGCTCTCACTTTCAGCAATGCAACAGTCACAAGGTATAACATATCATTTTTGAAGCATCATATTCAGGAAAAAGAAAGTACTATTTTCCATCTCCAGCAATGCAATGGTTAATGTGCGCTTTGCTCTGGTTCAGACAATGGGGTAGATGTATTATAGCGGCACTTAACGTGCCGCTATAGCGCTTCCCGCTTCGCCTCTTTACCGAGGCGAAGCAGGAAGCACTACCGATGAGATGTATAAACATCTCATCGGCCGGAGAGGGGGAGCGTTAACTCCCCCCTCCGGCGCTACCCGCTAGAGACAGCAGCGCAGCAGCCTAGTGCTGATGCGCTGTGTCTCTCTCCCGGCCGGCTCCACTGAGCATGCGCAGGATCTCGCAAGTATCGCGAGATCCCCGCGTGGAGCCCTGGAGCCGGCAGCTGCCGCAGCATTGACAGTGCTGTCCCTGCTGTGGGGATAGGCTAACGCCAGGCTGTAGCTGTCGATAACGACAGCTACAGCCGGCCGAACGGTCATGAGTTATGACCGTTCGTACATATGCCCTGCCGTCGGCGCTGCTATCTTATAGATAGCAGCGCCGATAATGACAGGGGCGCACAGGGGTGCAGACCCCCGATCATACATCGGGGAGAAGCGGTATCAGCGCACATAACGTGCGCTGATACCGTTTCTGGGCTTCGTACATCTCTCCCATTATGTGGATTTTAACTACACAGCATGCAATTAACACCTGAGGTTTATGCTAACAGCTTTTGATTTGCAACACATGAATTAGGCAACACAGTAAAGGGAAAAAAACAGGGTTGTTTGTTCCACAGCACAGAGTTTTGATACCACCACGATTTATATGGCTCGCGAGCTGTACTCGCGTTTACTGGATGGTCTGCCTTGTTAGTTCCTTAGCCACGCCGGAGGCTTCTGGAGTTTGCGCTGTGTCTCAGCAAAGCAGTTTCTCCGTAAGGGCCACCAAATATGTAACAGGGACAGAGAAATAAGGACACACAACAGACACGTTCCCAGTGTACCAGTGTCTTTTAATGGCAGCAGACACTGTTCTTACACATAGTAGCATGGAATAGCAGGCCTAGAAATTATATAAACAGGTGTACTCAAATAACCCAGCACCAAAGTCTCTAGAGTTCAGTCTGCTGCCATGTAATGCAGCAACCTCCTGCCATGCTTCCCAGCACAGCTATTCAGTCAGTCCCTGGCACTAATCACACTCAGGCCTACTCGCTGGACGTTGTTCGGCATCAGTGCCCAGAGCACTGGGTGAATGAAAGTTTTAAACTCTTCCTCTCTTTAGTTATAACTTGCAGCTGGGCTTGTGCAACCTTGAAAACCCAGAGTTCCAAATCTCCATTGCTGCTGCAAACTGCACAGGCTTTGCTTTAACCTCCCTTGAAGGGAGCTGATCCCACCAGAATGTATGTAACTCAGGTGAGAGACAACCCCTCTCACCACACAATATATATACACATACATACATATGCAGAACCCCCCCCTTACAAATCCTGCATTTGCCCCTGCCTGACTCCTGTACACCCTGCACCTCCATCCTTGACTCCTGTACAACCTGCACCTCTATCCCAGACTCCTGTACACCCTGCAACTTCATTCCTGACTCCTGTACACCCTGAACCTCCATCCCTGACTCCTGTACACCCTGAACCTCCATCCCTGACTCCTGTACACCCTGCACCTCCATCCCTGATCCTGTACACCCTGCACCTCCATCCTTAACTCGTGTTCACCCTGCACCTCCATCCCTGACTCCTGCACACCCTGAACCTCCATCCCTGACTCCTGCACACCCTGCACCTCCATCCCTGACTCCTGCACACCCTGCAACTCCATCCCTGACTCCTGCACCTCCATCCCTGACTCCTGTACACACTGCACTTCCATCTGACTCCTGCACACCCTGCACCTCCATCCCTGACTCCTGCACACCCTGCACCTCCATTCCTGACATCTGTACACCCTGCACCTCCATCCTTAACTCGTGCTCACCCTGCACCTCCATCCCTGACTCCTGCACACCCTGAACCTCCATCCCTGATTCCTGCACACCCTGCACCTCCATCCCTGACTCCTGCACACCCTGCACCTCCATCCCTGACTCCTGCACCTCCATCCCTGACTCCTGTACACCCTGCACTTCCATCTGACTCCTGCACACCCTGCACCTCCATCCCTGACTCCTGTACACCCTGCATCTCCATACCTGATGGGGGGGATGCACAGATGGACACAGAATGAAGGGGGTGGGGGCACAGTGAGACACAATGAAGGAGGGGCACAGAGAGATACAGTGAAGGGAGGTGGAGACTGAGAGGCACAGTGAAGGAGGGAGGCTGAGAGACACAGTGAAGGAGGATGGTGAGAGACACAGGTGGAACGTGTTGGTGTGGCAGAGAGATGCAGGGAGGAGATGATGGTGTGGCTGAGAGACGCAGGGGGCAGGAAGTGGCACAGGGAGGCACGAGTCTGGTTGATCCACTGTTGTATGATGATGACCTTGGTGATATTCCTACACAACAGGCATCTTCCAGACCATGATATCCTACATGAATAGTTAATATCGACTGAAGACGCAGTCTGCCCAGGTAGGATACATTTCTTCAGAGGTTCCCCATTGTGAGAAACCACCATATAGGTAAGTTACGCTGGTAATGGACAGAAGACGTGAGGCCTCCCCAGGACCTTACATTGACTCTAACTGACTGCATATTCATTATTGGCTAGCAAGTACCGGGGGTGAGGGACGCCCACCTCCCCCAGCTCCCTTTACAGTCTCCCTGTATCACACACACCTGGACAGCCTGACCCACAATCACAACACTGCTGTTCCCCACACTAATAAAGTATTTACTCCCCCTGTATTTATCGTCCACCCAAGTGCCAGCAATTGCATTTTTAAGTAAAGTGACTTACAATAAACGTTTTTTTGTGCAGTACCTTTCTGTTTATTTTTTATTTCCTATATACCAGTTATTTACATCTCATATTCCCAGGCGGTTTACCCATTGACAATTACTGTTAGGGGTTGAATTTTGTAGTACAGCTGTACTACACTCTTTCTGTTATAACACCTTGTCACACACACCCACAACAAGACCTCTAAGGCGCAGACCACTAAGAATTATTGTTTATTTATGTACAAAGTGGAGGGCACAGGACACCTTCATTAGGATCCGCTGCCAACCCTATAGCGAGCACTGGTTACTCCTTTACGTTTTTTCAACTTAGTTACGCCTCTGCTTACAATGCACATGAAAGAGACACATGCGTTGTTTACAGCAGAGAATCCAATCATAAACTTTGAATATTTAAAGTTTTGCAGTCTTAGGGGGTGATTCAGCTTCGGACAGAGGGCCTGATTCAGACCCGGTCGCAAGTGCTGAGCGCTCGCAACCGTGTCGATGGTGGCCCACAGCGGATGCACACCACGGAGCCGGCTCCGTCGTGCGCATGCGCGAGACCCGGCTAGCGATGGGCAATCCGTCGCTCTGGGTCTCGCACCAAAGGGGGGTGGCTGCCCAAACGGAGGCGTTCCCGAGGGAACGCTTGCCATTTGGGGGCGGCCCCACTGCACCAGTGATGTCAGTGGAGAGCTTCCGGCTCTGTTAGAGCCGAAAGCTCTCTGGGGCTTGCGATGAACGAGACCCTACCACAAGGGTCTTGTCGCAAGCCCGATGGTCGCGATGTTCTTCACCATCGCGACCATCATCCTGGCCGCTCGCTATAGCTGTGGGTGGTCACCCCCAGCTATGCGAGCGGCCAGGAGGCAGCACAAAAAAAATATATAACGCCCAGATTCAGAGCGAGCGCTCTTTCAGAGCGTCCGGCTCTGAATCTGGGCCAGAATTGCAAAGATGCACGCAGGCAACTTTGCAATTCCATCCTTGCTAATGTGCAAATGCAGCAGGAGGAGTATGACACCCCCTGCTGCATTTGCGATCCCTGCACTGCAACAGAGTTCGCAGGCTGGGATCACCGGTGGATACCGCCGGGCAGCTGAGGTTTACTCAGGCTGGCTTGCTTGCAAGGTTAAGAAACTGCATCCGTAGACGCAGTCCCTGGCCTTTCCACTCCTGGAAAACAGGACCGACACACCCCCATCTCCGGGAACACCGGCCGTGCCTGCACCACCCCTTAAATGCCTCTGTCAATCAGGCAGAGGCATAGAAGGGTTGCGTGCGATCACGCAGGACCCGTTCTGCACATTCGCAGAATGGGTCCTGCGCACAGGCAGATTTCCCATAATCAGGCCCTTAGCCCACAAAATGATCTTCTCATTAAAAACACTCCTAAGGGTATATTTACTAAGAATCGAGTTTGGGCATTTTTTTCCACTCGCAACTTTACTAATGTAAAACTTTTTACGGGAAAATACTGGAGAGTTAGCAAACTTCACTTCACCATCGGCTAAACTCGAGTAACTTTTCACTAGTGAAGATAGGATTCGGGAATTTACTAAGATGAGAGTTTATAAACTCCCAACGGACAACACTCCTGTAAAAATTTGTGAAATCAGTTCACCTGCCTGTGAGCTGCTAGTTGGCAGAAACATACACAGATCAGTGTGATCCATGTATGTTTCTGCCTGTATACAGTATAAAAAAGGGTTAAATAATAAAAAATTACGTAGGACCCCCCCCCCCCCCCCAAAAGCATAACCAGCTCCGGACTGCTCAGCCAGTCCTGGTTTCTAAACTTCCGAGGAACAAAACGAGTAGGGTTCCACCGTACTTTAGCAACCAGCACCTGGCTGCAGGGCCAGTGCTGGCTTTAAATATAGGGGGGGGAAAACTGCATAGGGGTCCCCCTATATTTAAAACCAGCACCGGGCCCAAACTGGGGTGTCATGCCACAGACAGGAGACCCTATCACCGGGTCTCCATGGCCAAAGCATTCACACCCCAAGCCGGTCAGGGAGGGTCCCCCCTCTCCCAAAACCCCTATTTAACATAATGTGTTAAATAGTTATATACTATTGTATTTTACAGTGGAACTATAGGTTCCAGCATGCCTGCCCTTTTGCTCTTGTAGAACTACAAGTGCCAGCAGGCGGCCGGCACCCATACCCCCACTGTATAATAAATAGTTTAAAAAAGACAGAACACAGACACCGTCTAAAGTAAAACTTTATTACACACCTACCTACCTCACACATACTTACCTGTGCCAGCTGGTCGGTCCACTTCACTCATGTAGATACCGTTTGGAGTACCTGGAATAAAGATCCTCCATCCTCGCGCTACTCTCCATAGCATCCAGGGGACTTGGCAACATAACAAACCGAGTAACCGAACCCATACAGACAAGTATTGGTATGTGTTGGCAAACATACCAATACTTTGCGAATGGCAACTGACGGGCCTCCTCGGGAAATCCTATTGCCCGCCAGCCAATCAGGCCGCTTTACATATAGCGGCCAGTCATTGTCTGAGACGCACCTGTAACCAGGATTTCCCGAAGAGGTCTGCATTCGCGAAGTATTGGTATGTGTGCCAACACACACATACCAATACTTGTCCGTATGCGTTCGGTTACTCTGTTTGTTATGTTGCCAAGTCCCCTAGATGCTACGCAGAGCAGCGCGAGGATGGAGGTGAGTATAAGATCTTTATTCCAGGTACTCCAAATGGATTCTACATGGGAGAAGTGGCCCGACCAGCTGGCACAGGTAAGTATGTGTGAGTGAGGTAGGTAGGTGTGTAATAAAGTTTTACTTTAGACAGTGTCTTTGTACTGACTTTTTTTAACTATTGGATGGGTGCCGGACGCCTGCTGGCACTTGTAGTTCCACAAGTGCAAAAGGGCAGGCATGCTGGCACCTGTAGTTCCACTGTAAAATACAATAGTTTATAACTATTTAACAAATTATTACCCCCGTACCCACAGCCCAGGGGTGCGGGGAAGAGACCCGGTCTTCAGCCCAATCCTGGGGTTTCAGGATGGAGGGAACCCCTTTTTGGGGGAGTCACCACCACCCCTGAGGGATGCGAATGCTTTGGCCATGGAGACCAGTGATAGGGTCTCCTGGCTGTGGCATTACACCCCGGTCGGTTTGGGTCCGGTGCTGATTTTTAAATATAAATATAGGGGGACCCCTATGCATTATTTTTCCCCTATATTTAAAAAGAGCACTGGCCCTGCAGCCAGGTGCTGGTTCCTAAATTACAGTGGAACCCTACTCGTTTTGTTCCTCATAATTTTTGGAACCAGGACTGGCTGAGCAGTCCGGGGCTGGTTATGCTTTTGGGGTGGGACCCTACGTAATTTTTTTTTAACATTTAACCTGTTTTTACAGCTACAGCACACAGCAGCCTTCACATATCTCACTGATGTGCAGGCTGCTTGCTCGGGAGAGTTTTGCAGAGAGAAAACACTGCAATCTAGGGTGAGTAATCTCCTTCAGAACTTGCTACTCTGGGGAGATATCTCTATCTGCTTCACCATCGGCCAGGGGCGTATCTATAATGGGTGCAGGGTGTGCGGGCACACGGGCCCCTGAGTCCAGGGGGGCCCGCAACGCACACCCTGCACCCATAGCATACTTACCTCTCTGACAAAATATTAGTAAATTGTGTTACTGATATTTGGTTGTTAGTGCTTTCTCAACCTGCAAATAATTCACAACACTTTTGGAATGTATGATTCACAGAACTTTACAGAAGTAGTGCGTGTCTGATGTGACTTCTATTTTTTTGTCACATACATGATCATGCCAAAAAAATGGTTCATAATCAGATGTTACAAACATCGTATATTATCTGCTAATATTTATTGTAATAAGCTTCTATTGTACTATATAAAGTGACTTTGGTCTTCGTTTCTGCATTTATGACATAGATTAACTTAATTATATAGGTATGTAAACTAAGTATGTTTGTCACATACGTGGCCCTGTAAAACATTTGGACGAAACCTAATTTCTTATTGCTTTAAATAACAGTGATAAAAATTATAATTCTCTAAAATCCGAAAATAAATATGCCCCTTAATGATTTTAGAAAAGCAACAATTTAATTAGCAATTTTTGTAAAAGCAAAACTTGCATGTTGCGTTGGAAAATATATATTTAAATCCTACTGCAAAAATAGCAAAAAATCGTTGATTTTGCAAAATCGCACTTCATTAAATAAACCCCTTAGTACAGAGGTTCACAAACTCAGGGCTCGATTCAGACTCGCTCGCTAGATGCATTCGCACGCGGTGAAAGTATACAAATCCGCGATCGCATTGCAAGGCATTAGCACGCCCACAATGTCTTGGCGTGCGATCGCGGTGTGTATGCAGACGCCCACCAGCCTGTTTTAAGACACCCACTTATGCGCGTCATCTCCAGTATGTGTATGCAACCATCGGTAATATCGAGTACCATCGGAAGCGAACACAACACTTGTGGTTGACCATACCCTACCGCAAGCACTGCGAGTGCTTCACTCTGTAAAACAACCATGTGACGTGTACTATGACGCTGCGTCTTAATTATGCACGCCTCTGTAACGGCGTTAAGACGCTCAGGCACGCCTGCGTTCGCACCACCACACTTCTGTTTTTACCGACCATCAACTGTCCCCACCCATAAACGGCTCATTCCCGATCGCATGGACGAGTTAGCGCACTGAGATGCGTACGCATGCGCAGATTACAAACATCGGCAGGCTGCATGCGAATGCAGCCTAGCGAGCGGGTCTGAATCGGGCCCTCAGTCCTCAAGGCACCCTAACAGTTCAAGTTTTAAGGCTATCCATGGTTGAGCACGGGATGGGTGCGGGATTCTGTCGTTCGGGATCCCGGCGGTCAAAATCCCGTCGCCGGCATCCCGACAGGGTTAGGATACTGACATCTGTCGGTAGATAACCCTCTCCCTACCCTACCCTAACCTTCCCTCCCCGGTGCCTGAACCTGACACCCCCTCTCCGCACACTAAACCTAACCTTCCCACTTAGTGTCTCCCCTTCCCCCTAGTGCCTACCCATAACGCTAACCCTCTCCCCAGCCCCTCTACTTACATTCGGTATGCCAGCGCCGGGATTGCGACAGGTGTTGGGATTCCGGCGTCGGCATTGTAAGCCCGGCATCCCCTGTGCCGGGATGCTGAATGTACCCCGTTGAGCACAGATGGTTAAATCAAAAGACTGAGGTACTAATGAAGACACCTATACCCAAGCATGGTTATCCTTAAAACCCCATACGTGCATGCAGGGGAGTACCCAGAAATCCCCCATGACAGACCACATTTGTTTTGTAGAGAGGGAGACAGCCATGTCTCCATCTCTGCACTGGACGCGGATCATGTGACACCCACACACAGGTGCGACGGAGCTGCTGCTCCTCAGACAGTCACAGAAAGCTCTGCTTGGCAGAGCTCTCTGCACAGGATACACCAAGGGAGCTGCGCTATGCTTACATGGCCTCTCCTGCGAGCGTCCTACTGGGAGACCTTGGGTGTGTAAGTATGTGTGTGTCATCATGTGGTGTGTAAGTATGTATGTGTTATCATATGGTGTGTAAGTATGTGTGTGTCATCATGTGGTGTGTAAGTATGTATGTGTTATCATATGGTGTGTAAGTATGTATGTGTCATCATGTGGTGTGTAAGTATGTATGTGTTATCATATGGTGTGTAAGTATGTGTGTGTCATCATGTGGTGTGTAAGTATGTATGTGTTATCATATGGTGTGTAAGTATGTGTGTGTCATCATGTGGTGTGTAAGTATGTATGTGTTATCATATGGTGTGTAAGTATGTGTGTAAGTATGTGTGTGTCATCATGTGGTGTGTAAGTATGTATGTGTTATCATATGGTGTGTAAGTATGTGTGTAAGTATGTATGTGTTATCATATGGTGTGTAAGTATGTAGCGTTCCCGCTAGGCTGTTTTAGCGGGGCACAGCGCCCTGCCCTCCTTCTGGAGGGCAAAAAGCGCCCTGCCCTCACAGCCTGCGGGTGCCGTGGGGAAATGTGCGGTGACCCGGTCACCGCCGGTGAATAGCCGCCGGGCGCCATAATTCTCCCTGTCAGCAGCGCTTGAGGGCTGCTCGGCATGTCCGTAAGTGCCGGGCACGCCCCCAAGAGTGACGAAAAGGGTGACACGTCTCATAGACACGCCCCCTTTTCAATGGAAGTGCCTTCTCTAGCTTCGGCACCCTGCCTGCCGCCAGAGCTAGAGTGAACGCTAAGTATGCATGTATGTGTCTATGCTGTGTAAGAATGCTGTGTGTAAGAATGCTGTGTGTAAGAATGCTGTGTATGCATGCATGCTGTGTGTACGTTTGCTTGTGTGTGTGTGTACCTAACACATAAAGTACACCACTCTACAGATATCACATCACAATCATTCATATACAGATATACAGTTGGCTGGATGAATCATTGAGCTACACCGACGCACTAGAAAGCTGTGAACCATCCTCCGAGAATGTTTCCAAGTAGACTGATAATCATTCCTGTTTGATGAGTTATTTTAAACCCCCCCTTTATAAATACAGCGTTTGCTTCTGAACCTGGACCATTACGGTGCCTTAAGGACCAAGTTTGGAATCCTCTGTCTTAGTCTGTTTAGTATCCCCATTCTGTGGCACAGATCACAGCATGAACTAAAGACAGCCATCTGCAATCGAGCTGCAAGGCCCAGAGACAAATGCAGTTTTTTAACAGACTTAAAATAGGACATGTCTGGGTTTATGACACACGAAGGACATAAAGGGCCTGATTCAGAGGTGGACTCATTAGCGCCCGCAGCTACGTCTATTAGCTGTCGTCCACCTGTGACTGTATGCAAACTCTTCCCCTTGTGTACATCTGTGTGTCCGAATGTGCAGGGACTGAGACTCTCACTTCTCAGCGTCTGTAACATGCAGTAATAACAATTGCTTTGTACTTAAACACCATTAACTGTTGCACCATGGAAACTTGCACTAACCCTATGGCCGGTGCAGTTTCTCCATCAAAGTATGGCCTCATGTGTGAGCGTTCAAGCATCTGTGTATGCAACCGCTTTCACTGACATGCCGTGATACTCCCATAACTGTCACAAACCATGTAAGAGACCAACGCCTGAGACCCCTGCATCT
The DNA here is from genome assembly GCA_031769625.1 of Taudactylus pleione. Classification (NCBI taxonomy): domain Eukaryota; kingdom Metazoa; phylum Chordata; class Amphibia; order Anura; family Myobatrachidae; genus Taudactylus; species Taudactylus pleione. Next base: position 33,739,648 of record JAUIMM010000015.1, on the reverse strand, counting down.
CCCTGTGCGCCCGTGCCATCGCGGTCTGAGGTGCCACCTTCCTGCTGGCCGTGTGATTCTCAACTCTGTGCCTTCTCTAGGAAGTGTGCAACATCCCCGCTGTTGTCTGAGTTCCTCTGCCGCTGATCCATGTGCGCTACTACACAGGTCTTCTGGACCATGGGCGCGGCCACTTGGTCCGGGTCAGGTTTATCCAGTCACCAGCGGTCTCAGCTTGCCTCAGCCTATCCGCATCCAGCTGCTGGTATAAAAGACCGTCCTGTGACCCATGCTAGTTGCCAGTGCAACAATGTCCATTGCTCCTGCATGACCTATGGGCCTGATTCAGAGCTGAACGCTCTGACAGAGCGCTCGCTCTGAATCAGGGCCCTCCTACCTGTTTTTGGAGCGTCCCACCACCCACAGCTTATGCGAGCGTCCATGATGATGGTCGCGATGGTCAAAGACCATCGCGACCATCGGGCTTGCGACGAGACCCTGCGGTAGGGTCTCGCTGCCGCAAGCCCAGGAGTGATTTTGGCTCTATCAGAGCCAAAGTCACTCCCACTGGCATCATTACTGATGTCAGTGGGGCCGGACTCAGACGGTAGGCGTTCCCATGGGAACGCCTCCGTCTGGCCGCCACGCCCCCAGCACGCCCACCAAAGGGGACGGGCTGTCAGTCACCATCGACAGCACGCTCCCTTTGGTGCAAGACCCCGAGTATTTCTCGTCGCTCGCTGGCTCTCGCGCATGCGCATTCGCCAAACATCGACCCACTTGCGAGCGAACTTCCCTCGCGAACGGGTCTGAATGACCCCCTATGTTCCTGAGCTCCCAGTGTGATACTTCTGCTTCCACGTTCCACTCTACTCCAGTTCAGAGTCAGATCCAAGTTCAAAGTTACCCATTCCACTCTATTCCAGTCCGGAGTCAGATCCAAGTTACCCATTCCACTCTACTCCAGTCCGGAGTCAGGTCCAAGTTCCAAGTTACCCATTCCACTCTACTCCAGTCCGGAGTCAGATCCAATCACAGGGGGTGATTCAGAGGTGGACACAGTTGCAATAGAAGCCACTACTGCTGGCGTAGCCACCACTGCATCTTTAGGGTAATGCCGTAGTCGAAGGTTGTCCTATTTAGATGCCCACAGGTTGCGGCAGGGGCGGATTGGGATGGAAAACCAGCCCGGGAAATTTCTGGAAGCAGCCCTTATGGGGGTGGGTCTGTTGTGTGGGCAGGGTCTGTGGAGGAGGGCAGAATACTCCCTACTCTTGGGGCCTGGAGGGGTTTTTGTAAGCCACTGAGGGGAGAAGGGTCAGCAACAGAAATCTTGGTGAATGATACGCTGCCTATCCCTCTGCACTAGGTACAGGCCAGTGAGTTTGGAAGTCTGTTTTTCTTACCTATATGTCGGGTTCTCTGCAACGGGGAGCATCTGAAGAATTTGAGCCTCACTGGGCAGCGTCTTCAGCCGGTATTCACTATTCTTGTAGATCACACTGTCTGGAAGATGCCTGTTTATGTAGAAATGTAACCAATGTCATCATCATAACCAGATAATGTAGAGTAACAGCAGTTTTTGTGCAGGGCAAAATGTGAATTTCCCTGATCAAACAATTTCTGTGTCTTTCCAGGCCCCCGTGTTACTCCAGGCCCCTTTACGTCTCTCTATCCTCAGGTCCCCCTATGGGTTCTCCAGGCCCTTTGTGGTTCTCCAGGCTCACTGTGAATCTCCCATCTCCGGGCCTCCATGTCTCTTTCCAGGACCCCTGCATCTCTCCATACCCAAGCCTCATTCCCCCAGTCCCATTGTGTCTCAGACTCATTCTCTCAGACCCAGTGTGTCTCTCAGACCCAGTGTGTGTCCCTCAGCCCCATTACCACACCCCAGCCTGTGTCTCAGCCCGTGTGTGTCAGCCTCATTGTCCCTCAGCCCCAGTGAGTGTCTCAGCCCCAATCCCCAGCCCCAGTGTGTCTCAACCCCATTCCCCCCAGCTCCAGTGTGTGCTGCCTCATTCCCCCCAGCCCCAGTGTGTCTCAGCCCCATTCCCCCCAGCTCCAGTGTGTGTCTGCCTCATTCCCCCCAGCCCCAGTGTGTGTCTGCCTCATTCCCCCCAGCCCCAGTGTGTGTCTCAGCCCCATTCCCCCCAGCCCCAGTGTGTGTCTGCCTCATTCCCCCCAGCCCCAGTGTGTGTCTCAACCTCATTGCCCCCAGCCCCAGTGTGTGTCTGCCTCATTCCCCCCAGCCAGAGTGTGTGTCTGCCTCATTCCCCCCAGCCCCAGTGTGTGTCTCAGCCCCATTCCCCCCAGCTCCAGTGTGTGCTGCCTCATTCCCCCCAGCCCCAGTGTGTCTCAGCCCCATTCCCCCCAGCTCCAGTGTGTGTCTGCCTCATTCCCCCCAGCCCCAGTGTGTGTCTGCCTCATTCCCCCCAGCCCCAGTGTGTGTCTCAGCCCCATTCCCCCCAGCCCCAGTGTGTGTCTGCCTCATTCCCCCCAGCCCCAGTGTGTGTCTCAACCTCATTGCCCCCAGCCCCAGTGTGTGTCTGCCTCATTCCCCCCAGCCAGAGTGTGTGTCTGCCTCATTCCCCCCAGCCCCAGTGTGTGTCTCAGCCCCATTCCCCCCAGCCCCAGTGTGTGTCTGCCTCATTCCCCCCAGCCCCAGTGTGTCTCAACCCCATTCCCCCCAGCCCCAGTGTGTGTCTCAACCCCATTCCCCCCAGCCCCAGAGTGTGTCTGCCTCATTCCTCCAAGCCCCAGTGTGTGTCTGCCTCATTCCCCCCAGCCCCAGTGTGTGTCTGCCTCATTCCCCCCAGCCCCAGTGTGTGTCTGCCTCATTCCTCCCAGCCCCAGCGTGTGTCTGCCTCATTCCCCCCAGCCCCAGTGAGTGTCTGCCTCATACCCCCAAGCCCCTGCGTGTCTCAGCCCCATTCTTCAGCCCGTGTGTGTCAGGCTTATATCTCACAGCCCCAGTGTGTGTCAGTGCCATGTCCCCCAGCCCCAGTGTGCCAGCCTCATTCCCCCCAGCACCTGTGTGTCTCAGCCGGGCCCGTATGTCAGCCACATTCATTCCCCCCTTCCCATTCCCCCAGACCCAGTGTGTCCCTCAGCCCCATTACCCCACCCCAGCCTGTGTCTCAGCCCGTGTGTCAGCCTCATTGTCCCTCAGCCCCAGTGTGTGTCTCAGCCCCATTCCCCAGCCCCAGTGTGTGTCTGCCCCATTCCCCCCTGCCCCAGTGTGCCTGCCCCAGTGTGTGTCTGCCCCATTCCGGCCAGCCCCAGTGTGTGTCTGCCCCATTCCCCCCAGCTCCAGTCTGTGTCTGCCTCATTCCCCCCTGTCCCAGTGTGTGTCTGCCCCATTCCCCCCAGCTCCATTGTGTGTCTGCCCCATTCCCCCCTGCCCCAGTGTGTGTCTGCCCCATTCTCCCCAGCTCCAGTGTGTGTCTGCCCCATTCCCCCCAGCCCCAGTGTGTGTCTGCCCCATTCCCCCCAGCCCCAGTGTGTGTCTCAGCCCCATTCCCCAGCCCCAGTGTGTCTCAGCCCCATTCCCCCCAGCTCCAGTGTGTGCTGCCTCATTCCCCCCAGTCCCAGTGTGTCTCAGCCCCATTCCCCCCAGCTCCAGTGTTTGTCTGCCTCATTCCCCCCAGCCCCAGTGTGTGTCTCAGCCCCATTCCCCCCAGCCCCAGTGTGTGTCTGCCTCATTCCCCCCAGCACCAGTGTGTGTCTCAGCCCCATTCCCCACAGCCCCAGTGTGTGTCTGCCTCATTCCCCCCCAGCCCCAGTGTGTGCCTCAACCCCATTCCCCAGCCCCAGTGTCTCTCAGCCTCATTCCCCCCAGCCCCAGTGTGTCTCAGCCCCAGTGTGTGTCTGCCTCATTCCCCCTAGCCCCAGTGTGTGTCTGCCCCATTCCCCCCTGCCCCAGTGTGTGTCTGCCTCATTACCCCAGTGTGTGTCTGCCTCATTCCCCCCAGCCCCAGTGTGTGTCTGCCTCATACCCCCAAGCCCCTGCGTGTCTCAGCCCCATTCTTCAGCCCCAGTGTGTGTCAGCCTTATATCTCACAGCCCCAGTGTGTGTCAGTGCCATGTCCCCCAGCCCCAGTGTGCCAGCCTCATTCCCCCCAGCACCTGTGTGTCTCAGCCGGGCCCGTATGTCAGCCACATTCATTCCCCCCTTCCCATTCTCCCAGACCCAGTGTGTCCCTTAGCCCCATTACCCCACCCCAGCCTGTGTCTCAGCCCGTGTGTCAGCCTCATTGTCCCTCAGCCCCAGTGTGTGTCTCAGCCCCATTCCCCAGCCCCAGTGTGTGTCTGCCCCATTCCCCCCTGCCCCAGTGTGCCTGCCCCAGTGTGTGTCTGCCCCATTCCCCCCAGCCCCAGTGTGTGTCTGCCCCATTCCCCCCAGCTCCAGTGTGTGTCTGCCTCATTCCCCCCTGTCCCAGTGTGTGTCTGCCCCATTCCCCCCAGCTCCAGTGTGTGTCTGCCCCATTCCCCCCTGCCCCAGTGTGTGTCTGCCCCATTCCCCCCAGCTCCAGTGTGTGTCTGCCCCATTCCCCCCAGCCCCAGTGTGTGTCTGCCCCATTCCCCCCAGCCCCAGTGTGTGTCTCAGCCCCATTCCCCAGCCCCAGTGTGTCTCAGCCCCATTCCCCCCAGCTCCAGTGTGTGCTGCCTCATTCCCCCTAGCCCCAGTGTGTCTCAGCCCCATTCCCCCCAGCTCCAGTGTTTGTCTGCCTCATTCCCCCCAGCCCCAGTGTGTGTCTCAGCCCCATTCCCCCCAGCCCCAGTGTGTGTCTGCCTCATTCCCCCCAGCACCAGTGTGTGTCTCAGCCCCATTCCCCACAGCCCCAGTGTGTGTCTGCCTCAATCCCCCCCAGCCCCAGTGTGTGTCTCAACCCCATTCCCCAGCCCCAGTGTCTCTCAGCCTCATTCCCCCCAGCCCCTGCGTGTCTCAGCCCCATTCTTCACCCCAGTGTGTGTCAGCCTTATATCTCACAGCCCCAGTGTATGTCAGTGCCATGTCCCCCAGCCCCAGTGTGCCAGCCTCATTCCCCCCAGCACCTGTGTGTCTCAGCCGGGCCCGTATGTCAGCCACATTCATTCCCCCCTTCCCATTCCCTCAGACCCAGTGTGTCCCTCAGCCCCATTACCCCACCCCAGCCTGTGTCTCAGCCCGTGTGTGTCAGCCTCATTGTCCCTCAGCCCCAGTGTGTCTCAGCCCCATTCCCCAGCCCCAGTGTGTGTCTGCCCCATTCCCCCCTGCCCCAGTGTGCCTGCCCCTTTCCCCCCAGCCCCAGTGTGTGTCTGCCCCATTCCCCCCAGCCCCAGTGTGTGTCTGCCCCATTCCCCCCAGCTCCAGTGTGTGTCTGCCTCATTCCCCCGCCCCAGTGTGTGTCTGCCCCATTTCCCCCAGCTCCAGTGTGTGTCTGCCCCATTCCCCCCAGCCCCAGTGTGTGTCTGCCGTATTCCCCCCAGCCCCAGTGTGTGTCTCAGCCCCATTCCCCAGCCCCAGTGTGTCTCAGCCCCATTCCCCCCAGCTCCAGTGTGTGCTGCCTCATTCCCCCCAGCCCCAGTGTGTCTCAGCCCCATTCCCCCCAGCTCCAGTGTTTGTCTGCCTCATTCCCCCCAGCCCCAGTGTGTGTCTCAGCCCCATTCCCCCCAGCCCCAGTGTGTGTCTGCCTCATTCCCCCCAGCACCAGTGTGTGTCTCAGCCCCATTCCCCACAGCCCCAGTGTGTGTCTGCCTCATTCCCCCCCAGCCCCAGTGTGTGCCTCAACCCCATTCCCCAGCCCCAGTGTCTCTCAGCCTCATTCCCCCCAGCCCCTGCGTGTCTCAGCCCCATTCTTCAGCCCCAGTGTGTGTCAGCCTTATATCTCACAGCCCCAGTGTATGTCAGTGCCATGTCCCCCAGCCCCAGTGTGCCAGCCTCATTCCCCCCAGCACCTGTGTGTCTCAGCCGGGCCCGTATGTCAGCCACATTCATTCCCCCAGACCCAGTGTGTCCCTCAGCCCCATTACCCCACCCCAGCCTGTGTCTCAGCCCGTGTGTGTCAGCCTCATTGTCCCTCAGCCCCAGTGTGTCTCAGCCCCATTCCCCAGCCCCAGTGTGTGTCTGCCTCATTCCCCCTAGCCCCAGTGTGTGTCTGCCCCATTCCCCCCTGCCCCAGTGTGTGTGTGCCTCATTACCCCAGTGTGTGTCTGCCTCATTCCCCCCAGCCCCAGTGTGTGTCTGCCTCATACCCCCAAGCCCCTGCGTGTCTCAGCCCCATTCTTCAGCCCCAGTGTGTGTCAGCCTTATATCTCACAGCCCCAGTGTGTGTCAGTGCCATGTCCCCCAGCCCCAGAGTGCCAGCCTCATTCCCCCCAGCACCTGTGTGTCTCAGCCGGGCCCGTATGTCAGCCACATTCATTCCCCCCTTCCCATTCTCCCAGACCCAGTGTGTCCCTCAGCCCCATTACCCCACCCCAGCCTCTGTCTCAGCCCGTGTGTCAGCCTCATTGTCCCTCAGCCCCAGTGTGTGTCTCAGCCCCATTCCCCAGCCCCAGTGTGTGTCTGCCCCATTCCCCCCTGCCCCAGTGTGCCTGCCCCAGTGTGTGTCTGCCCCATTCCCCCCAGCCCCAGTGTGTGTCTGCCCCATTCCCCCCAGCTCCAGTGTGTGTCTGCCTCATTCCCCCCTGTCCCAGTGTGTGTCTGCCCCATTCCCCCCAGCTCCAGTGTGTGTCTGCCCCATTCCCCCCTGCCCCAGTGTGTGTCTGCCCCATTCCCTCCAGCTCCAGTGTGTGTCTGCCCCATTCCCCCCAGCCCCAGTGTGTGTCTGCCCCATTCCCCCCAGCCCCAGTGTGTGTCTCAGCCCCATTCCCCAGCCCCAGTGTGTCTCAGCCCCATTCCCCCCAGCTCCAGTGTGTGCTGCCTCATTCCCTCTAGCCCCAGTGTGTCTCAGCCCCATTCCCCCCAGCCCCAGTGTGTGTCTGCCTCATTCCCCCCAGCACCAGTGTGTGTCTCAGCCCCATTCCCCACAGCCCCAGTGTGTGTCTGCCTCAATCCCCCCCAGCCCCAGTGTGTGTCTCAACCCCATTCCCCAGCCCCAGTGTCTCTCAGCCTCATTCCCCCCAGCCCCTGCGTGTCTCAGCCCCATTCTTCACCCCAGTGTGTGTCAGCCTTATATCTCACAGCCCCAGTGTATGTCAGTGCCATGTCCCCCAGCCCCAGTGTGCCAGTCTCATTCCCCCCAGCACTTGTGTGTCTCAGCCGGGCCCGTATGTCAGCCACATTCATTTCCCCCTTCCCATTCCCCCAGACCCAGTGTGTCCCTCAGCCCCATTACCCCACCCCAGCCTGTGTCTCAGCCCGTGTGTGTCAGCCTCATTGTCCCTCAGCCCCAGTGTGTCTCAGCCCCATTCCCCAGCCCCAGTGTGTGTCTGCCCCATTCCCCCCTGCCCCAGTGTGCCTGCCCCTTTCCCCCCAGCCCCAGTGTGTGTCTGCCCCATTCCCCCCAGCCCCAGTGTGTGTCTGCCCCATTCTCCCCAGCTCCAGTGTGTGTCTGCCTCATTCCCCCGCCCCAGTGTGTGTCTGCCCCATTTCCCCCAGCTCCAGTGTGTGTCTGCCCCATTCCCCCCAGCCCCAGTGTGTGTCTGCCGTATTCCCCCCAGCCCCAGTGTGTGTCTCAGCCCCATTCCCCAGCCCCAGTGTGTCTCAGCCCCATTCCCCCCAGCTCCAGTGTGTGCTGCCTAATTCCCCCCAGCCCCAGTGTGCCCAAGCCCCATTCCCCCCAGCTCCAGTGTTTGTCTGCCTCATTCCCCCCAGCCCCAGTGTGTGTCTCAGCCCCATTCCCCCCAGCCCCAGTGTGTGTCTGCCTCATTCCCCCCAGCACCAGTGTGTGTCTCAGCCCGATTCCCCACAGCCCCAGTGTGTGTCTGCCTCATTCCCCCCAGCCCCAGTGTGTGTCTCAACCCCATTCCCCCCAGCCCCAGTGTGTCTCAACCCCATTCCCCAGCCCCAGTGTCTTTCAGCCCCATTCCCCCCAGCTCCAGTGTGTGTCTGCCTCATTCCCCCCTGCCCCAGTGTGTGTCAGCCTTATATCTCACATCCCCAGTGTGTGTCAGTGCCATGTCCCCCAGCCCCAGTGTGCCAGCCTCATTCCCCCCAGCACCTGTGTGTCTCAGCCGGGCCCGTATGTCAGCCACATTCATTCCCCCCTCCCCATACCCCCAGACCCAGTGTGTCCCTCAGCCCCATTACCCCACCCCAGCCTGTGTCTCAGCCCGTGTGTGTCAGCCTCATTGTCCCTCAGCTCCAGTGTGTGTCTGCCTCATTCCCCCCAGCTCCAGTGTGTGTCTGCCCCATTCCCCCCAGCCCCAGTGTGTGTCTGCCCCATTCCCCCCTGCCCCAGTGTCTGCCCCATTCCCCCCAGCCCCAGTGTGTGTCTGCCCCATTCCTCCCTGCCCCAGTGTGTGTCTGCCCCATTCCCCCCAGCTCCAGTGTGTGTCTGCCCCATTCCCCCCTGCCCCAGTGTGTGTCTGCCCCATTCCCCCCAGCTCCATTGTGTGTCTGCCCCATTCCCCCCAGCCCCTGTGTGTGTCTGCCCTATTCCCCCCAGCCCCAGTGTCTCTTCCCCATTCCCCCCAGCCCCAGTGTGTGTCTGCCCCATTCCCCCCAGCCCCAGTGTGTGCCTGCATCATTTCCCCCAGCCCCAGTGTGTGTCTGCCTCATTCCCCCAGCCCCAGTGTGTGTCTCAGCCCCATTCCCCCCTGCCCCAGTGTGTGTCTGCCTCATTCCCCCCAGCCCCAGTGTGTGTCTGCCTCATACCCCCAACCCCTGCGTGTCTCAGCCCCATTCTTCAGCCCCAGTGTGTGTCAGCCTTATATCTCACAGCCCCAGTGTGTGTCAGTGCCATGTCCCCCAGCCCCAGTGTGCCAGCCTCATTCCCCCCAGCACCTGTGTGTCTCAGCCGGGCCCGTATGTCAGCCACATTCATTCCCCCCTTCCCATTCTCCCAGACCCACTATGTCCCTCAGCCCCATTACCCCACCCCAGCCTGTGTCTCAGCCCGTGTGTCAGCCTCATTGTCCCTCAGCCCCAGTGTGTGTCTCAGCCCCATTCCCCAGCCCCAGTGTGTGTCTGCCCCATTCCCCCCTGCCCCAGTGTGCCTGCCCCAGTGTGTGTCTACCCCATTCCCCCCAGCCCCAGTGTGTGTCTGCCCCATTCCCCCCAGCTCCAGTGTGTGTCTGCCTCATTCCCCCCTGTCCCAGTGTGTGTCTCCCCCATTCCCCCCAGCTCCAGTGTGTGTCTGCCCCATTCCCCCCTGCCCCAGTGTGTGTCTGCCCCATTCCCCCCAGCTCCAGTGTGTGTCTGCCCCATTCCCCCCAGCCCCAGTGTGTGTCTGCCCCATTCCCCCCAGCCCCAGTGTGTGTCTCAGCCCCATTCCCCAGCCCCAGTGTGTCTCAGCCCCATTCCCCCCAGCTCCAGTGTGTGCTGCCTCATTCCCTCCAGCCCCAGTGTGTCTCAGCCCCATTCCCCCCAGCCCCAGTGTTTGTCTGCCTCATTCCCCCCTGCCCCAGTGTGTGTCTCAGCCCCATTCCCCCCAGCCCCAGTGTGTGTCTGCCTCATTCCCCCCAGCACCAGTGTGTGTCTCAGCCCCATTCCCCACAGCCCCAGTGTGTGTCTGCCTCATTCCCCCCCAGCCCCAGTGTGTGTCTCAACCCCATTCCCCAGCCCCAGTGTCTCTCAGCCTCATTCCCCCCAGCTCCTGCGTGTCTCAGCCCCATTCTTCAGCCCCAGTGTGTGTCAGCCTTATATCTCACAGCCCCAGTGTATGTCAGTGCCATGTCCCCCAGCCCCAGTGTGCCAGCCTCATTCCCCCCAGCACCTGTGTGTCTCAGCCGGGCCCGTATGTCAGCCACATTCATTCCCCCCTTCCCATTCCCCCAGACCCAGTGTGTCCCTCAGCCCCATTACCCCACCCCAGCCTGTGTCTCAGCCCGTGTGTGTCAGCCTCATTGTCCCTCAGCCCCAGTGTGTCTCAGCCCCATTCCCCAGCCCCAGTGTGTGTCTGCCTCATTCCCCCCTGCCCCAGTGTGCCTGCCCCATTCCCCCCAGCCCCAGTGTGTGTCTGCCCCATTCCCCCCAGCCCCAGTGTGTGTCTGCCCCATTCCCCCCAGCTCCAGTGTGTGTCTGCCTCATTCCCCCCAGCACCAGTGTGTGTCTCAGCCCGATTCCCCACAGCCCCAGTGTGTGTCTGCCTCATTCCCCCCAGCCCCAGTGTGTGTCTCAACCCCATTCCCCCCAGCCCCAGTGTGTCTCAACCCCATTCCCCAGCCCCAGTGTCTCTCAGACCCATTCCCGCCAACTCCAGTGTGTGTCTGCCTCATTCCCCCCAGCCCCAGTGTGTGTCAGCCTTATATCTCACATCCCCAGTGTGTGTCAGTGCCATGTCCCCCAGCCCCAGTGTGCCAGCCTCATTCCCCCCAGCACCTGTGTGTCTCAGCCAGGCCCGTATGTCAGCCACATTCATTCCCCCCTCCCCATACCCCCAGACCCAGTGTGTCCCTCAGCCCCATTACCCCACCCCAGCCTGTGTCTCAGCCCGTGTGTGTCAGCCTCATTGTCCCTCAGCTCCAGTGTGTGTCTGCCTCATTCCGCCCAGCTCCAGTGTGTGTCTGCCCCATTCCCCCCAGCCCCAGTGTGTGTCTGCCCCATTCCCCCCTGCCCCAGTGTCTGCCCCATTCCCCCCAGCCCCAGTGTGTGTCTGCCCCATTCCTCCCTGCCCCAGTGTGTGTCTGCCTCATTCCCCCCAGCACCTGTGTGTATCTGCCTCATTGTCCCTCAGCCCCAGTGTGTGTCTGCCCCATTCCCCCCAGCTCCAGTGTGTGTCTGCCCCATTCCCCCCTGCCCCAGTGTGTCTGCCCCATTCCCCCCAGCTCCATTGTGTGTCTGCCCCATTCCCCCCAGCCCCTGTGTGTGTCTGCCCCATTCCCCCCAGCCCCAGTGTGTCTTCCCCATTCCCCCCAGCCCCAGTGTGTGTCTGCCCCATTCCCCCCAGCCCCAGTGTGTGCCTGCATCATTTCCCCCAGCCCCAGTGTGTGTCTCAGCCCCATTCCCCCCTGCCCCAGTGTGTGTCTGCCTCATTCCCCCCAGCCCCAGTGTGTGTCTGCCTCATTCCCCCCAGCCCCAGTGTGTCTCAGCCCCATTCTTCAGCCCCTGCGTGTCTCACCCCCATTCCCCTGCCCCAGTGTGTGTCTGCCTCATTCCCCCCAGCCCCAGTGTGTGTCTGCCCCATTCCCCCCTGCCCCAGTGTGTGTCTGCCTCATTACCCCCAGCCCCAGTGTGTGTCTGCCTGATTGCCCCCAGCCCCAGTGTGTCTGCCTCATTCCCCCCAGCCCCAGTGTGTGTCTGCCTCATTCTCCCCAGCCCCAGTGTGTGTCCTCCCCATACCCCCCAGCCCCAGTGTGTGTCTGCCCCATTCCCTCCAGCCCCAGTGTATGACTGCCCCATTCCCCCCTGCCCCAGTGTGTGCCAGCATCATTTCCCCCAGCCCCAGTGTGTGTCTGCCTCATTCCCCCAGCCCCAGTGTGTGTCTCAGCCCCATTCCCCCCTGCCCCAGTGTGTGTCTGCCTTATTCCCCCCAGCCCCAGTGTGTGTCTGCCACATTCCCCCCAGCCCCAGTGTGTCTCAGCCCCATTCTTCAGCCCCTGCGTGTCTCCGCCCCTTTCCCCTGCCCCAGTGTGTGTCTGCCTCATTCCCCCTAGCCCCAGTGTGTGTCTGCCCCATTCCCCCCTGCCCCAGTGTGTGTCTGCCTCATTCCCCCCAGCCCCAGTGTGTGTCTGCCTTATATCTCACAGCCCCAGTGTGTGTCAGTGCCATGTCCCCCAGCCCCAGTGTGCCAGCCTCATTCCCCCCAGCACCTGTGTGTCTCAGCCGGGCCCGTATGTCAGCCACATTCATTCCCCCCTCCCCATACCCCCAGACCCAGTGTGTCCCTCAGCCCCATTACCCCACCCCAGCCTGTGTCTCAGCCCGTGTGTGTCAGCCTCATTGTCCATCAGCTCCAGTGTGTGTCTGCCTCATTCCCCCCAGCTCCAGTTTGTGTCTGCCCCATTCCCCCCAGCCCCAGTGTGTGTCTGCCCCATTCCCCCCTGCCCCAGTGTCTGCCCCATTCCTCCCAGCCCCAGTGTGTGTCTGCCCCATTCCTCCCTGCCCCAGTGTGTGTCTGCCTCATTCCCCCCAGCACCTGTGTGTATCTGCCTCATTGTCCCTCAGCCCCAGTGTGTGTCTGCCCCATTCCCCCCAGCTCCAGTGTGTGTCTGCCCCATTCTCCCCTGCCCCAGTGTGTGTCTGCCCCATTTTCCCCAGCTCCATTGTGTGTCTGCCCCATTCCCCCCAGCCCCTGTGTGTGCCTGCCCCATTCCCCCCAGCCCCAGTGTGTCTGCCCCATTCCCCCCAGCCCCAGTGTGTGTCTTCCCCATTCCCCCCAGCCCCAGTGTGTGTCTGCCCCATTCCCCCCAGCCCCAGTGTGTGCCTGCATCATTTCCCCCATCCCCAGTGTGTGTCTGCCTCATTCCCCCCAGCCCCTGCATGTCTCAGCCCCATTCCCCTGCCCCAGTGTGTGTCTGCCTCATTCCCCCTAGCCCCAGTGTGTGTCTGCCCCATTCCCCCCTGCCCCAGTGTGTGTCTGCCTCATTCCCCCCAGCCCCAGTGTGTGTCTGCCTCATTCCCCCCAGCCCCAGTGTGTCTCAGCCCCATTCTTCAGCCCCTGCGTGTCTCAGCCCCATTCCCCTGCCCCAGTGTGTGTCTGCCTCATTCCCCCTAGCCCCAGTGTGTGTCTGCCCCATTCCGCCCTGCCCCAGTGTGTGTCTGCCTCATTACCCCCAGCCCCAGTGTGTGTCTGCCTCATTCCCCCCAGCCCCAGTGTGTCTGCCTCATTCCCCCCAGCCCCAGTGTGTGTCTGCCTCATTCCCTCCAGCCCCAGTGTGTGTCTTCCCCATTCCCCCCAGCCCCAGTGTGTGTCTGCCCCATTCCCTCCAGCCCCAGTGTGTGACTGCCCCATTCCCCCCTGCCCCAGTGTGTGCCAGCATCATTTCCCCCAGCCCCAGTGTGTGTCTGCCTCATTCCCCCAGCCCCAGTGTGTGTCTCAGCCCCATTCCCCCCTGCCCCAGTGTGTGTCTGCCTCATTCCCCCCAGCCCCAGTGTGTGTCTGCCTCATTCCCCCCAGCCCCAGTGTATCTCCGCCCCATTCTTCAGCCCCTGCCTGTCTCAGCCCCATTCCCCTGCCCCAGTGTGTGTCTGCCTCATTCCCCCTAGCCCCAGTGTGTGTCTGCCCCATTCCCCCCTGCCCCAGTGTGTGTCTGCCTCATTCCCCCCAGCCCCAGTGTGTGTCTGCCTCATTCCCCCCAGCCCCAGTGTGTCTCAGCCACATTCTTCAGCCCCTGCGTGTCTCAGCCCCATTCCCCTGCCCCAGTGTGTGTCTGCCTCATTCCCCCTAGCCCCAGTGTGTGTCTGCCCCATTCCCCCCTGCCCCAGTGTGTGTCTGCCTCATTACCCCAGTGTGTGTCTGCCTCATTCCCCCCAGCCCCAGTGTGTCTACCTCATTCCCCCCAGCCCCAGTGTGTGTCTGCCTCATTCCCCCCAGCCCCAGTGTGTGTCTTCCCCATTCCCCCCAGCCCCAGTGTGTGTCTGCCCCATTCCCTCCAGCCCCAGTGTGTGACTGCCCCATTCCCCCCTGCCCCAGTGTGTGCCAGCATCATTTCCCCCAGCCCCAGTGTGTGTCTGCCTCATTCCCCCAGCCCCAGTGTGTGTCTCAGCCCCATTCCCCCCTGCCCCAGTGTGTGTCTGCCTCATTCCCCCCAGCCCCAGTGTGTGTCTGCCTTATTCCCCCCAGCCCCAGTGTGTCTCAGCCCCATTCTTCAGCCCCTGCGTGTCTCAGCCCCATTCCCCTGCCACAGTGTGTGTCTGCCTCATTCCCCCTAGCCCCAGTGTGTGTCTGCCCAATTCCCCCCTGCCCCAGTGTGTGTCTGCCTCATTCCCCCCAGCCCCAGTGTGTGTCTGCCTCATTCCCCCCAGCCCCAGTGTGTCTCAGCCCCATTCTTCAGCCCCTGCGTGTCTCAGCCCCATTCCCCTGCCCCAGTGTGTGTCTGCCTCATTCCCCCTAGCCCCAGTGTGTGTCTGCCCCTTTCCTCCCTGCCCCAGTGTGTGTCTGCCTCATTACCCCAGTGTGTGTCTGCCTCCTTCCCCCCAGCCCCAGTGTGTGTCTGCCTCATTCCCCCCAGCCCCAGTGTGTGTCTGCCTCATTCCCCCCTGCCCCAGTGTGTCTGCCTCATTCCCCCCTGCCCCAGTGTGTCTGCTCATTCCCCCCAGCCCCAATGTGTGTCTGCCTCATTCCCCCCAGCCCCAGTGTGTGTCTGCCTCATTCCCCCCAGCCCCAGTGTGTGATTTCCGCATTCCCCCCAGCCCCAGTGTGTCTCAGCCCCATTCCTCAGCCCCTGCGTGTCTCAGCCCCATTCCCCAGCCCCAGTGTGTGTCAGCCTTATATCCCACAGCCCCAGTGTGTGTCAGTGCCATGTCCCCCAGCCCCAGTGTGCCAGCCTCATTCCCCCCAGCACCTGTGTGTCTCAGCCGGTCCCGTATGTCAGCCACATTCATTCCCCCCTCCCCTTGTGTTTGTGTGATCCTTAACCCCCCCTCCCCCCAGACCGCCCCCGCCGCACGCAACTTAGCTGCAGCTGTTCTTGTTAGCTTGCCGCTGAAGCGCTACTTCTCTTATCCATGGCACTGTGCTGCTGTCCTGGACACAGGTGCAGAGGAGCCGGATGGAGGCGGAGCCGTCAGTGGCTTCTGACAGGCTCCGCAATGGCTTGTGGGAGGACCTGCTGCGGCTGCTCAGTGGCTCTCCCATTAGCCTTTTTTTTTGTCAGCAGGCGCTGTGTAGAAGTGGGTGTTGTGCGGCCACCGGCCACTGTAGGGACCGGCCCAGCGGGAATCAGCTAGGTGTCCCGGCGGTCCAATCAACCCCTGGGTTGCGGAGCAATTCTTTCGATGTGAGTGCAAAGACACACTATCGGCGCACCATCAGACATTGCACCTGCTATAGCTGGTGCAGAATGTCTGACTGACAATGGCCCTCATTCAGAGCCGCTCGTTAGCGGCTGTACGCTCGTTCCGAGCGATGTTTGCACATCTGCGCATGCGTACGTGTTTTAGTACGCATGTGCGAACCAGTCAGTGCGGCCGAAAATCCTTTGTACGCTATATAGCGAGTGCCTGCTATTTTGAGTGACAGAATGAGGCGTATGTGGGTGGTAACAGGGGAAGGTGCTTGAAAATGGGGAGTGGAGATCCGAACGCAGGCGTGCTTAAAGGTCAAAACGGGCGTTTTATGGGTGTGTATATTTAAAACAGCAGCGTCATTGACCACGTCACTGGGTTATTTTATAGCCAGAACTGCACGCAAATTTGTGGTAGCAAACACCAACCACAAGAATAGCGAGCAGTTCATACGCTGGTCGATGTACTCGATTAATCTAATAAATAGCGGACATGACGTAGGATGCGAGCGGCCAGGGGGCGTTTTTAACAAATAAACGAGCGTATGTTTTGCACGCTCGTTCAGACTTAGAGGTGTGGACAGACAGCAATGTGCGTACGGATCATTTGAATAGCCACCCCTTGTTTTTAAACGAACGACCGCAAATAGCGAACGGCTCTGAATGAGGGCCAATGTCCGTGTCAGGTTGCGCCCTAGAATCGTCCATTACTCACCTCAGTGCCGGCTTCCCCTGATCTCTAGTGTTCAGAAGCCAGGTGCGGTGGCAAGTGATGCGCTGAGGATTATACCTGGGGTCCATTAGGACATCCATGTGCCTGCTCCGTGATGTGGTTTCTGTGGTTACCGTCATGCACGCAGCCATGACAGTCTGTTTTCACCTGACTAACCCTTTACCCATTGGTAGCGTTGGAAGCGGTAAGCTGACAGTGTCCTCCAACGGTCTGCAACCTTAGGTTATATAATCGGGCTCTGGACAACAGGAAGTTGCCTATACAATGTTGTTACTTCCAGTATTAACTTGCTGTTGCAGGGTTCCAGGTTCCAAGCTCCGTTCCTTCTAGTGACTTGTTCCTAGTGTTTTCCACAGTGTGTGTACTCAGAACGTCTTCTGAGTACAATCTATTAAGAGTCATCTTCTGTGCTAGCTCCGTGGCTGAATCCTCAGCGTGTTCATCATTCAAGTACCATCTTGTGATACCATTCTCCTGTGCTGTGTCTGAGACCACAGCGTGTGTACTTCTGATTCAGAGCATGACGCTCTGACAGAGCGCTCGCTCTGAATCAGGGCCATCCCTGCTCCTTTTTGGAGCTGCCTCCTGGCCGCTCGCATTGCTGTGGGTGACCACCCACAGCTATAGCGAGCGGCCATGATGATGGTCGCGATGGTCATGACCATCGCGACCATTGGGCTTGCGACGAGACCCTGCAGTAGGGTCTCGCTGCCGCAAGCCCAGGAGTGCTTTTGGCTCTATCAGAGCCAAAAGCACTCCCACTGACATCACTAGTGATGTCAGTGGGGCTGGACCCAGACGGTAGGCATTCCCATGGGAACGCCTCCATCTGGGCAGCCACGCCCCTGGCACGCCCAACAAAGGGGGCGTGCTGTCTATCACCATCGACAGCATGCCCCCTTAGGTGTGAGGCCCTTAACGACGGCTTGGCCGTCGTTATTCGGGACTCGTGCATGTGCACGACAGAGCTGCCTCCGTCGTGCGCATGCGCATTTGGGCACCTTCGACCACTTGTAAGCGCTCAGCGGGTCAGAATCAGGCCCTTAGAACATTATTCAAGTACCATCTCGTGATCTTATTCTCCTGTGTCAGTGCTGCGTCTAAAGCCACAGTGCGTGTACTTAGTACATCAACCAAGTACCTGCTCATTATACCATCTTCTTTGCCAGCATTGCGACTGAGGGGGGGGTTAGGTTTAGGGATCCTCGGGGGACTTAGGGCTAGGCACCCCCCGGGAGGGCTAGGGTAGGGGAAGAAGGGGGGGTTAGGCTTAGGCACCACTAAGGGGGGTTAGGCACCCCCGGGAGGGTTAGGTTTAGGGATGGGGAGGGGGGGTAGGTTTAGGCACTAACGGGGGGAGGTTAGGGTTAGGCATCCCTAAGGGAGGGTTGGGGGGGGAGGTGAGGGTTAGGGTACTTACTTTCAGCTGTCAGGATTTCGACCCGCCAGGCTGCCGCTGTTGGTATTTGATCCAGCGGCTAAACAGCCACCAGCATTACATACCGATTCCCCTCCAATTTCTTTCTCCTGTGCTTTCCCTGTGGTAGTGTTCTTCCATTTTTTCCCACTTGTGCTGGATACCAGACCAAAGGGCTGCGACCTGCCTACTGGGTGCAGCTTAAGCCCAAATCCCGCTTGGAGGGGTCACTGATGAGCAACTCCCAGTAGATTAGACTCCGCACCTTTCGTCAGGTCTTGCCAACACCCGGTACTTGTGGACAAGGAAGACACTAATCCAGGCCCCCTCGCCTCCTGTTCCATCCTCAACCTGGGTCCACATCTTCTAATCTCATGGCGGAGAATCATCTTAAGCAATATGATAGGTATAAGTGTCAGCACTTGATTTAGGAAGGATGTATCAACATGTGAATATATAAAATGCTGAAATTGAATGAAATACATGCAACTGAAAATGCAGAATGACAATTTAAAATTTAAAACAACATATGTTCACAAAGTGCAAAAAAGCAATATTCCATATATGGCAATATAGATTTCATGAATAAAGTGACATAGTGCATAAACATGAAATACTGGCCCAGATTCAGTACATAGGAAAAAAGTGACACAGTGCATCCAATGTCAATCACTTGATATTATTCCAGAAATATGGTGCTCTCACCCCTTAATGATTCTGCGGTGGGCTAGCCAATGGAGGCAAAAGGTCCCGGACTGGAGAACTCGGCACCACCGCAGAGAGCGTTTAAAACCACAGGTCAGGAGAGATTTCTAATCCACCGGTATGTCCTCCGTGCAACGCGTTTCGGTTCAAACAACCTTTATCAAGAAAGGATGATATACCTCTCAAAGTTGGGTGTTTAAATACCCCTGATGTTAATCGATCCCCATGTGGCTTCCTGTCTGTGACTTCCACGTTCCATGTGCGGTCCGTCTGGATTCACAACCGGACATGACGCGTCTTGGTTATGACGCATCATCCTGTCCCCGCCGCCATCTTTCTGGTTTCTTGCCGGAGACTTCCACGTTCCATATGCGGTCCATCTGGATTCACAACCGGACATGACGCGTCTTGGTTATGACGCATCAACCTGTCCCTGCCGCCATCTTTCTGGTTTCTTGCAGGAGATATTTCTCGATCATACAGAAAGTGTTGTATATCTTATCCTCCTCCGCTTCCATAGTAACTAATGTGTTGAACGGTTGCCATCTTTGATTTGGGCAAAATTTCAAGGTGATATTTTCCACCTTTTATTCTTTATGTATGAGTGGTACTTTCCTCTCCTCCAACCATTGGAATCTACTGTCATACTTTGAATTCCCACAGAGTCTTACCCTATACCAGAGGAGGGATTCTACACACTCATTTGTTCCATGTTGGAAATTCTCCAATAAATATGAAACATATAAAAGAGATAAAAAATAGGATTAAAACAAATTCTTCAAACTTAATCTAAAAACCATTTCAGTTCAAAATATTAAAAATCAACATTATGCCCCATGGGTTTAAGTGAATTTAGTTCAAACATCCACTTCATCTCTTTCTGTGCCAATGTTTTTTCTATATTTTTATTTTTCCAATTTGCTCTTATTTGTTGTATGCCCAAAAAACGTTTAATACCTAACAAATGGCTTGCCAGGGAACATCTGATGGAATTTCCGAAGATGTGGCGCGTGAATTTCCAAAGCCTTGACCCAAAGCCTTCTTTGGGACCATGGACCTGATTCACTACTGATCACAATATAGCATATGCACGAAGTTCAGTGCGATAGTGTGCTAATCCATATGATTGCAATGTCGCCGCAGCACTACATAAGGACACCCACTTTATACGCACATCTATAATGGTTAGCAAGACTGCGAAAACATCAGTACAATCGAGTACCATTGGACCCATATGCACAGTTAAGGCAGGTCAGACCTCACTCAGGAATTGTTCACTTCAGCGCATGCTATGTGGCCTCAGGCTGCGTAGGGTATCGCAGTGGATAATTTATGCATGCCAATGCAACGGCATTGAAACGCACTGGGACGCCTGCGTTCGGCCGACCACCACCCCCCTGTCACAACCCACAAACGTTGCTTCCTGTCAATCACTCTGCGATGGGTCTGCGTAGTCACTACGATTGCAGTTCTGATCGCAGTGGCTGGTTTACACACACGCACTGTGATGCATACGCATGCGTAGCACGCAACAATTGGCCAATTACATGCGTATTAGCAACAACGATCCGAGTTGATTCAGGCCCCATATCCCTTCCAGTCCACCAGGACTTGAACCATATCTCCAGGGACGGTTCTAGGGGCGGGCTAACAGGGCCGTTGCCCGGAGCGCAGACCCCTGGAGAGCGCCACTGAGTCCTTATAAGGAATAATAAAAAAAGAACAATGTGACTGCTGGGCTAAACAGCTCAAATCGGGCAGCGGTTCTAAGCATAATGGCCGCGGGGGGGCTGCTGCGCATGCCCAGCCGCGGCAGCACCTCCCATGGGCCTTTGCTTTTGCTGCGCTCCGACGGAGGCTAGCTCCGTGAGGCTCCGTGAGCGGGTCTGTGAGGCAGCATGTTGTCCCCTCCCATCACCGAGTCCTACCTCCTGGTCAGCCCTCCTCCGGTCTTTGCACGGGGTGACAGTCACAGACAGGATCCTGTTCTGTGGCTCTTCTCTGAGAGGCGGGGCGGAGTTCATGTCCCTGCAACTTCCATCCTGGAGGAACTACCCCAGCCACAGTAAAAGTAAGTTAAAAAAGTATTTACAATATGTAAAGTGGGGGTGGGGGGGAGGGGGTTGTAAGGAGCAATAAATAGAGGGGAGATGGTGGGTATAAAAGATATAAGGAGTGGGGGAGATGGTGGGTATAAAAGATATAAGCGGTGGGGGAGATGGTGGGTATAAAAGATATAAGGAGTGGGGGAGATGGTGGGTATAAAAGATATAAGCAGTGGGGGAGATGGTGGGTATTAAAAGATATAAGGAGTGGGGGAGATGGTGGGTATAAAAGATAAAAGGAGTGGAGGAGATGGTGGGTATAAAAGATATAAGGAGTGGGGGAGATGGTGGGTATAAAAGATATAAGCAGTGGGGGAGATGGTGGGTATTAAAAGATATAAGGAGTGGGGGAGATGGTGGATATAAAAGATATAAGGAGTGGGGGAGATGGTGGGTATAAAAGATATAAGGAGTGGGGGAGATGGTGGGTATAAAAGATAAAAGGAGTGGGGGAGATGGTGGGTATAAAAGATAAAAGGAGTGGGGGAGATGGTGGGTATAAAAGATATAAGGAGTGGGGGAGATGGTGTGTATAAAATGTATAAGGAGTGGGGAAGATGGCGGGTATAAAAGTGGTAAGGGTTGGGAGTTGATGAAAAACCGGTAAGGGCAGGAGGGGAGGCTGCAGCTGGCAGTAGCACTTAAGTGTGCCACTATCACACCTTTTAATTTTTATTATGGCAGTGGGCTGCATACTGTTGTATATAAATACCGCAGGGGTCCTATGTGTTTATTAATTATATAAAATATCATGCATTTATGTAAGATGCACTTGCACATGTAATAATTATTTAGGTGACATGTACAAGTGACCTAAACAATTACTACATGTGCAAATGCAACCTACATAAATGTCATTGTGCATATTTTATACAGTAGAAATAACAAACACATAGGACACCTCACTATTATATATTGAAGGGGTCCTCCTATACTATATGTAATTATTTAGGTGATGGGATGATATACATTGCAGGCGTCTTATGTGTTTGTTACTTATACTGTATATCATGCATAGTGATATTTGCATAGGTTGTACTGGCACATGTTTCTGTTTCTAGATACTCGTGTACCTAAATGTGATGACTTGGGGGTGTTCCGCAAGGACATGCCCTCTCCCCAAACTGTAACGACCTCCTTCCGGAAGGATACATCAGCTATAAAAAAAGGGGGGGCGGGGGGGGGGGGGGGGGCGCAACTTGGAACTTTTGCCCTGAGCTCCATAAAGTCTAGAACCGGCCCTGCGTACCTCGAGAGATTCTGGAGTCCAAAATTTGCTTCATCTCATTTTCCTCTTAATGGTCCACTGGAATAGCCAAAGGAGGATCGCAGGGTGTCGAAGACTGATTGTGAAGCAGCGGTTTCAAGAGGAAGATATGGAAAACGTTCTGTATTTTCAGCGTGTCTGGCAGCCTCAGACAATAAGCCAGCAGGTTGATCACAGGGAGGATCTGAAAAGGCCCAATGAACCTGGGATCAAACGTCATTGTAGGCACCTTCAATCGTAGTTGTTTGGTTGATTCTGGGCCTGATTCATTACGGATCGCTATTCTGCTTATACGCACGCTACGCACTTGCTAAAACCAGCGGTGACATGTAAATGTTTGCACTCGCATTGCGATCGCAGCCTGACATAAGGACGCCCACTTCTCCTTACTCACATCCGTATACTTGGCCAACATAGAGAAACAATTGGTAACATCGAGTAACATCGGACAGTTAATGAAGCCCAGACCTTACTCAGGAATTGCTTACTTCTGTGCACGCTATGAGGCCTTAGGATGCATCTGGTATCGCAGTGGCTAATTTATCCACGCCCATGCAATGGCGTTGAAATGCACTGGCACGCCTGCGTTCACCCGACTACCCCCCCCCCCCCCGTCACCACCCACAAATGACACTTCCTGTCAATCACTGGGTCTGCATATCCTCTGCGATTGCTGTCCCAATCGCAGCGGCTAGTTTGTGCACTGCGATGCATACGCATGTGCAGTATGCGACAATCAACCGATTGCGGGCGTATAAGCAACTGTGTTACTTGCTGAATCAGGCCCTCTGTCTCCTGGACTTAGTAAAGGACCCTTTTTCCTCTTCCTGTCCGCAAACAATTTGTGCTTAGAAGAAGCTTTGCACAAATTCCTCTTTATGTCTCTACAAATTTTGAGGAAACGATTCACTGTACCCTGGACCACTGGAAGTGAAACTGACTAGAGGGCCGGTAACTCCGGTAACACAGGATGCAGACTGTATTGGATGAAGAAGGGAGAGTAACCCAATGGGCAAAATTTACTAAGCGGTGGTTTGACGGCGGTTCTATTCTATTCTAAAATGTGTTTTGACTGTGGTTTGGCAGCGGTTTTGCTATCTGCAGATTTAAGTCCAAAACCGCTGCAAAACTGCCATCAAAACACATTTTAGAATAGAATAGAACAGGGCTGTCATTTAGAAACCACTGCAAAACCGCCACCAAACCCCCGGGGTTTAGAATAGAATAGAGACCGCCACCAAACCGCCGGGGTTTAGAATAGAATAGAAACCGCAGTCAAACCGCCGCTTAGTAAATTTTGCCAATGCCAGATTATCGTGTGCAAATTCACAGCAGCAAAGATACCCAATCATCTTGCTTGGCTGAAACATACACTTGAATAAACTTCTCCAGATCCTGATTCACTCCCTCTGTCTGACCATTGCTTTGAGGAGTATAGGCTGATGAGAAACTGAAATTAACTCCAAAGCATTTACATAGTGACCTCCAGAATTTTGACGTAAATTGTAACCCACGGTCCGAGACAATGGCCCTCATTCAGAGGCGGTCGCAAGAAGCGATCGCTCTCTCTGAATGAGGAAGGCCGCTTCATTTTCTTAGTGCAGCCTCCTGGTTGCTAGGTAAGCTGTGGGTTACCACCCACAGCTTAGCGTCCGACCAGGGCGATGGTCAAGACCACTGCGACCATCGGGGGTTGCGACGAGACCCTAAGGTTGGTCTCGGCAACCACAAGCCCCAGGGAGCTTCCTGCTCTGATCGAGCAGGAAGCTCCCCACTGACATCACTGCTGATGTCAGTGGGGCCGCCCACAAAACGGCAGGCGTACGCTTGGGAGCACCTCCGTTTGTGTTGCCACCCCCCCGCCTACAAAACGGGTCGAGCTGTCACCATCGACAGCCGCCTCTTTTGTAGTGAGCTCTGGAGTGAGAGAAATCCTCTCTCGCTCCGGGGCTTGCGCACACGCAGTGCGGCCGCTGCGCGTGCGCAGGACCCAAACATCGACCCGGTTGTGAGCGATCAGCGCTTACAACCAGGTCTGAATGAGGTCCAATGTCTTTGGGGAACCCGTGCAGCCTGAGGATTTCTCTTATGAATGCTTCTGCCAGTTTCGGAGCAGAGGGTAGACATTTTAATGGGACGAAATGAGCACCCTTGGAAAATCTATCCACCACCACCCAGATGGTATTGTACCATTGGCAAGGTGGTAGATTAGTGACAAAGTTCTTCGATATATGGGGTCAAGGACAATCAGGCACTTATAGTGGACATAGAGACCCAGAGAGAGGGTGAGGTGGAACCTTGTGTTGTGCATAGGTAGTACAAGCTGCCACAAAGTCTTTGACATAAAAACGTACTGTCGGCCACCAATAATTCTTGAGGATTAGCTCCAGAGTTTTCCTCAAGCCTACATGATCGGTGAAGGGTGATGAATGAGCCCACTGAAGTAACTTAAACCGGAGTTCGGGTGCTATGAATGTTTTTCCCGGCGTAATCTTGGCCTTGTTGGTGACCACCACAAAGCAAGCAGGATTCAGAATGGGCTTGTCTTCCCTTCTTCCACTTCAGCAAAACTGAAAGCTTGGGACAGAACATCGGCTTTGATGGTTTTATTACCCGGGCAGTAGGTAATCACCAGATTGAACCGATATAAAAATAATGACCATCTTGATTGGCAGTATATTAGTCAATGGGCTGTTTTAAAGGACGTCAGATTCCTATGATTGGTATAGACTGTCACCGGAAATTTTGCTTCCTTCAACAATTATCGCCATTCCTGAAGAGCCAACTTGATGGCTAGTAGTTCTTTATCCCCGACAGCGTAATTCTTCTCCGGAGCAGAGAATTTACAGTAGAAGAACCCACAGGAATACCACTTGCCCTCTTCATCCTTCTGTGACAGCAGAGCCCCAACTCCAGCCATGGAGGCATCCACTTCCAGGAATAAAGGTTGGTCACAATTTGGTTGTCTCAGAATGGGTGCTGAAAGAAAACACTGCTTTAGCATAGTGATGGGAAATGTAGTTCATTTTGGTGATCAGTTCATTATGATCTAGGGCAAAACAGACGGTGTAATGGTTAGCGTTACTGCCTCACAGCACTGAGGTTGTGGGTTCAATTCCCAACTAACTGTGTGGAGTTTGTATATTCTCCCTGTGTTTGCGTGGGTTTCCTCCGGGTACTCCGGTTTCCTCCCACACTCCAAAAATATACTGGTAGGTTAATTGGCTCCCAACACAAATTAACCCTAGTATGTATGTGTGTACATGTGGTGAATGGCCAAATATTCTCTGTAAAGCGCTGCGGAATATGTGTGCGCTATATAAATAACTGGTAATAAATAAATAATAAATAATAATATGATCTAGTTCACTGAAAACAATAGTTCAAATTATCAGTTCATTTAGGTCATTACATCACTGGCTCTGAAACACTGCTGAGAAAAGTGATTGGAAACCTAGAACTAGTCTATTACACAAACAGTAGGGATTTCAACTACTAGCTCATTAGGTGAGTTATAGTCTTGTTCAAATGGTCAGCTATGTGTCTGATCTTTTAATATTTAAAAAAAAACAATATATAACAAACTACTAATAGTAGTGACATGTTTAGCTCTGCAATGTTAATTTAATTGTTGTTATATTTTTTATTTCCATAATATACAAGTGAGAGAGACCCAAATTCAAAGTATTGTAACGTGTCACTTTTTTTTTCTTTAAAAATACAGTAATTACAAGGAAAAAAAACTTTGCCTCATTTTTTAATTGCACCCATTAATGTCACTTAATGCACACCAGAGCTACTGTAGATTAACAATAGAGCGGGTGGGATTACAGCCTCCACATAAAAATAGGGGGATGGTCTCAATATGGGCAAGTTCTCTACCTGTCCTCTTTAGAATGTTTTATACATCACACCTATAAAATTGAGATCAGTACAGTAAAGATAGGATGAAGATGTATCAAACCTTAGAGAGAGCTAAAGTAAAGACGTTATGCAAAGCATAGTCTATAAAATGACAGAAGCTGATAGGTTCCATTTTATCTCTCTTGAAGGTTTAATACATCTCCCCCTATGTCTTGTAGAGTAAACAGAAGTACAGTATATACAGTAGCATGCAGCACTCAGCGTTGTGTCTTAAGCTGATTAGGAGTGTATCTTGTGAATTAATATACTAGGAGAATGAATCCTGACAATATACATCAGATCCATACAATGCATATGTCTGATCACAGCAGTGCCACCTGTGGTCGTTTAGCAGTATTGACTCATAACTGTATGTGAGAGAGCTAATGGGCAGGGCTGCAACTAGGGGGGGGGCTGGAGGTGCACGTGCATCGGGTGCTCCGCTGCACCCGGCGTCAGTGTCCTCCAGCCCGGCGCTGCAGAGAGGCTCCAAGCCGGACGCCCGGCTCCTTCTCTGCAGCGATGCGGTGTAGCCGGAGCTGGAGGTTGGAGTTCTCTCCTGAACTCCAGCTTCCGGCTTTACCCACGGGCACTTTGGGAGAGACATCATGATGTCTCCCCCATAGTTCCGAGGAGCAGCTGGGCGGACCGGAAGCGATGCTGGATGCAAGAGCAGGGTTCAAGGTAAGTATTTTTTTTTTAAATACGCTGCACTACAGGGGCATTATTATGGGGGCATGGACATTATAACAGGGGCATTACTATGGGGCATGGCCAATACAGGGGCATTACTGTATAGGCACTATAGGGGCATTACTATTGGGGCATGGGCACTACAGAGGCATTACTATGGGGGCATAAGCACTACAGGGGCATTACTGTATAGGCACTCCAGGGGCATTACTATGGAACCATGGGCTCTACAGGGGCATTACTATGGGGGCAGGGCACTACAGTAGCATTACTGTATGGGCACTACAGGGGTATTACTATGGGGGCATTGGCACTACAGGGGCATTACTTTGAGAGCATGGGCACTACAGGGGCATTATTATGGGGGCATGGGCATTTCCACAGGGGCATTACCATAGGGGCATGGGAAATACAGGGGCATTACTGTATAGGCACTACAGGGGCATTACTAATGGGGCATAAGCACTACAGAGGCATTACCACAGGTACATTACTGTGGGGGCACTACAGGGGCACTACTATGGGAGCATGGGCACTACAAGGGCATTGCTATGAAAGCATGGGCTCTACAGGGGCATTACCACAAGGGCATTAATATGGGAGCATGGGCACTACAGGGGCATTACTGTATGGTGGGCACTACAGAGGCATTACTGTATGGTGACTACAGGGTCAATACTATGGGGGTATTAACATATGGGCATTACTATGGGGGCATTACAGTATGGGCACTACTACAGGGGCATTGCTATGGGGGCATTATCATATGGGCACTACTACAGGGGCATTACCTCAGGGGGCATTACTATAGGGGCACTGATGCAGGGGGGAATTACCAGGGGGGCGCCAAATTACTGTCTTGCCCCTGGTGACAAAAATCCTAGTTTCGGCCCTGTAATGGGGAATGTATCATGTGACTTTTGTACAACTCAATGAGTCATCATGACAATATATTTCAATCAGCTCCACATGAGTCACTGAGTCACTGACCTATTCAAACTAGTGAACTAGAATGCCTGAATCTAGTTCAATGAGATGCACCGTCACACACATAGTCTGAGCATAGCAGTGCCACCTGTTCGTTTAGCAGTACTGACTCTTACCTAATGGAGCTGCTGTGCTCTCTCTGGGCCTGATTCAGAGCTGAACGCTCTGACCAGAGCGTTCGCTCTGAATCAGGGCCCTCCTCCATGAAAATGGAGCGGCCTCCTGGCCGCTTGTATAGCTGTGGGTGACCACCCACAGCATATGCCAGCGGCCAAAAAGATGGTCGCGATGGTCTTGACCATCGTGACCATCGGACTTGCGACGGAGACCCTGTGGTAGGGTCTCCCTGCCACAAGCCCTGGAGTGATTTTGGCTCTTTCAGAGCCCAAATCACTCCCACTGACATCACTAGTGATGTCAGTGGGGCCGGCTTCAGACGGTAGGCGTTCCCATGGGAACGCCTCCGTCTGGCAGGCACGCCCACCAAAGGGGGCGTGCTGTCAATCAACATCGACAGCACGAGCCCCTTTGGTGCGAGACCCGGAGCGATGGAAAGCCCGTCGCTCCCCGGGTCTCGCGCATGCGCACGACGGAGCTCCCTCCGTCGTGCGCATACGCAGTGGGGAACATCGACCCGCTTGCGAGCGTACTGCCGCTCGCAAGCCGGTCTGAATGACCCCCTCTGTCACTGTGTCTAACTCCTCCCACTTGTTTTAGATCCTGATGAACTGATCTTTGCCAGAGCTGTGAACTGAGGGTCTGATTCAGAGTCGGACCCTATATGTGGACGGTCGTTCAAAAAAAGGGGCTGGCTATTTAAATTGTGTGCTCGCTCATTGCGGTATGTTGATGCCTCTATGTCTGAGCGAGCAAACGAAAAATGCGCTCGCTATTTTGTAAAGACGCCCCTTTACCGTTCGCATCACACGTCATCTCCGGTATTTATTTGATTAATCGGGAACATCGAAAGGCATCTGAACTGCTCGCAGTGGTTGTGGTAGGTTTTTCCTACCGCAATCACTGCGAGCAGTTCAGGCTAAAAGACAACCAAGTGACGTGGTCGATGACGCTCCTTTACTAATTATGCTCTCCCATTAAACGCCCTTTTTACCGTTAGACATGCCTGCGTTCGGATCTCCACTCCCCCGTTTTCAAGCACCTTTCCCTGTTACCACCCACAAACGGTACATTCTGTCAATCAAATTAGCAGCCCCTCGCTGTTTTGCGAGCGCTCAATTTCCGACCGCAATGACTGGTTTGCGCATGCGCATTACGACCCATACGCATGCGCAGTTTCGTGAACATCGCTCAGAGCGAACGAGCGGCCGCTTACGAGCGGCTCTGAATCAGGCTCTGAGTGAACTAGATCATTTTGAAGATCAGTTCATTTTGAACTGATCATTCGTGAACTACCCATCACTACTTTAGAAGGACATAAGCTTCCTCTGCCTCAGGAGGTGACACTCGAGTGTTTTGACTCTTCTTGGTAAGAGCAGTGATGATAGATGCAGCATCTCAGTAGGAAGCACATAAGCAGCGGCATTAGCATAAATTCACAGTAGCGACTGCGACTTAAGTCACAGCTGCTACTGCACCTCCATCTGCCTCGGAATCATGCCCTGTATGAGGTACTACACATATGTTAGGCTGAGGTACTGAACATATGAGGTACGACACAGATGTCCCTCTGAGGTATTGTATTTATTTACAGTTATTAATGTAGCGGCTCTGGGAGACTTGCCTACTCCTGGCGGCTAGAAGCGCCACACGATTTTCAGGAAGCTCCTGGCCATTCCGGGAGAGTAGGCAAGCATGATCAGTGCTCAAAATAATGGGCAGTAGTAAGGAGGGTCCCGCAATATTGGGGGAAAATAAAACTCGCTGGTGCTTATAATCCTTAGGACAGAGTTTCCCAAGCTCATTCCTCAGGGAGCACTAACAGGGCATGGTTTCTATTTTTCCTCGTTGTGCACATGTGTATTCATCTGTGCACCAGCTTGTCACACATGACCCCATGTACCGCAGCTTGTCATACCTGTCCCCATGTACAGCAGCTAACCATATATGTCCTCATGCACAGCCGCCTGTCACACATCCCCATGCTCACCAGCTTGTCACACATGTCCCCATGTACCGCAGCTTGTCCCCATGTACCGCAGATTGTCACACATGTCCCCGTGTGCCGCAGCTTGTCCACATGTACCGCAGGTTGTCACATATGTCCCCATGTACCGCATCTTGTCACACATTTCCCCATGCTCAACAGCCTGCCTTATATATTCACATGCCCACAAGCTTGTCACACATCCCCATACACAACAGCTTGTCACACAAGTCCCCATGCACAACAGCTTGTCACACATCCCCATGCTCAGCAGCTTGTCACACATGTCCCCATGCACAGCAGCCTGTCACACATGTCCCCATGCACAGCAGCCTGTCACACATGTCCCCATGCACAGCAGCTTGTCACACATGTCCCCATGCACAGCAGCATGTCACACATGTCCCCAGGCACAGCAGCATGTCACACATGTCCCCAGGCACAGCAGCCTGTCACACATGTCCCCATGCACAGCAGCCTGTCACACATGTCCCCATGCACATCAGCTTGTCACACATGTCCCCATGCACAGCAGCCTGTCACACATGTCCCCATGCTCATCAGCTTGTCACACATCCCCATGCTCAGCAGCTTGTCACACGTCCCCATGCTCAGCAGCTTGTCACACGTCCCCATGCACAGCAGCCTGTCACACATGTCCCCATGCACAGCAGCTTGTCACACATGTCCCCATGCTCAGCAGCTTGTCACACGTCCCCATGCACAGCAGCCTGTCACACATGTCCTCATGCTCATCAGCTTGTCACACATGTCCCCATGCAGAGCAGCTTGTCACACATGTCCACATGCACAGCAGCCTGTCACACATGTCCCCAAGCACAGCAACTTGTCACACATGTCCCCATGCACAGCAGCTTGTCACACATGTCCCCATGCACAGCAGCATGTCACACATGTCCCCATGCACAGCAGCATGTCACACATGTCCCCATGCACAGCAGCCTGTCACACATGTCCCCATGCACAGCAGCCTGTCACACATGTCCCCATGCACATCAGCCTGTCACACATGTCCCCATGCTCATCAGCTTGTCACACATCCCCATGCTCAGCAGCTTGTCACACGTCCCCATGCTCAGCAGCTTGTCACACGTCCCCATGCACAGCAGCCTGTCACACATGTCCCCATGCATAGCAGCTTGTCACACATGTCCCCATGCTCATCAGCTTGTCACACATCCCCGTGCTCACCAACTTGTCACACATGTCCCCAATGCACAGCAGCCTGTCACACATGTCCCCATGCACAGCAGCCTGTCACACATGTCCCCATGCACAGCAGCCTGTCACACATGTCCCCATGCACAGCAGCTTGTCACACATGTCCCCATGCACAGCAGCATGTCACACATCCCCATGCTCAGCAGCTTGTCACACATGTCCCCATGTACCGCAGCTTGTCCCCATGTACTGCAGCTTGTCACACATGTCCCCATGTACCGCAGCTTGTCCCCATGTACCGCAGGTTGTCACATATGTCCCCATGTACTGCAGCTTGTCACACGTCCCCATGCTCACCAGCCTGTCATACATATTCACATGCCCACAAGCTTGTCACACTTCCCCATACACAACAGCTTGTCACACAAGTCCCCATGCACAGCAGCTTGTCACACATCCCCATGCACAGCAGCCTGTCACACATGTCCCCATGCACAGCAGCCTGTCACACATGTCCCCATGCACAGCAGCTTGTCACACATGTCCACATGCAAGCAGCATGTCACATATGTCCCCATGCACAGCAGCCTGTCACACATGTCCCCATGCTCATCAGCTTGTCACACATGTCCCCATGCACAGCAGCCTGTCACACATGTCCCCATGCTCATCAGCTTGTCACACATCCCCGTGCTCACCAACTTGTCACACATCCCCGTGCTCACCAACTTGTCAAACATGTCCCCAATGCACAGCAGCCTGTCACACATGTCCCCATGCACAGCAGCTTGTCACACATGTTCCCATGCACAGCAGCCTGTCACACATGTCCCCATGCACAGCAGCTTGTCACACATGTCCCCATGCACATCAGCATGTCACACATGTCCCCATGCACAGCAGCTTGTCACACATGTCCCCATGCACAGCAGCTTGTCACACATCCCCATGCTCAGCAGCTTGTCACACATGTCCCCATGTACCGCAGCTTGTCCCCATGTACTGCAGCTTGTCACACATGTCCCCATGTACCGCAGCTTGTCCCCATGTACCGCAGGTTGTCACATATGTCCCCATGTACTGCAGCTTGTCACACGTCCCCATGCTCACCAGCCTGTCATACATATTCACATGCCCACAAGCTTGTCACACTTCCCCATACACAACAGCTTGTCACACAAGTCCCCATGCACAGCAGCTTGTCACACATCCCCATGCTCAGCAGCTTGTCACACATGTCCCCATGCACAGCAGCCTGTCACACATGTCCCCATGCACAGCAGCTTGTCACACATGTCCCCATGCACAGCAGCATTTCACACATGTCCTCATGCACAGCAGCCTGTCACACATGTCCCCATGCACAGCAGCCTGTCACACATGTCCCCATGCACAGCAGCCTGTCCCACATGTCCCCATGCTCATCAGCTTGTCACACATGTCCACATGCACAGCAGCCTGTCACACATGTCCCCATGCACAGCAGCATGTCACACATGTCCCCATGCACAGCAGCCTGTCACACATGTCCCCATGCACAGCAGCCTGTCACACATGTCCCCATGCTCATCAGCTTGTCACACATGTCCCCATGCACAGCAGCATGTCACACATGTCCCCATGCACAGCAGCCTGTCACACATGTCCCCATGCACAGCAGCCTGTCACACTTGTCCCCATGCACAGCAGCCTGTCACACATGTCCCCATGCACATCAGCTTGTCACACATGTCCCCATGCACAGCAGCCTGTCACACATGTCCCCATGCTCATCAGCTTGTCACACATCCCCAGGCTCAGCAGCTTGTCACACGTCCCCATGCTCAGCAGCTTGGCACACGTCCCCATGCACAGCAGCCTGTCACACATGTCCCCATGCACAGCAGCCTGTCACTCATGTCCCCATGCTCAGCAGCTTGTCACACGTCCCCATGCACAGCAGCCTGTCACACATGTCCTCATGCTCATCAGCTTGTCACACATGTCCCCATGCACAGCAGCCTGTCACACATGTCCCCATGCTCATCAGCTTGTCACACATCCCCATGCTCAGCAGCTTGTCACACATCCCCATGCTCAGCAGCCTGTCACACACGTCCCCATGCACAGCAGCCTGTCACACACGTCCCCATGCACAGCAGCCTGTCACACACGTCCCCATGCACAGCAGCTTGTCACACACGTCCCAACGCTCAGCAGCTTGTCACACATGTCCCCATGCACAGCAGCCTGTCACACATGTCCCCATGCACAGCAGCCTGTCACACATGTCCCCATGCACAGCAGCCTGTCACACATGTCCCCATGCACAGCAGCCTGTCACACATGTCCTCATGCTCATCAGCTTGTCATACATGTCCCCATGCATAGCAGCCTGTCACACATGTCCCCATGCTCATCAGCTTATCACACATCCCCGTGCTCACCAGCCTGTCACACATGTCCCCATGCACAGCAGCCTGTCACACATGTCCCCATGCACAGCAGCTTGTCACACATGTCCCCATGCACAGCAGCCTGTCACACATGTCCCCATGCACAGCAGCTTGTCACACATGTCCCCATGCACAGCAGCATGTCACACATCCCCATGCTCAGCAGCTTGTCACACATGACCCCATGTACCGCAGCTTGTCCCCATGTACCGCAGCTTGTCCCCATGTACCGCAGGTTGTCACATATGTCCCCATGTACAGCAGCCTGTCACACATGTCCCCATGCACATCAGCCTGTCACACATGTCCCCATGCACAGCAGCCTGTCACACATGTCCCCATGCTCATCAGCTTGTCACACATCCCCATGCTCAGCAGCTTGTCACACGTCCCCATGCTCAGCAGCTTGTCACACGTCCCCATGCACAGCAGCCTGTCACACATGTCCCCATGCATAGCAGCTTGTCACACATGTCCCCATGCTCAGCAGCCTGTCACACGTCCCCATGCACAGCAGCCTGTCACACATGTCCTCATGCCCATCAGCTTGTCACACATGTCCCCATGCACAGCAGCTTGTCACACATGTCCCCATGCACAGCAGCCTGTCACACATGTCCCCATGCACAGCAGCCTGTCACACATGTTCCCATGCTCATCAGCTTGTCACACATGTCCCCATGCACAGCAGCCTGTCACACATGTCCCCATGCTCATCAGCTTGTCACACATCCCCGTGCTCACCAACTTGTCACACATGTCCCCAATGCACAGCAGCCTGTCACACATGTCCCCATGCACAGCAGCTTGTCACACATGTCCCCATGCACAGCAGCCTGTCACACATGTCCCCATGCACAGCAGCTTGTCACACATGTCCCCATGCACAGCAGCTTGTCACACATGTCCCCATGCACAGCAGCTTGTCACACATGTCCCCATGCACAGCAGCATGTCACACATCCCCATGCTCAGCAGCTTGTCACACATGTCCCCATGTACCGCAGCTTGTCCCCATGTACTGCAGCTTGTCACACATGTCCCCATGTACCACAGCTTGTCCCCATGTACCGCAGGTTGTCACATATGTCCCCATGTACTGCAGCATGTCACACATGTCCCCATGCTCACCAGCCTGTCATACATATTCACATGCCCACAAGCTTGTCACACTTCCCCATACACAACAGCTTGTCACACAAGTCCCCATGCACAGCAGCTTGTCACACATCCCCATGCTCAGCAGCTTGTCACACATGTCCCCATGCACAGCAGCCTGTCACACATGTCCCCATGCACAGCAGCTTGTCACACATGTCCCCATGCACAGCAGCATTTCACACATGTCCCCATGCACAGCAGCCTGTCACACATGTCCCCATGCACAGCAGCCTGTCACACATGTCCCCATGCACAGCAGCCTGTCCCACATGTCCCCATGCTCATCAGCTTGTCACACATGTCCCCATGCACAGCAGCCTGTCACACATGTCCCCATGCACAGCAGCCTGTCACACATGTCCCCATGCACAGCAGCCTGTCACACATGTCCCCATGCACAGCAGCCTGTCACACATGTCCCCATGCTCATCAGCTTGTCACACATGTCCCCATGCACAGCAGCATGTCACACATGTCCCCATGCACAGCAGCATGTCACACATGTCCCCATGCACAGCAGCCTGTCACACTTGTCCCCATGCACAGCAGCCTGTCACACATGTCCCCATGCACATCAGCTTGTCACACATGTCCCCATGCACAGCAGCCTGTCACACATGTCCCCATGCTCATCAGCTTGTCACACATCCCCAGGCTCAGCAGCTTGTCACACGTCCCCATGCTCAGCAGCTTGGCACACGTCCCCATGCACAGCAGCCTGTCACACATGTCCCCATGCACAGCAGCCTGTCACTCATGTCCCCATGCTCAGCAGCCTGTCACACGTCCCCATGCACAGCAGCCTATCACACATGTCCTCATGCTCATCAGCTTGTCACACATGTCCCCATGCACAGCAGCCTGTCACACATGTCCCCATGCTCATCAGCTTGTCACACATCCCCATGCTCAGCAGCTTGTCACACATCCCCATGCTCAGCAGCTTGTCACACACGTCCCCATGCACAGCAGCCTGTCACACACGTCCCCATGCACAGCAGCCTGTCACACACGTTCCCATGCACAGCAGCTTGTCACACATGTCCCCATGCACAGCAGCCTGTCACACATGTCCCCATTCACAGCAGCTTGTCACACATGTCCCCATTCACAGCAGCTTGTCACACATGTCCCCATGCACAGCAGCATTTCACACATGTCCCCATGCACAGCAGCCTGTCACACATGTCCCCATGCTCATCAGCTTGTCACACATGTCCCCATGCATAGCAGCCTGTCACACATGTCCCCATGCTCATCAGCTTATCACACATCCCCGTGCTCACCAGCTTGTCACACATGTCCCCATGCACAGCAGCCTGTCACACATGTCCCCATGCACAGCAGCTTGTCACACATGTCCCCATGCACAGCAGCCTGTCACACATGTCCCCATGCACAGCAGCTTGTCACACATGTCCCCATGCACAGCAGCATGTCACACATCCCCATGCTCAGCAGCTTGTCACACATGACCCCATGTACCGCAGCTTGTCCCCATGTACTGCAGCTTGTCACAAATGTCCCCATGTACCGCAGCTTGTCCCCATGTACCGCAGTTTGTCACATATGTCCCCATGTACAGCAGCCTGTCACACATGTCCCCATGCACAGCAGCCTGTCACACATGTCCCCATGCACAGCAGCCTGTCACACATGTCCCCATGCTCATCAGCTTGTCACACATGTCCCCATGCATAGCAGCCTGTCACACATGTCCCCATGCTCATCAGCTTATCACACATCCCCGTGCTCACCAGCTTGTCACACATGTCCCCATGCACAGCAGCCTGTCACACATGTCCCCATGCACAGCAGCTTGTCACACATGTCCCCGTGCACAGCAGCCTGTCACACATGTCCCCATGCACAGCAGCTTGTCACACATGTCCCCATGCACAGCAGCCTGTCACACATGTCCCCATGCACAGCAGCTTGTCACACATGTCCCCATGCAAGCAGCCTGTCACACATGTCCCCATGCACAGCAGCCTGTCTCACATGTCCCCATGCACAGCAGCCTGTCACACATGTCCCCATGCTCATCAGCTTGTCACACATGTCCCCATGCACAGCAGCCTGTCACACATGTCCCCATGCTCATCAGCTTGTCACACATCCCCGTGCTCACCAGCTTGTCACACATGTCCCCGGGCACATCAGCCTGTCACACATGTCCCCGTGCACAGCAGCTTGTCACACATGTCCCCGTGCACAGCAGCTTGTCACACATGTCCCCATGCACAGCAGCATGTCACACATGTCCCCATGCACAGCAGCCTGTCACTCATGTCCCCATGCTCAGCAGCCTGTCACACGTCCCCATGCACAGCATCCTATCACACATGTCCTCATGCTCATCAGCTTGTCACACATGTCCCCATGCACAGCAGCCTGTCACACATGTCCCCATGCTCATCAGCTTGTCACACATCCCCATGCTCAGCAGCTTGTCACACATCCCCATGCTCAGCAGCTTGTCACACGTCCCCATGCACAGCAGCCTGTCACACATGTCCTCATGCTCATCAGCTTGTCACACATGTCCCCATGCACAGCAGCCTGTCACACATGTCCCCATGCTCATCAGCTTGTCACACATCCCCATGCTCAGCAGCTTGTCACACATCCCCATGCTCAGCAGCCTGTCACACACGTCCCCATGCACAGCAGCCTGTCACACACGTCCCCATGCACAGCAGCCTGTCACACACGTCCCCATGCACAGCAGCTTGTCACACACGTCCCAACGCTCAGCAGCTTGTCACACATGTCCCCATGCACAGCAGCCTGTCACACATGTCCCCATGCACAGCAGCCTGTCACACATGTCCCCATGCACAGCAGCCTGTCACACATGTCCCCATGCACAGCAGCCTGTCACACATGTCCCCATGCTCATCAGCTTGTCACACATGTCCCCATGCATAGCAGCCTGTCACACATGTCCCCATGCTCATCAGCTTATCACACATCCCCGTGCTCACCAGCCTGTCACACATGTCCCCATGCACAGCAGCCTGTCACACATGTCCCCATGCACAGCAGCTTGTCACACATGTCCCCATGCACAGCAGCCTGTCACACATGTCCCCATGCACAGCAGCTTGTCACACATGTCCCCATGCACAGCAGCATGTCACACATCCCCATGCTCAGCAGCTTGTCACACATGACCCCATGTACCGCAGCTTGTCCCCATGTACCGCAGCTTGTCCCCATGTACCGCAGGTTGTCACATATGTCCCCATGTACAGCAGCCTGTCACACATGTCCCCATGCACATCAGCCTGTCACACATGTCCCCATGCACAGCAGCCTGTCACACATGTCCCCATGCTCATCAGCTTGTCACACATCCCCATGCTCAGCAGCTTGTCACACGTCCCCATGCTCAGCAGCTTGTCACACGTCCCCATGCACAGCAGCCTGTCACACATGTCCCCATGCATAGCAGCTTGTCACACATGTCCCCATGCTCAGCAGCCTGTCACACGTCCCCATGCACAGCAGCCTGTCACACATGTCCTCATGCCCATCAGCTTGTCACACATGTCCCCATGCACAGCAGCTTGTCACACATGTCCCCATGCACAGCAGCCTGTCACACATGTCCCCATGCACAGCAGCCTGTCACACATGTTCCCATGCTCATCAGCTTGTCACACATGTCCCCATGCACAGCAGCCTGTCACACATGTCCCCATGCTCATCAGCTTGTCACACATCCCCGTGCTCACCAACTTGTCACACATGTCCCCAATGCACAGCAGCCTGTCACACATGTCCCCATGCACAGCAGCTTGTCACACATGTCCCCATGCACAGCAGCCTGTCACACATGTCCCCATGCACAGCAGCTTGTCACACATGTCCCCATGCACAGCAGCTTGTCACACATGTCCCCATGCACAGCAGCTTGTCACACATGTCCCCATGCACAGCAGCATGTCACACATCCCCATGCTCAGCAGCTTGTCACACATGTCCCCATGTACCGCAGCTTGTCCCCATGTACTGCAGCTTGTCACACATGTCCCCATGTACCACAGCTTGTCCCCATGTACCGCAGGTTGTCACATATGTCCCCATGTACTGCAGCATGTCACACATGTCCCCATGCTCACCAGCCTGTCATACATATTCACATGCCCACAAGCTTGTCACACTTCCCCATACACAACAGCTTGTCACACAAGTCCCCATGCACAGCAGCTTGTCACACATCCCCATGCTCAGCAGCTTGTCACACATGTCCCCATGCACAGCAGCCTGTCACACATGTCCCCATGCACAGCAGCTTGTCACACATGTCCCCATGCACAGCAGCATTTCACACATGTCCCCATGCACAGCAGCCTGTCACACATGTCCCCATGCACAGCAGCCTGTCACACATGTCCCCATGCACAGCAGCCTGTCCCACATGTCCCCATGCTCATCAGCTTGTCACACATGTCCCCATGCACAGCAGCCTGTCACACATGTCCCCATGCACAGCAGCCTGTCACACATGTCCCCATGCACAGCAGCCTGTCACACATGTCCCCATGCACAGCAGCCTGTCACACATGTCCCCATGCTCATCAGCTTGTCACACATGTCCCCATGCACAGCAGCATGTCACACATGTCCCCATGCACAGCAGCATGTCACACATGTCCCCATGCACAGCAGCCTGTCACACTTGTCCCCATGCACAGCAGCCTGTCACACATGTCCCCATGCACATCAGCTTGTCACACATGTCCCCATGCACAGCAGCCTGTCACACATGTCCCCATGCTCATCAGCTTGTCACACATCCCCAGGCTCAGCAGCTTGTCACACGTCCCCATGCTCAGCAGCTTGGCACACGTCCCCATGCACAGCAGCCTGTCACACATGTCCCCATGCACAGCAGCCTGTCACTCATGTCCCCATGCTCAGCAGCCTGTCACACGTCCCCATTCACAGCAGCCTATCACACATGTCCCCATGCTCATCAGCTTGTCACACATGTCCCCATGCACAGCAGCCTGTCACACATGTCCCCATGCTCATCAGCTTGTCACACATCCCCATGCTCAGCAGCTTGTCACACATCCCCATGCTCAGCAGCTTGTCACACACGTCCCCATGCACAGCAGCCTGTCACACACGTCCCCATGCACAGCAGCCTGTCACACACGTTCCCATGCACAGCAGCTTGTCACACATGTCCCCATGCACAGCAGCCTGTCACACATGTCCCCATTCACAGCAGCTTGTCACACATGTCCCCATTCACAGCAGCTTGTCACACATGTCCCCATGCACAGCAGCATTTCACACATGTCCCCATGCACAGCAGCCTGTCACACATGTCCCCATGCTCATCAGCTTGTCACACATGTCCCCATGCATAGCAGCCTGTCACACATGTCCCCATGCTCATCAGCTTATCACACATCCCCGTGCTCACCAGCTTGTCACACATGTCCCCATGCACAGCAGCCTGTCACACATGTCCCCATGCACAGCAGCTTGTCACACATGTCCCCATGCACAGCAGCCTGTCACACATGTCCCCATGCACAGCAGCTTGTCACACATGTCCCCATGCACAGCAGCATGTCACACATCCCCATGCTCAGCAGCTTGTCACACATGACCCCATGTACCGCAGCTTGTCCCCATGTACTGCAGCTTGTCACAAATGTCCCCATGTACCGCAGCTTGTCCCCATGTACCGCAGTTTGTCACATATGTCCCCATGTACAGCAGCCTGTCACACATGTCCCCATGCACAGCAGCCTGTCACACATGTCCCCATGCACAGCAGCCTGTCACACATGTCCCCATGCTCATCAGCTTGTCACACATGTCCCCATGCATAGCAGCCTGTCACACATGTCCCCATGCTCATCAGCTTATCACACATCCCCGTGCTCACCAGCTTGTCACACATGTCCCCATGCACAGCAGCCTGTCACACATGTCCCCATGCACAGCAGCTTGTCACACATGTCCCCATGCACAGCAGCCTGTCACACATGTCCCCATGCACAGCAGCTTGTCACACATGTCCCCATGCACAGCAGCCTGTCACACATGTCCCCATGCACAGCAGCTTGTCACACATGTCCCCATGCAAGCAGCATGTCACACATGTCCCCATGCACAGCAGCCTGTCTCACATGTCCCCATGCACAGCAGCCTGTCACACATGTCCCCATGCTCATCAGCTTGTCACACATGTCCCCATGCACAGCAGCCTGTCACACATGTCCCCATGCTCATCAGCTTGTCACACATCCCCGTGCTCACCAGCTTGTCACACATGTCCCCGGGCACATCAGCCTGTCACACATGTCCCCGTGCACAGCAGCTTGTCACACATGTCCCCGTGCACAGCAGCTTGTCACACATGTCCCCATGCACAGCAGCATGTCACACATGTCCCCATGCACAGCAGCCTGTCACTCATGTCCCCATGCTCAGCAGCCTGTCACACGTCCCCATGCACAGCATCCTATCACACATGTCCTCATGCTCATCAGCTTGTCACACATGTCCCCATGCACAGCAGCCTGTCACACATGTCCCCATGCTCATCAGCTTGTCACACATCCCCATGCTCAGCAGCTTGTCACACATCCCCATGCTCAGCAGCTTGTCACACACGTCCCCATGCACAGCAGCCTGTCACACACGTCCCCATGCACAGCAGCCTGTCACACACGTTCCCATGCACAGCAGCTTGTCACACACGTCCCAATGCTCAGCAGCTTGTCACACATGTCCCCATGTACCACAGCTTGTCCCCATGTACCGCAGGTTGTCACATATGTCCCCATGTACTGCAGCTTGTCACACGTCCCCATGCTCACCAGCCTGTCATACATATTCACATGCCCACAAGCTTGTCACACTTCCCCATACACAACAGCTTGTCACACAAGTCCCCATGCACAGCAGCTTGTCACACATCCCCATGCTCAGCAGCTTGTCACACATGTCCCCATGCACAGCAGCCTGTCACACATGTCCCCATGCACAGCAGCTTGTCACACATGTCCCCATGCACAGCAGCATTTCACACATGTCCCCATGCACAGCAGCCTGTCACACATGTCCCCATGCACAGCAGCCTGTCCCACATGTCCCCATGCACAGCAGCCTGTCCCACATGTCCCCATGCTCATCAGCTTGTCACACATGTCCCCATGCACAGCAGCCTGTCACACATGTCCCCATGCACAGCAGCATGTCACACATGTCCCCATGCACAGCAGCCTGTCACACATGTCCCCATGCACAGCAGCCTGTCACACATGTCCCCATGCTCATCAGCTTGTCACACATGTCCCCATGCACAGCAGCATGTCACACATGTCCCCATGCACAGCAGCATGTCACACATGTCCCCATGCACAGCAGCCTGTCACACTTGTCCCCATGCACAGCAGCCTGTCACACATGTCCCCATGCACATCAGCTTGTCACACATGTCCCCATGCACAGCAGCCTGTCACACATGTCCCCATGCTCATCAGCTTGTCACACATCCCCAGGCTCAGCAGCTTGTCACACGTCCCCATGCTCAGCAGCTTGGCACACGTCCCCATGCACAGCAGCCTGTCACACATGTCCCCATGCACAGCAGCCTGTCACTCATGTCCCCATGCTCAGCAGCTTGTCACACGTCCCCATGCACAGCAGCCTGTCACACATGTCCTCATGCTCATCAGCTTGTCACACATGTCCCCATGCACAGCAGCCTGTCACACATGTCCCCATGCTCATCAGCTTGTCACACATCCCCATGCTCAGCAGCTTGTCACACATCCCCATGCTCAGCAGCCTGTCACACACGTCCCCATGCACAGCAGCCTGTCACACACGTCCCCATGCACAGCAGCCTGTCACACACGTCCCCATGCACAGCAGCTTGTCACACACGTCCCAACGCTCAGCAGCTTGTCACACATGTCCCCATGCACAGCAGCCTGTCACACATGTCCCCATGCACAGCAGCCTGTCACACATGTCCCCATGCACAGCAGCCTGTCACACATGTCCCCATGCACAGCAGCCTGTCACACATGTCCCCATGCTCATCAGCTTGTCACACATGTCCCCATGCATAGCAGCCTGTCACACATGTCCCCATGCTCATCAGCTTATCACACATCCCCGTGCTCACCAGCCTGTCACACATGTCCCCATGCACAGCAGCCTGTCACACATGTCCCCATGCACAGCAGCTTGTCACACATGTCCCCATGCACAGCAGCCTGTCACACATGTCCCCATGCACAGCAGCTTGTCACACATGTCCCCATGCACAGCAGCATGTCACACATCCCCATGCTCAGCAGCTTGTCACACATGACCCCATGTACCGCAGCTTGTCCCCATGTACCGCAGCTTGTCCCCATGTACCGCAGGTTGTCACATATGTCCCCATGTACAGCAGCCTGTCACACATGTCCCCATGCACATCAGCCTGTCACACATGTCCCCATGCACAGCAGCCTGTCACACATGTCCCCATGCTCATCAGCTTGTCACACATCCCCATGCTCAGCAGCTTGTCACACGTCCCCATGCTCAGCAGCTTGTCACACGTCCCCATGCACAGCAGCCTGTCACACATGTCCCCATGCATAGCAGCTTGTCACACATGTCCCCATGCTCAGCAGCCTGTCACACGTCCCCATGCACAGCAGCCTGTCACACATGTCCTCATGCCCATCAGCTTGTCACACATGTCCCCATGCACAGCAGCTTGTCACACATGTCCCCATGCACAGCAGCCTGTCACACATGTCCCCATGCACAGCAGCCTGTCACACATGTCCCCATGCACAGCAGCTTGTCACACATGTCCCCATGCAAGCAGCATGTCACATATGTCCCCATGCACAGCAGCCTGTCACACATGTTCCCATGCTCATCAGCTTGTCACACATGTCCCCATGCACAGCAGCCTGTCACACATGTCCCCATGCTCATCAGCTTGTCACACATCCCCGTGCTCACCAACTTGTCACACATGTCCCCAATGCACAGCAGCCTGTCACACATGTCCCCATGCACAGCAGCTTGTCACACATGTCCCCATGCACAGCAGCCTGTCACACATGTCCCCATGCACAGCAGCTTGTCACACATGTCCCCATGCACAGCAGCTTGTCACACATGTCCCCATGCACAGCAGCTTGTCACACATGTCCCCATGCACAGCAGCATGTCACACATCCCCATGCTCAGCAGCTTGTCACACATGTCCCCATGTACCGCAGCTTGTCCCCATGTACTGCAGCTTGTCACACATGTCCCCATGTACCACAGCTTGTCCCCATGTACCGCAGGTTGTCACATATGTCCCCATGTACTGCAGCTTGTCACGCGTCCCCATGCTCACCAGCCTGTCATACATATTCACATGCCCACAAGCTTGTCACACTTCCCCATACACAACAGCTTGTCACACAAGTCCCCATGCACAGCAGCTTGTCACACATCCCCATGCTCAGCAGCTTGTCACACATGTCCCCATGCACAGCAGCCTGTCACACATGTCCCCATGCACAGCAGCTTGTCACACATGTCCCCATGCACAGCAGCATTTCACACATGTCCCCATGCACAGCAGCCTGTCACACATGTCCCCATGCACAGCAGCCTGTCCCACATGTCCCCATGCTCATCAGCTTGTCACACATGTCCCCATGCACAGCAGCCTGTCACACATGTCCCCATGCACAGCAGCCTGTCACACATGTCCCCATGCACAGCAGCCTGTCACACATGTCCCCATGCACAGCAGCCTGTCACACATGTCCCCATGCTCATCAGCTTGTCACACATGTCCCCATGCACAGCAGCATGTCACACATGTCCCCATGCACAGCAGCATGTCACACATGTCCCCATGCACAGCAGCCTGTCACACTTGTCCCCATGCACAGCAGCCTGTCACACATGTCCCCATGCACATCAGCTTGTCACACATGTCCCCATGCACAGCAGCCTGTCACACTTGTCCCCATGCACAGCAGCCTGTCACACATGTCCCCATGCTCATCAGCTTGTCACACATCCCCAGGCTCAGCAGCTTGTCACACGTCCCCATGCTCAGCAGCTTGGCACACGTCCCCATGCACAGCAGCCTGTCACACATGTCCCCATGCACAGCAGCCTGTCACTCATGTCCCCATGCTCAGCAGCCTGTCACACGTCCCCATGCACAGCAGCCTATCACACATGTCCTCATGCTCATCAGCTTGTCACACATGTCCCCATGCACAGCAGCCTGTCACACATGTCCCCATGC
This sequence comes from Taudactylus pleione, assembly GCA_031769625.1. NCBI lineage: Eukaryota > Metazoa > Chordata > Amphibia > Anura > Myobatrachidae > Taudactylus > Taudactylus pleione. The sequence continues at coordinate 33,695,644 of JAUIMM010000015.1, read as the reverse complement.
TCATCAGCTTGTCACACATCCCCATGCTCAGCAGCTTGTCACACATCCCCATGCTCAGCAGCTTGTCACACACGTCCCCATGCACAGCAGCCTGTCACACACGTCCCCATGCACAGCAGCCTGTCACACACGTTCCCATGCACAGCAGCTTGTCACTCACGTCCCAATGCTCAGCAGCTTGTCACACATGTCCCCATGCACAGCAGCCTGTCACACATGTCCCCATGCACAGCAGCTTGTCACACATGTCCCCATGCACAGCAGCATTTCACACATGTCCCCATGCACAGCAGCCTGTCACACATGTCCCCATGCACAGCAGCCTGTCACACATGTCCCCATGCTCATCAGCTTGTCACACATGTCCCCATGCATAGCAGCCTGTCACACATGTCCCCATGCTCATCAGCTTATCACACATCCCCGTACTCACCAGCTTGTCACACATGTCCCCATGCACAGCAGCCTGTCACACATGTCCCCATGCACAGCAGCTTGTCACACATGTCCCCATGCACAGCAGCCTGTCACACATGTCCCCATGCACAGCAGCTTGTCACACATGTCCCCATGCACAGCAGCATGTCACACATCCCCATGCTCAGCAGCTTGTCACACATGACCCCATGTACCGCAGCTTGTCCCCATGTACTGCAGCTTGTCACAAATGTCCCCATGTACCGCAGCTTGTCCCCATGTACCGCAGGTTGTCACATATGTCCCCATGTACAGCAGCCTGTCACACATGTCCCCATGCACAGCAGCCTGTCACACATGTCCCCATGCACAGCAGCCTGTCACACATGTCCCCATGCTCATCAGCTTGTCACACATGTCCCCATGCATAGCAGCCTGTCACACATGTCCCCATGCTCATCAGCTTATCACACATCCCCGTGCTCACCAGCTTGTCACACATGTCCCCATGCACAGCAGCCTGTCACACATGTCCCCATGCACAGCAGCTTGTCACACATGTCCCCATGCACAGCAGCCTGTCACACATGTCCCCATGCACAGCAGCTTGTCACACATGTCCCCATGCACAGCAGCCTGTCACACATGTCCCCATGCACAGCAACTTGTCACACATGTCCCCATGCAAGCAGCATGTCACACATGTCCCCATGCACAGCAGCCTGTCTCACATGTCCCCATGCACAGCAGCCTGTCACACATGTCCCCATGCTCATCAGCTTGTCACACATGTCCCCATGCACAGCAGCCTGTCACACATGTCCCCATGCTCATCAGCTTGTCACACATCCCCGTTCTCACCAGCTTGTCACACATGTCCCCGTGCACATCAGCCTGTCACACATGTCCCCGTGCACAGCAGCTTGTCACACATGTCCCCGTGCACAGCAGCCTGTCACACATGTCCCCGTGCACAGCAGCTTGTCACACATGTCCCCATGCACAGCAGCCTGTCACACATGTCCCCATGCACAGCAGCCTGTCACTCATGTCCCCATGCTCAGCAGCCTGTCACACGTCCCCATGCACAGCAGCCTGTCACACATGTCCTCATGCTCATCAGCTTGTCACACATGTCCCCATGCACAGCAGCCTGTCACACATGTCCCCATGCTCATCAGCTTGTCACACATCCCCATGCTCAGCAGCTTGTCACACATCCCCATGCTCAGCAGCTTGTCACACACGTCCCCATGCACAGCAGCCTGTCACACACGTCCCCATGCACAGCAGCCTGTCACACACGTTCCCATGCACAGCAGCTTGTCACACACGTCCCAATGCTCAGCAGCTTGTCACACATGTCCCCATGCACAGCAGCCTGTCACACATGTCCCCATGCACTGCAGCTTGTCACACATGTCCCCATGCACAGCAGCATTTCACACATGTCCCCATGCACAGCAGCCTGTCACACATGTCCCCATGCACAGCAGCCTGTCACACATGTCCCCATGCTCATCAGCTTGTCACACATGTCCCCATGCATAGCAGCCTGTCACACATGTCCCCATGCTCATCAGCTTATCACACATCCCCGTGCTCACCAGCTTGTCACACATGTCCCCATGCACAGCAGCATGTCACACATGTCCCCATGCACAGCAGCCTGTCACTCATGTCCCCATGCTCAGCAGCCTGTCACACGTCCCCATGCACAGCAGCCTATCACACATGTCCTCATGCTCATCAGCTTGTCACACATCCCCATGCTCAGCAGCTTGTCACACATCCCCATGCTCAGCAGCTTGTCACACATCCCCATGCTCAGCAGCTTGTCACACACGTCCCCATGCACAGCAGCCTGTCACACACGTCCCCATGCACAGCAGCCTGTCACACACGTTCCCATGCACAGCAGCTTGTCACACACGTCCCAATGCTCAGCAGCTTGTCACACATGTCCCCATGCACAGCAGCCTGTCACACATGTCCCCATGCACAGCAGCTTGTCACACATGTCCCCATGCACAACAGCATTTCACACATGTCCCCATGCACAGCAGCCTGTCACACATGTCCCCATGCACAGCAGCCTGTCACACATGTCCCCATGCTCATCAGCTTCTCACACATGTCCCCATGCATACCAGCCTGTCACACATGTCCCCATGCTCATCAGCTTATCACACATCCCCGTGCTCACCAGCTTGTCACACATGTCCCCATGCACAGCAGCCTGTCACACATGTCCCCATGCACAGCAGCTTGTCACACATGTCCCCATGCACAGCAGCCTGTCACACATGTCCCCATGCACAGCAGCTTGTCACACATGTCCCCATGCACAGCAGCATGTCACACATCCCCATGCTCAGCAGCTTGTCACACATGACCCCATGTACCGCAGCTTGTCCCCATGTACTGCAGCTTGTCACAAATGTCCCCATGTACCGCAGCTTGTCCCCATGTACCGCAGGTTGTCACATATGTCCCCATGTACAGCAGCCTGTCACACATGTCCCCATGCACAGCAGCCTGTCACACATGTCCCCATGCACAGCAGCCTGTCACACATGTCCCCATGCTCATCAACTTGTCACACATGTCCCCATGCATAGCAGCCTGTCACACATGTCCCCATGCTCATCAGCTTATCACACATCCCCGTGCTCACCAGCTTGTCACACATGTCCCCATGCACAGCAGCCTGTCACACATGTCCCCATGCACAGCAGCTTGTCACACATGTCCCCATGCACAGCAGCCTGTCACACATGTCCCCATGCACAGCAGCTTGTCACACATGTCCCCATGCACAGCAGCCTGTCACACATGTCCCCATGCACAGCAGCTTGTCACACATGTCCCCATGCAAGCAGCATGTCACACATGTCCCCATGCACAGCAGCCTGTCTCACATGTCCCCATGCACAGCAGCCTGTCACACATGTCCCCATGCTCATCAGCTTGTCACACATGTCCCCATGCACAGCAGCCTGTCACACATGTCCCCATGCTCATCAGCTTGTCACACATCCCCGTGCTCACCAGCCTGTCACACATGTCCCCGTGCACATCAGCCTGTCACACATGTCCCCGTGCACAGCAGCTTGTCACACATTTCCCCATGCACAGCAGCCTGTCACACATGTCCCCATGCACAGCAGCTTGTCACACATGTCCCCATGCACAGCAGCATGTCACACATCCCCATGCTCAGCAGCTTGTCACACATGTCCCCATGCACAGCAGCTTGTCACACATGTCCCCATGCACAGCAGCATGTCACACATCCCCATGCTCAGCAGCTTGTCACACATGTCCCCATGTACCGCAGCTTGTCCCCATGTACTGCAGCTTGTCACACATGTCCCCATGTACCGCAGCTTGTCCCCATGTACCGCAGGTTGTCACATATGTCCCCATGTACTACAGCTTGTCACACCAGTCCCCATGCACAGCAGCTTGTCACACATCCCCATGCTCAGCAGCTTGTCACACATGTCCCCATGCACAGCAGCCTGTCACACATGTCCCCATGCACAGCAGCCTGTCACACATGTCCCCATGCTCATCAGCTTGTCACACATGTCCCCATGCACAGCAGCCTGTCACACATGTCCCCATGCTCATCAGCTTGTCACACATCCCCGTGCTCACCAGCTTGTCACACATGTCCCCATGCACAGCAGCCTGTCACACATGTCCCCATGCACAGCAGCCTGTCACACATGTCCCCATGCACAGCAGCTTGTCACACATGTCCCCATGCACAGCAGCATGTCACACATCCCCATGCTCAGCAGCTTGTCACACATGTCCCCATGCACAGCAGCTTGTCACACATGTCCCCATGCACAGCAGCCTGTCACACATGTCCCCATGCACAGCAGCTTGTCACACATGTCCCCATGCACAGCAGCATGTCACACATCCCCATGCTCAGCAGCTTGTCACACATGTCCCCATGTACCGCAGCTTGTCCCCATGTACCGCAGGTTGTCACATATGTCCCCATGTACTGCAGCTTGTCACACGTCCCCATGCTCACCAGCCTGTCATACATATTCACATGCCCACAAGCTTGTCACACATCCCCATACACAACAGCTTGTCACACAAGTTCCCGTGCTCACCAGCTTGTCACACATGTCCCCATGCACAGCAGCCTGTCACACATGTCCCCATGCACAGCAGCTTGTCACACATGACCCCATGCTCACCAGCTTGTCACACGTCCCCATGCTCAGCAGCTTGTCACACATATTCACATGCCCACAAGCTTGTCACACATCCCCATACACAACAGCTTGTCACACATCCCCATACACAGCAGCATGTCACACATGTCCTCATGCACAGCAGCCTGTCATACATGTCCCCATGCACAGCAGCATGTCACACATGTCCCCATGCACAGCAGCTTGTCACACATGTCCTCATGCACAGCAGCCTGTCACACATGTCCCCATGCACAACAGTGACTGACAGAAGAGCCCCTTACTCACATTATGCTACACAGTAGTGTCCCTTATTTACATTATGCCACACAATAGTTTTAATAATCAGTTCCTAGCTTACATGAATTCTCCTAACGGGCTACTATTGAGGTCCAGACATCAAGGAGGATGTCTCTTCTCCTCATCTAATTGCTGGAGTGATGCTGAGCTGTCTTCTGTCTGGTCGTGGTGGGTTCCACTGCATCCAGCAGAGAATAAAAAGCGCCAATGCCTCAGTCCTCCGCAGCTACTGACCCTACCGTCAGCTGTTGGGCGAGGAGATATGCTTCACAGGAGCCTCCAGGGATTGATTGGCCGGAGAATGTGTCTTCCTGATGATTGGCCGCAGAGCATGTCTCCCTGATCAGCCCTGGCAATCCCACTGCACACGTGCTTGCAAAGGGGCGTGGTCTCATCACAAAGGGATGTGGTTACGTCTTACGGGGGCGTTCCACGAGTCACGAAGGTCCTTGCTTCATGGCACAGCCCCGTCTTTCAGTATCCCGGCCGAGCACAGCGCCAGGAGGCAAAGCTGCTTGGTTAGAGTTTAACACTGGACCGGACCATCAGCCCATCGACCCTGCTTTCGCCATAAGTGCCAAATGGGCAGTCCGGCCTGGCCCTGCCACAGAGCGTGCCTCCATGATGATTAGGTGGAGAGCGTGCCTCCATGATGATTGGCCACAAAAAATATGGATTAAAATCAAATACTGCTTGAGGACCAGATTGCAGCGGCACGCGGGCCACCAGTTGAATAGCCCTGTTATAGACAAATAGAACCCCCTTAAATTGTCACCAGTGGTTTGTATTGAAACTATTTTTGTCATAGATTTTTTTTTTACGTAATTCACTTGTGTAGATGGTTTGGCAGTTGGTATATTGAGGCATGCTGGCTACCAGAAAAATAAATAAATACATATTCTTATTTTATAATGAGGATTTGTAGTGAAAGTTGGCAAAGCAGACTTCTGCAGTGATTGGTGAGGCGGGGGGAGATTGCAAATGCTGGTTCTGTTCATGAGGGCCAAAGATGTAAATCCAGTCCTGATTAGGCTCGCCACCTACTATATCACTTTCAGGTTTATTTTAGGTAAGAGAAATCAGAGCAATGTCAGCTTCTAAGTGGCACTTACACTATCTACTAGCACTTTCAGCTGCTTAATGTAAGAAGTGTGTGGTGCTTGGCTTTACTGATAGACAAATGTAGGGGAGAAACTGGGGAGTGATTCATTTGGTTCATTTTGGTTAATACAAATCTATGAGCATCTGTATCTTATGGGTCTTCCATCACCATGCATTGAGCAAGGTTCTGTGACTGTAATTATCCTCACTTAAGTAGATAAAAAAAGTAAATAAGAAGCATAACAAAAATATATATATAATATATTTCAATCATCCATGTTTCTTGCATGAATAATAGTTTTACTAAGCATTTAAAAAAATATATTGATCATAGTTTTCTCTTCAAGACTGAATATTTTGTACAAACTATAAGTAATTAACGGGGGTATTTAGCAAAGCTTGGAGAGAGATAAAATTGTGACAGATAAAATACCAACCAATCAGCTCCTGTCATTTTTCAAACACAGCCTGTAAAATGTATGGGCCCCATTTAATAATGAGACATAACCCCTTTAACACTCGCTAAGGGGGTTATGTCATCCTTCCAGCCACTCCTGGTCCCTGTTGGGTGGAAGCCATGCACATGGGCAGACTGACCATTGCACATGACCTAGAAGTCCGTAGCTGGCAGCGATAGAGGAGGTAAGTAATGATGAATACCAGTGGCATTTTCGTTTGTATCACTGTGATACTAAATGAAATATGCTTCTGGTATTTAGGTATGTTAATAAATGGGGCCCTAAGTTAGAATCTGATTGTTTAGTACTATATCTCTCACAATTTTATTTCTCTCCAAGCTTTGATAAATACACCATACTTGCTAACTTTACAAAACTCATCCCTGGGAGAAGCCTGGAGAAGAGATTCTGCTGACATCGTCGGGGCTAGAGGCGGACTGTAGACGTAATTAGGCCCCGTCCCATGACAAGTAAAAGGCAGCAATTCGCGAGGAGGGGACAGGGCGAAATGACACGATCTGCTTAATTTTTAGCCCCAACCCCTCCCTATGGACCCGTGAATTCCCTGTAAAGTCCCCCCATCCTCCCCACTTCACTAGGAAGCAGAAGGGATGCAGGAGATCTGCCACTCTTACGGGGGTGTGGGGGGCTACTCAAAAAATTACGGAGCCTCCCGCAACTTCCGGGAGAGTAGGCAAGTATGAAATACATCCCTATAACTCCACATTTTCTATATTTGGTATTTGTTCACAAGGCTGGAAAATGCAGTATATTAGATTTCATCAAATCTTTGTCAACAGGCAATATGGGATGACACATAGTTTAGAGCACACCAATTATATATATATGTATATATATATATATATATATATATATTAGGGGTGAGCGGGTTCGGATTTCTGAAATCTGAACCCCCCCGAGCCCCCCCGATCCGAGTCCGATCCGAGTCAGGCTCGACTTTTCCCGCCTGACTCGGATCTGAAATCGAGGCAAAACGTCATCATCCCGCCTTCCGAGTCTCGCGGGTTTTGGATCCTATATAAGGTACCCGCGTCGGCGCCATTTTCTCACTCGGCTGTGGACAGTGAAGAGAGAGGGTGGGAGTTAGGGCTGGCTGGGCTGTGTAGTGTAGTATAGTGCAGAGTAGTGTTGTGCTGTGCTGTGCTGCTGTTGTCCACTACTTCAAAGTCCATAGGGGCTGGCTGTGTTGTGCTGTGCTGCTGTTGTTAATAGGTGCTGTGTCCACTACTTCAAAGTCCATAGGGGCTGGCTTGACTGTGTTGTGCAGTCAGTTCTCCATAGGGGCTGTGTCCACTCCAAAGTCCTGTGCAGTGTCCCAGTCCTAAAGGGGTGCTGTAGTGTTGTCCAGGGGGTGCTCTGTCCATCAGGGGTGCTCCCCCCAAGTGCTAAAAAAATAATATATGTTCTGTGTTTGTGAATTGTGTGCGCAGTAGCCGCACGTGCATCAACAAAGTAGTGCCAAGCGTGCGCCTGTGTCATAAGTAAAGGGCCGGCTGGCTTGACCGTTAAAGGGTGCTGTAACCCCCAAAGTACACTCCAGTCCAAACCAAAAAAAAAATTATTTTCTGTGTTTGTGAATTGTGTGCGCAGTAGCCGCACGTGCATCAACAAAGTAGTGCCAAGCGTGCGCCTGTGTCATAAGTAAAGGGCCGGCTGGCTTGACCGTTAAAGGGTGCTGTAACCCCCAAAGTACACTCCAGTCCAAACCAAAAAAAAAATTATTTTCTGTGTTTGTGAATTGTGTGCGCAGTAGCCGCACGTGCATCAACAAAGTAGTGCCAAGCGTGCGCCTGTGTCATAAGTAAAGGGCCGGCTGGCTTGACCGTTAAAGGGTGCTGTAACCCCCAAAGTACACTCCAGTCCAAACCAAAAAAAAAATTATTTTCTGTGTTTGTGAATTGTGTGCGCAGTAGCCGCACGTGCATCAACAAAGTAGTGCCAAGCGTGCGCCTGTGTCATAAGTAAAGGGCCAGCTGGCTTGACCGTTAAAGGGTGCTGTAACCCCCAAAGTACACTCCAGTCCAAACCAAAAAAAAATTATTTTCTGTGTTTGTGAATTGTGTGCGCAGTAGCCGCACGTGCATCAACAAAGTAGTGCCAAGCGTGCGCCTGTGTCATAAGTAAAGGGCTGGCTGGCTTGACCGTTAAAGGGTGATGTAACCCCCAAAGTACACTACAAACCAAAAAAAAAAATATTTTCTGTGTTTGTGAATTGTGTGCGCAGTAGCCGCACGTGCATCAACAAAGTAGTGCCAAGCGTGCGCCTGTGTCATAAGTAAAGGGCTGGCTGGCTTGACCGTTAAAGGGTGATGTAACCCCCAAAGTACACTCCAAACCAAAAAAAAAAATATTTTCTGTGTTTGTGACTTGTGTGCACTGTGGCTGCACATGCATCAACAAAGGAGCAGCGCCAAGCGTGTGCCTGTGTCCCATAAGTAAAGAGCCGGCTGGCTCATTTCTTAAAGGGTGGTGTAACCCACAAAGTGCACTACTCTCCAGCAAAAATAAAAAAATATTTTCTGTGTTTGTGTGCACTTTAGCCGCACGTATATATCAATATAACATAAATGGAGGACCAAACTTTCTCCGATAAAAATAAAATAGGGAAAGATCAAGAACCACTTCCTCCTAGTGCTATTGCTGCTGCTGGGAGTTGTTCATCATCCCAGAGAGGAAGTAGGAACATCACTACTTTTACTAAACAATTGACCCTCCAACAGTCCCTAGCGATGAGGATGAAGTACGACAGCAGTCATCCTGAAGCAAAACGTATAACTGAGGCCTTGACTGCTATGTTGGTGTTAGACGTGCGTCCGGTATCCGCCATTAGTGCAGTGGGATTCAGACAATTGATGGAGGTAGTGTGTCCCCGGTTCCAAATCCCGTCTAGATTCCACCTGCATCCTCAAAGCAGCAGCGACAAGCGTGCGTCTGTCTGTTAAAGGGTGGTGACACCCTCAAAGTGTGCTACACAAACAATTAAAATATTGTTCTTTTTTTTTTGGTCTTTGTGAAATGTGTGGGCTGTAGCCGCACCTGCATCCTTAAAGCAGTAGCGACAAGCGTGCGTCTGTCTGTTAAAGGGTGGTGACACCCTCAAAGTGTGCTACACAAACAATAAAAATATTATTCTTTTTTTTTCGGTCTTTGTGAATTGTGTGGGCTGTAGCCGCACTTGCATCCTCAAAGCAGCAGCGACAAGCGTGCGTCTGTCTGTTAAAGGGTGGTGTAACCCTCAAAGTGCTCCAAAAAATAAAAAACTATTTTTTTAATGTGTTTGTGACTTGTGTGCGATGTAGCCGCACGTGCATCAACATAGTAGCAGCGCCAAGCGTGCGCCTGTGTCATAAGTCAAGGGCTGGTTGGACATCTGGTCCGGACTGAAGGACGTGCCAACAATTTCTGACAAGTCTACTGTCACTGCATATGATACTGTCCTCAAAGCAGCAGCGACAAGCGTGCGTCTGTCTGTTAAAGGGTGGTGACACCCTCAAAGTGTGCTACACAAACAATAAAAATATTCTTCTTCTTTTTTCTGTCTTTGTGAATTGTGTGGGCTGTAGCCGCACTTGCATCCTCAAAGCAGCAGCGACAAGCGTGCGTCTGTCTGTTAAAGGGTGGTGACACCCTCAAAGTGTGCTACACAAACAATTAAAATATTGTTCTTTTTTTTTCGGTCTTTGTGAAATGTGTGGGCTGTAGCCGCACCTGCATCCTTAAAGCAGCAGCGACAAGCGTGCGTCTGTCTGTTAAAGGGTGGTGACACCCTCAAAGTGTGCTACACAAACAATAAAAATATTGTTCTTTTTTTTTCTGTCTTTGTGAATTGTGTGGGCTGTAGCCGCACTTGCATCCTCAAAGCAGCAGCGACAAGCGTGCGTCTGTCTGTTAAAGGGTGGTGTAACTCTCAAAGTGCTCCAAAAAATAAAAAACTATTTTTTTAATGTGTTTGTGACTTGTGTGCGATGTAGCCGCACTTGCATCCTCAAAGCAGCAGCGACAAGTGTGCGTCTGTCTGTTAAAGGGTGGTGACACCCTCAAAGTGTGCTACACAAACAATAAAAATATTCTTCTTTTTTCTGTCTTTGTGAATTGTGTGGGCTGTAGCCGCACCTGCATCCTCAAAGCAGCAGCGACAAGCGTGCGTCTGTCTGTTAAAGGGTGGTGACACCCTCAAAGTGTGCTACACAAACAATTAAAATATTGTTCTTTTTTTTTCGGTCTTTGTGAAATGTGTGGGCTGTAGCCGCACCTGCATCCTTAAAGCAGCAGCGACAAGCGTGCGTCTGTCTGTTAAAGGGTGGTGACACCCTCAAAGTGTGCTACACAAACAATAAAAATATTGTTCTTTTTTTTTCTGTCTTTGTGAATTGTGTGGGCTGTAGCCGCACTTGCATCCTCAAAGCAGCAGCGACAAGCGTGCGTCTGTCTGTTAAAGGGTGGTGTAACTCTCAAAGTGCTCCAAAAAATAAAAAACTATTTTTTTAATGTGTTTGTGACTTGTGTGCGATGTAGCCGCACTTGCATCCTCAAAGCAGCAGCGACAAGTGTGCGTCTGTCTGTTAAAGGGTGGTGACACCCTCAAAGTGTGCTACACAAACAATAAAAATATTCTTCTTTTTTCTGTCTTTGTGAATTGTGTGGGCTGTAGCCGCACCTGCATCCTTAAAGCAGCAGCGACAAGTGTGCGTCTGTCTGTTAAAGGGTGGTGACACCCTCAAAGTGTGCTACACAAACAATTAAAATATTGTTCTTTTTTTTCGGTCTTTGTGAAATGTGTGGGCTGTAGCCGCACCTGCATCCTTAAAGCAGCAGCGACAAGCGTGCGTCTGTCTGTTAAAGGGTGGTGACACCCTCAAAGTGTGCTACACAAACAATTAAAATATTCTTCTTCTTTTTTCTGTCTTTGTGAAATGTGTGGGCTGTAGCCGCACTTGCATCCTCAAAGCAGCAGCGACAAGCGTGCGTCTGTCTGTTAAAGGGTGGTGTAACCCTCAAAGTGCGCTCCACAAACAATAAAAATATTCTTTTTTTTTTTTCTGTCTTTGTGAATTGTGTGGGCTGTAGCCGCACTTGCATCCTCAAAGCAGCAGCGACAAGCGTGCGTCTGTCTGTTAAAGGATTACATCGGTGACAGCATCCAAGTAGGCATGTCAGACAGTCCGTACCTGTACTGGCAGGAAAAAGAAGCAATTTGGAGGTCCCTGTACAAACTGGCTCTATTTTACCTGAGTTGCCCCCCCTCCAGTGTGTACTCCGAAAGAGTGTTTAGTGCAGCCGGGAACCTTGTCAGCGAAAGGCGTAGGAGGTTGCTTCCACAAAATGTGGAGAAGATGATGTTCATAAAATGAATTATCAACTCTTCCAGGGAGACCAGCCTCCAGAACGTACAGAGGGACCTGTGGTTCCAGCGGGGACGAATTAATACTCTGTGAGGATGAGGATGTACACACTGAAGAGGGTGAGGAATCGGTGGATGAGGAGGATGAGGATGACATCTTGCCTCCGTAGAGCCAGTTTGTGCAGGGACAGATTAATTGCCAGCTTGTTTTGTGGGGGCCCAAACGAACCAATCATTTCAGCCACAGTTGTGTGGCAGACCCTGGCGCTGAAATGATTGGTTTGTTAAAGTGTGCATGTCCTGTTTATACAACATAAGGGTGGGTGGGAGGGCCCAAGGACAATTCCATCTTGCACCTCTTTTTTTTCTTTGCATTATGTACAGTTTGGGGCCTAGTTTTTCAAACTGCCATCATGTCTGCCACTGCAGTTTCACGGAAGGGTGGTTTTGGCAAAACCAATCCAGATCCAAAACACGAAGAAAGATCCAGATCCAAAACCAAAACACAAAACACGAAAAGTGGCCGGTGCACACCCCTAATATATATATATATATATATATATATATATATCGTGTAAGAGATGTAGAGGCACACTGATTGTGATGTAACACTACAAATAGTGAAAAACAATATGTAATAGGGGAATATTTCTTCCTTTTAAAGTGTGACACTCCTTAAATAAATAATTAAGTGGCTGCTCCAAAAAAGTGATAGGGATTGGTGCCCAATGATAAGTATAAAGAAATAATAAAAGAAGCGCCTACTAGTGTCTACAAAATAAATTAAATCACAAGTGAGACCAAAAAGGATGATTTATAAACAACTTATCTGGTGAAGAGTTCTTTGGTCATATGACCTTAGAGAGTGATATGAGGAAAAAAACAAAAAGAAAACCAACATAGTGTGTACTGTACCGCACTGTATGTAATTATATAGAACATAGAGGAAACTCTAATAGACATTTTTTCCTTATAGGGAACATTCCTTTCCCCAAATATTGGCAGAGGTCAAAATAGATTTTTCCAAAACAAACTTTTTTTAATGATAACACAGTAACATCAAATGGTAAAAAGACACACGTACAAAAAACATAAATATTCTCAGCTTATCTGTCCATTCAAGAGGGGTCAAGGTACAACAAGCCCAAGGTACAGCAAACCCAGCCAATTCAGGCACTTGCACCCACTTATTGTAGCACTGCAGAGATATCATCGTTGCTATTGGCAATACTTGGTTGTGGCGACGGCCATTGGTCTTTGTTTGGAAGTTTCCCTTATGTGCCTGGGACCTAAAGAGCCTCATTTGCCAGAGAGCCTCAATTGAAAGACCGGGTTCCCCACTAGTCACTGTCATCTATTGGGGACTACGCCACTTACCATCGGCACAAGAGACTCACAGGTCCTTGCAGGACACAAGTATCCAACTACTGGCTCAAGTACTACAGAGGAATTACTCCGGCGTATGGGTCACTGCCAGCCATTAGACCTACAGACTATATATCTGTATTGGAGAACACTGCGAGCTGGTAATATACCACCAACTTTCTATTGCCATTCCAATCAACTATTGAACTCTGCTCAGTGCACTTTCACATTGTGCCATCTAAGGGTGTTTTTTCTATTTTCAAGAGCCTACAATTTTGACATGCATGTCTGTAACTGAATTTTTGTGCTTTCATCTAATTTATTTTTTATTTATTTTTTACATTTTTGTGAGCTATTGATGTATTTATTATACATTTGGTATTATTAAATTACAGCACTGCTTTGTTTTTATCTATTATTCTATTTAGGAGACTTACTATCTCCTTTTAGCAACTGCTTGTTCAAACCACTCTTGACAGCGCCTTATTATTTATATCGATCTTGGAGAACTAACCCACAGATCTTCTGTGGATGTAGGCTTGCTCAAATCCTTCTGTCTCTTCATGTAATCCCAGACAGACTCGATGATGTTGAGATCAGGGCTCTGTGGGGTCCATATCATCACTTCCAGGACTCCTTGTGCTTCTTTACCCCGAAACGTTGACCACCCAATAAATACCCTTATACTGGGTTCACTTCTTGTAAGTCTCTGAGTGCCGCCTCTTGTTTTGGTTGGAGTGTACTTAGGGGTGCATACCCCAGAGGGCACCAGAGCAAGTTGTTCCTACTCCATGGTACTATGGTACTGGAGTGCCGGGGCTGACATTGGGATATATATATATATAATTATATATATATATATATATATATATTAGGGGAGAGGTATTAATACATTCATAGCTGACACAGACAATTACAGACAACATGGATTGTATCAAATTCTATAAAACCGTCTTAAAAATAATTTTTCTGTATCTGAATGCTTTAAACAGTATTTTCATGATCGAAGTATAGGCCATTGAAAAGTGTTTGGCAATTGTGCCATTTTAATTTTAAGGGTTTTTTATATGTGTATAATAGGGCTATTCGACTGGTGGCCCGTGGACCAGATGTGGCCCACATACAGCTGCAATCTGGCCCGCAAGCAGTGTACGATATTATTCCATTTTTTTCTTGTGTCCAATCATCAGGGAGGCATGCTCTGCGGCTAATCATCAGGGAGCAAGCTCTGCGGCTAATTATCATGGAGGCATTCTCTGTGGCTTATCGGCTAATCATCTGGGAGACATGCTCTGCGGCCAATCACCAGGAAGACACATTCTCTGGCCAACCAATCCCTGGAGGCCCCTGTGAAGCATGTTTCCCCGTCACACAGCCGACGGTAGGGTCAGTAGCTGTGGAGGACTATAAGAGGAGGAGAAGCCAGGCATTGGCGCTTTTTAGTCTCTGCTGGATGCAGCGGAACCAGGGGCTGGCTGGCAACTTTTAGCCTGGGGGGCAAATGCATGCAGGCGGCCCTGGCAGAGGAGTAGCGTGTAGCCAGGGTGCCCGAAGAACGTGCGCTGCCCCCCCTCAAGTGTTTCAGGGAGGAGGCGGGTCCATATGGGATTAATGTAAGGTAAAAATAAAGATTAGGGGCAGCCCCCTGTCGTAGTGCCCATTTGCAGTGCCCCCGTGTGCCACAGGAGATAACACCCTTATGCAGGCCTCCAGTAGTGCCCCCAGTAGTAATCCCCCCCTATGCAGTGGCCCTTGTGCCCCCAGTAGTAAGCCCCTTATATAGTGCCCCCAATAGTGGTACCCCCTATGCAGTGCCCCCAGTAGCAGTCCACCCCCCCATGCAGTGCCCCCAATAGTGGTAACCCTTATGCAATGTCCCTTAAATAGTGGCCCCAGTTGTAGTCTTCCCCCTATGCAGTACCCCCAGTATTGCCCTTTATATAGAGCCCCCAGCAGTGGTCCCTCGCAGTGCCCCTAGTAGTAGTCCCCTCCCCCCTATGCAGTGCCCCTAGTAGTAGTCCCCTCCCCTTGTAGTGCCCCCAGTAGTAGCCCCCCTGGTAGTGCCCCCAGTAGTAATCCCCCCCTGGTAGTACCACCACAGAAATCCCCCCCCTGGTAGTGCCCCCATAGTAATCCCCCCCTGGTACTGCCCCTGGTAGTGCCACCATAGTAATCCCCCCCTGGTAGTGCCCCCAGTAGCCCCCCCCAGTAGAGAGAGAGAGACTTAATAAAAAAAAAAAAAAAAAACTTACCTGAAACTCCCGCGCCTGGTCCCGACGCTTCCAACGGCTCCTCTGGCCGCTTTGCATTATGGGAGAGACGTCGTCATGACGACGGCTCTCCCATTACCCACTGCGGGAGCCGGAAGATGGCTCCCGCAGTGGGAGCAGCGGCAGCCGATGAGAGTCTGACAGACTCTCAGCGGCTGCTGATTACAGCAAACACGCAGCTGCCGCCTCCGGCGGCTGTGTGTTTCTGCTGTGTAGCGCTGACCGAACTCCGTCCGATCAGCGCTACACACGCGGTGCAGTCTGTGTCACAGTGACACAGACTGCACTGGCCCGCATGACGCTGCGGCCCGGGGGGCACATGGCACCCTGCCCCCCGGCCCAGCCCGCCACTGAGCGGAACCCACCGTGAACAGAAGGCAGCTTGGCATTGTCTTTTACTAATTATTTTGTTGTAGCTTTGCATACCCAATAATATGACACAACATCTCCCAGTCCATAATACATGAAAATATGAAAAATAAACACTTTGAGGTATATTTACTAAAGTTCGATTTTGGATTTGTAGTGTATTTGAATTTGATTTCCATTCGAATTTGCACATCAGAGATTTACTAAAGTCAAAAAAATCGAATATAAAACCGAACCCCATACAAAATCGAATAGCACCAAAACATCTGTACTTTTACTTAGACGAACATAGGATCCCCTGATTTACTAACATTCGTTAAAAAAATCAAACATAAATCCCACACAAAATCGAACCCAACGTCCACAAAATAATAGACTAATAACAGAGAGACGATTTGAGCTTCTAAACAGCATTCTAACTAAATTGTGCTCCTTATAAAAGTGGACACAAGCATATGCTACCCTGTGGAATAATGGCTAGTCCAGGATATGCAATGCTGGCAACTTTCCGGTGGTATGCAAATCACCACCTGACTGATAGGACCCAGGAGCCTGAAGCAGAGGAACAACAGCAGCTTACTGAGGTACCACAGAGTATATGCAGGCCTAGGTTGTCCCATGGGCACTTAAATCTCAATGTCTTGTCTGCTGGCGAGGTCATACAGATGTTTCACCTCAACCATTCTTATGATGCTGTATGACCTCATCAAGACTCAGGTTAAGACAGCCACTGCACGATCACATGCCGCATCAGGCCTGCTATGTGCTCTGAATTTTTTTGACACTGGCTCCTTTCAGTCATTGTCTGGGAGAGTGGTAGGTATTTCTAAGCCTACCTTTAGTAGGCACTCCTAAGTTATGGCTGCATAACCACCCCCTTGCAACATCTACTTTTACCCAGCCAGTAGTCACTGTGGCATGAAGTTAGAGTAGCTTTCTATAGTCTCTCAGACATGCCTAATGTCATGGGACATATAGATTGCACACATATTGGGCTGAGACCACTCAGGAATACTGCACACCTCGACATTAATCGTCGTCATGCATATTCTATGAATGTGCAGGTGGTCTGTGATGCAAAACAAAAAATCATGAGTGTTGTAACTGGCTATCCAGTTTGTGTCATGATGCCTACATCCTCAGTAATTCTTCCCTCTCTGCAATGTTCAAGGCGCGACAAATGCCAGAGGGATGGTTGCTGGGTAAGTCACCAGTATACCAGCTAATTGCTCTTGCTAATATATGTTACATTTGTGTTTTTCTTTTTGTTTTGCCAGATTGTGGCTCTTCCACAGAATCAGCTTCCTGGCCCCCTGCCTCCTCCTGAACACTTTCAGCAAACACCGGTTCCCTCTCCTCTACAGAAGGCCTTCTCACAACCACAGCCCTCTCCTCCGCCTCCCCCCGCTCTCTTGCCCTACTCCTACCAGCCTCCATAACATGGTTCCAAAATAATTCTCATTCTAGACTAACAAAGGCCCTCATTCAGAGCCGTACGCTCTGAGCAGAGCGCACGCTCTGCATGAGGGCCGGGCTCCTTTTTCATGGAGCGTCCTCCTGGACGCTCGTATAGCTGTGGGTCACCACCCACAGGCTATACGAGCGTGCATTTTGATGGCCGCGATGGTCGTGACCATCGCGACCATCGAAATTGCGAGCCGGAGCCTGCGGTTGAGGTTTTCAACCGCAAGCTCCGGAGTGATTTTGGCTCTATCAGAGCCAAAATCACTCCCACTGACATCACTAGTGATGTCAGTGGGCCGGCTTCTGACGGGAGGCGTTCCCGTGGGAACGCCCCCGTCAGGGAGGCACGCCCCCGGCACGCCCACCAAAGGGGGCGTGCTGTCAATCAACATTGACAGCACGCCCCCTTTGATCGGACACAACGAGCGAAGGAAAGTCCTTCGCTCGTCGTGTCTGGCGCATGCGCACGACGGAGCTCCCTCCGTCGTGCGCATGCTCAGTGCAGACCATCGACCCACTTGCGAGCGTACAAGCCGCTCGCGAGTGGGTCTGAATCAGGCCCCAAATCTTTTCACTCTAAATTGAATAACCCTCTTTTTGTTTTGCATCCACAAAACTCCTCTTCACTTTCACTTTGCAGGGTGTCTGCCAGGGATTTTAGGAACCATGTTTTGCTATTTATATTGCTTGTGGTGGAGCAATTCTAAAACATGAGGAACTCTGGAATTCGATTTTGTATTCGATTTGATCAGGGCCGTAACTAGAGTGGTGCGACATGTGCCATGCCACAGGGCAACGCATGGCAGGGGCGCTGCTCTGGCCTGTCAATTTTCTGTTTATAATCATTCTCACTTGTAGCTTCCTCTTTTTTTTCCCCAGCATCTCCTGGCCGCCCCTATCTCCTCCCTGGCTGACTCCCCCTCCATCTGGCCACCTCTCCAAGAACCTTCAGTCACATCCTCCTTTATTTATCACAGATTTCAAAATATTGTCATACTCGGGACTAGAACCTATCACCTCTCACATGACAACCACTTTACACATAGAGCTATCTGCCCCACAATTTCTGATGGCAGCCCTGAAGAAAGCCACCAATTCTCAACCCAGGTGTTACCAGCAACCTTGAGCACCTTTGCTGGTGAGGGTCTCTCCGCCACTGATATTTGTTGCATATACACTACAAGTTGCACTCTTTCGCACTCTTTCTATACCTTCAGTTGGTGATCTACACTGCCAGCTCCAGGCTTGTGCATGGCTGATCTGATGGACAAATCCTGCTACAGGTGCAGCTTCGCCAGCGCTCTCCTACAGCTAGAGTTGGTGAGTTATACTGCATGATTATTGTGTATCATCATTGCTGCCATTGAACTCACACTGTAATTGGCAGTGACACCTGGATAACAGTGGTACCCCTTCATCATCATATGGGACAAATCAGATTTGTCATGCCCCTTATACTTCTCATGAGGCCACACCCCTTTTCAGGCGCGCATCTTATGTCCTATTTGAAAACGAATGTCGATTTGATACAATTTCAGTCGACTTAAATCGACCATAAAATCGAAAGAAAATTAGAACTTTAGTAAATATAGGCCTTTCTCTTTGCAGAAGGTGTACGTCTATCAATGAAAAAATAAGTGCAATATAAACTCTGCTATGAAAAATGGATTGGTAGATGTTGTAATTACAAGTGTGTGTTAATGTATTTTGCTACATAAGATATACAATTAGGAAGTCTGGTGTGCACAGAAGATATTTCCCACATATAGAAATCCTCCTAACAGATTGTTGTTGTTCCAGTGAGCTCTGTAAAATGTTTGCACTACTATTTGTTAATATTAAAAGTTTTTGTTTTAGGCTTAATGGGCAATTCAAATTTGGAATCAGTACATAGGTAAATAACACTGTTTTTTTGAATGGCAATACAAGATCCCTAATTGGGTCTAGTTATTGCACATCAGTCAAACTCTCCTGTAATTTGCAAAACACGCAAAGCCCGTGTCTGCACCTCTATATTAAAAGCTCTAATTGCCTGACTCTCATTATCATGAAAAATTGCTTCCACCCTGCGAAGTGATGCTTTGTTGAAATAGATAGCACAGGTAAAGTTCACAAGACTTACTTAGATTGCATTTCTAAAGTTTATGTAAAATGATATGCAATATCAAGCATTACGATGAGCCTTCTAATAAAAGGTAATTTCAGATTAAACTGGGATTTTATATATTCCACTTTCAATACAAATGTGGTCCTTCTGAGCACCTATGTCAGACTAAGGCTTACATATATGTGCAATAGTTACTTAATTTCTGTATCCCCATTTTAAATATTAGATTAAAATCAGGACAATTATTGGCACCCCTATGGACACTTTTTCTTTAACAATGCCCCATTCCCAACATGGCCTTTCTATAGCCCTACTGCTCACCATGTTCCATCTGTATAAAATAAATAGACCGAAAGTTATGTATGTATCAATCTTAAATTAATTTGCAATATGTAGCACTTATCCTAAAATAGTCTAAAAAAATGAAATTCTGCACTTCTGTATTGAAATACCAATACAAATGGAAATTATTTTATGTTCAATTGATGAAAATACAAATCCTTCAGGAGGAATTTATTCTTACTCCAGGCATTATAGGCCAGTCTGCACTTATGCCATATAACTTCTCTCCTTCAACCCCATCAAAACCAGGGTATTTCTTTAAAAAGGCGAAAGCAAATATAGTGCATTAAGCTTTATTAACAAAACAAACATAATAAGGTGAGTATTCAGGGTACCAAGAGGAAAGGTCAATGACTGCTTATCTTATAAGTGGTTTGGAGCAATATCCCGGATACCTTTCTATGCCTTACATTGTCCATGATTTTCTTTTTATACCCTCATCTGGCTCCCCCATTTTGGGCATAGGGCTTAGTTTTTACAATAACTCAGTCATATACTGCATATAATTTTCATTAAAAACTACATCAAATAGCACACAAAAAACATGTATCTGCTATATAACTGAAGCATTTGCATTAAAAATACAGTTAAAACACCTTCAACTTCCTTACATTGAAAGGACATATGAGCTTCAATCTAAAACTATTGGTTTATTCAATCAAAGTAAGTAAAAATAACCGGCAATAGCGCTGATGGCCAGAACTGGAAGTGTCTCCTTCTGGTATGTGGTTCACCATGCATTCCACCAGCAGCCACACAGATTTGGATGAGTAGAGTCTCCAATGGGCCGAAACCAGAAGTATGCGGTTCACCATGTGTTCCATCGGCAGCTACACTTGCTTATATTATGTCTCCGATGGCGGAACAGGAAGTGTGTATGGCTTCCAGTTTGCGCTCCACGGGTGGCACACTTAGGAAGTAAAGAAGAGACTGTGATTTGCGGCCCACCTTGCATTTCAAAGGTGGTCGCTACCAGAATTCAAAATCAAAAGTCATTGCAAACTCTTATTCGCATCAAGTATTTAATTCGTATGTACACAAGTTCACATATAAAAGGAATATTCCATATGTAAAAATATACATTTAAAGCATTGTTAATACATATACAGTTAAATCTAGTTAAAAATAAGAAAAAACTCTAATAAAAACCATTTAATTTCAAAGTTTACATTCATGCCAGGCAGAACCAATGTTTTAATATTATGAATATATTTCATTTATGTTTGTGCCAGAATTTTTTCAGTGCCTTTTTTTTCCTCCAATTTCCCTCTTTTTTAATGCCTATAAGTTGTTTGATAGAATAAAGGGAACATTGTTGTGATTCTTTAAAATGGTTTAATAGTGTATTCTCATTAAACCCTTTCTTAATGTTTCTGGTGTGCTCTGCCTACCTCTTTCCAAAATATGTAAATTGGCATTCACACTCAAATAAATAAAAAAAATTGTATTACATTAAAGCATATTATTTAGCTTGGTACATAAATTATCAAAGTATTCCTTCTGCCCCTCCAAATAAATAAAATATAGGCTATATACCTCATCAATTTTTTAATATTAACTTTAAATACATTATTTTCCAACATGTAAAAGTCTTCCCAGTAGACCATGAACATATTGGCATACGATGGGGCAAATTTTGCTCTCTTGGCTCTCTATTTTAATTATAACATCTTTCCTTGAACCAAAATAAATTATTGTTTAAAATGAAGTCAATGGCTTCTTTTAAAATAATCAAATTTGTTTTGTTCCACTTTCCCTTTTTAAAAAATAAATAAATAAATAAATAAATAAATATTCATTAGCTTGTATACCCACTAGATGTTCAATGATGGTATACAGGGAACATACATCGGCCGTCACTAAAAAATCACCTTCTTTCCTTTCTATATCTTTTAAAGCATTTATAACATTTATAGTATCCTTCAGGTAGGCTCTAATTGTAATCACGTCAGGTTGTAGGTGATGGTCTATGGATTCTGATATGTTAGCTGTAATACAATCTATACCAGCCGCAATATGGGAGAACTGGAGGGTTACTAAAATTTTTATTGGTTTAGGTAAAATGTAAAATACCTGAATAGAGATATATTCATTAATTTAAAATGTGGCTTCTTTTTCTGTAATCGCACCCTTATTTAATGTTTCATGATCATGCTTCCTATTTCTTTTTCTATCCTGCCACTTGGATCTCCTCTAAGAAATGTATAAGTTGCTCTATCATTAAGTTGATGCATGATCATTTTCTGGACTAATTGTTACTTAAGGGTAGATAACACTGTTAGAGTTTTTCAGTTATTCTTGTATAATTGCGCAGTGAAATATTATTTACGTTTGTACTTATCCAAAAATGCCTATTTCCCTATAGATTGTAAACCAATCTGGACTGGTTGGAAGCAGTGATGCCACAGAATTCTGCCCAGTGATTAGCATTCTTGTAACTGAAGAATGATTTGCATGTTTGAAATTGCTGTGAAATTTCACTCAAAATGAGTTTCTGGGAATATTTTTGCTTCAACACACACAAAAATAGTGCGGGAATGGCATTTGTTAAGTTCAACTTATAGTGGATTTATAGGACGAGATGTAATAGGGTCCAAGTTTTTTGTGTGCGACAAACTCGGACCTTCTCGCACACTTAAAGGTTCGAGTTTCTCTCAAAACTCTCCAAATGGCTATGACATTATGCAAGTCCAGGGAGTTTTCTCCTATGAAAGCTTGGACATTTTAATGCGACTAGCATTAAAAGGTCTGAGGTATACAGAAGCCTTCACAGATCAGTGAGAACCTGAAGTCTTCTGTGTTTAAAAACAGTAAAAGATTTTTTTAAAACTTGACGTGCGTCCCCCCCCTCCTCCCACAAGCATAACCAGAACCTGTCCAGGTTCTTAAAATACAGGAGAAAAAAAGTCCCATGTATTTTAAGAACCAGCATTGGGCTCTGATGAGCCTCTCATAGCTCTTAAAATACAGGTGAAAATGCGTAGGGTTCCCTTGTATTTTATGAACCAGCATAAGGCTCTGCTGAGCCGGTCCTAGTGGAAATACAGGGGACAAAATGAGTAGGGGCCCCCTGTATTTTTCATAACCAGCACCAGACTCTTTCTAGTGGGAGTGTATTGCCACATCCAGGGAACCATTTCACCGGGTCCCCGCGCCAGAGCATTATACCTGACCGCTAGTCAGTCCAGGCCGGGGATCCCTGGGGAGGTGGGGTCCTCTTTCCAGGGCACCCAAGGCCCAGGGCTGATAGCCCAGGGCTATCCCTGGCACCCCTGACCGGTGAGTGCCGAGTTGATTGTGTATAAAAGTGTGGTGCAAAAAATAGATTTAATAATATTGTATTTTGCTGGCGAACTACAGGTCCCAACAAGCCTCCCCCGCATGCCCACTGGTACCTGTAGTTCACCTGCAAAATAAATATTAATATAAAGACATGCATACATGCTCTAATATATTATTTTTACTCCTTCCTTATTTTAAACACACATAAACATGCACGGATCTCACGGATCTGTGCATCTTTCTGTGTAACTTGGATCTGCTCAGGCTAGACTCGCTATCATTAAGCAGGTCTGTTTTGTTTATGAGTTTTCAGATGTAATAGTGTGCACCCACACTCTATTACATTGCCCGAGTTGTATGCACACAATGGTAAAACATCTGGAAGCGGGACTTTCTGTGGATTGTGCTCCACCTAACGCTATACGTGCCCCCTGGGGATTATACCAAGTGTTACGGCTGTGAAATCCTGACTGCTGTGAGGAATGCGGGGAGTAGTATGTGACTGGGCCTGCTTGCTTAGCGCTGCTCTCAGATAATTGGGTATTTCATCTGCACTTCAGGGCCGTAGCTAGGGTAGTGCGGCCAGTGCCATCGCACAGGGCACCACAGGTCAGGGGGTGCTGTTTGGGCCTGTCAAATTTCTGTTTATTATCATTCCCACTTGTAGCTTCCTCTTATTTCATCCCCAGCATCTCCTGGCCTCTCCTATCTCTTCCTTGGCCCTTCCCCATGAGGCCATTCCCCTTTTTGGGGTGCATTATGTCCCTTTGAAAAATGAGGGGGACGACAATGCTCTCTCTGGCACAGGGCACCAAAAAGTCTAGTTACGGCTCTGCTGCGCTTCCCTGGGATTCAGCATTTCAGCTGCTATCTATAAACTCTCTTAAAAAGGCACAACTATAGCTATTAACACAACAGCATCCTTCCTTACATCATTGAAGGAACTGTATTTATTTAAAATATTTATGGGGGTTTCTGATTTGGAGACCATATATCGGGCCTGATTCAGTACGGATCTCAACTGCGATCGCGGCTACAATTACGCACGCATTCTCACTGCGATGATATGATAATCAACTGCGATCACTATGCCGTCGCAGCATAACATAAGGACGCCCACCTTACCTTACACATATTCGTAATACTTAGCAAGACTGCGAAATCATCGATAACATCGAGTGCCATCGCAGCCTCACGCACACTTGCACAAGCTCTGACCTTACTCAGGAGTAACTAACCTCGTCGCACACTGTAAGTACACAAGCTGCGTATTGCATCGCAGTGATTAATTTATGCATGCCCCTGCAACGGCAATGGGTCTGCGTAGTCACTGCGATCGCAGTTGCGATCCTTGCTGAATCAGGCCCATTATTATTAATTATATTGCTACGCTGTATATGTGTATGTTTGGATTATTGATGATGTATATTGCCATCTTCCTTTTTAAATGGTATTAAAATATTTTTGTGATTTATGCACATGTTCTGTATCACTAGCATTAATGTGCACCCATTAAGTGGAATAAGTAATAAATTAATGTAATTTTTTCCTACAGCATTCAGCTCCTGTCACAGAGGAGGAGCCGACAGTGCAGACACTAGACTCCGGTGGCAGCCAAGCATTACCGGGGCTGGGCACTCCCCCTGTGGGATTTTTCGCTAGGCCGCGTCCCCTTTTTAGGCCGTGTCCCCTTTTTAGGCCTTGTCCCCTTTTTGGAAGGGGATATGGAGTGCACGCCGGATATCACCAGACCCTGTGATGCCACTGGTAAGTAGTATGCATGCTTTGCTGTCATACAGAGCTCAGGGCACTGGGGGTGACACCGTTGCTGCCCCACAGCCCTTGCTTCTGGCTAGCAGGGTGCCTGGAATGGCACCCTGCAGCTAGGATTGCTGCGGCAGTCCTTTGGATGCTCCAGGCAAGCACCCTGCAGTCTGTGCAGCTGCTCAGAGTATCCTCATGACACTACAGGCAGTGCTGCAATTACCAATGCCGGTGAGCCCGCCCCCTCTGTGTGATGTCATGCACTTCTGTGGCGGGACTAAAACATGGAGCTTTGGTACCCTGTTACACCACATGGCATGTCCTCTTTTCTTTTCTCGCTCCCATTCCTGTCTGCCCTGCTTCTAGATTTCCTCTGTATGTTCTCTCTCCTGGTTTTCCTACCAGAGTGTCCTCCCCATCCTGGATCTCCCAGTATGACATCTCCTCATCAGATCTGGCTACACACATTCACCTCACCCAGACATTGGGCCTGATTCAGAGATTTGCTCAATGCCGATATTTATGCAGATTGAGCAGTTTTTAGCCATTGTGCATGTGTGAAAGCTGTGCTGCGCATGCGCATGGATTGGTTTGCTATTATGCTCGCACAGAGTGAGTGTCAGCTAGTCAGCACTTGGGGGAGGGAAGGGGGGGGGCTAATAAAATGCAGGTGTGTCTGACCATTTAAACACTGTTTCATGGACGCTGTAATCTCCTTGGCAGCATGAGAGCTCTCAGGAGAGACGCAGTGCTTGAGACAGGTCAGACTTGAATCTTTTTGGCTGCTGGATCTACGTAGATTTTCCTGATGATTACGCTGTTGAACGTCGTTGGACAGATATGAGAAAGCAGCAGTGGGCGTTCCTATGCTTGGTAAACTGTGGAAGACATTAGCATATTTTAGCAATTGCAATCTGTGAGAGAATCTGAGTTGTGATTGCTTTAGCGTCAATCTCTGAATCAGGCCCATAGCTTTACCAAACAAATGTTCCAGATTTATCAAAGCTTGGAGAAAGATAAAGTGGAGAGAGATATCATCTATAATTTTATAGAATATGCTTAATAAATGCTACCATAAAGCTGATTGTTTGCTAATGGGCAACTTTTCCACTCTTTTCACTGCTTGATACTTAAACTCCAAAGTACTAACCAATCAGCTTCTAACTGTCATTTTACAGGTTGTGTTTGAAAATGAGAGTGATGTCAGGTACACACCTGAGCGACTGGCTGGCCGCTGACCGTCATGCATACCGAGCAACCAATTTGGTAAGCTGCTCCATATGTCTGGCCAGACATCACGACTGGGCTGGCATTTAAATTTGCCTAGTTGTGATGTCAGTGCGGCAGTTCCTGCAACCAGTGTAACAGGTCGGTCGGCAGGTCGCCTGTACACACAAGCAGATGTATCGATATATCTTGCAGATATATCGGTAAAGATATTTGATGAATGATGGTCCCCATACTACTATTGCGTTGGCACTGTGTACAGTTTCTGGGCTGTAAAATAAGCAGGAAATATCAGTGATAACTCCTGCATTACCTATGTAATGGATGGCCCCAATACTTAATTCCTGCAAAAGTAGGTGAAATTAATATTTTCACCCTCTTTAAGGAATGGTGAGTGGGCTCCATTTAACACATAAAGTAGTGTCTGGTACAGTAGTCAGAAAACACAAAGCAAAGGGCCTGATTTAGCTACAGGGTGCCAACTCTCACCGGGACAAGCCATGCTGCAATGTAAGAGGTGTACATGCAATTCTTCTGTGCATGCAGGAAACACACTGCCTGCTTATGTATACAGCACACACATACAAAGGCAGCTTTATTTTACAATCTGAGTTAAAGTTGCGCAAGAACATGATTAACTTACATAACCCAAAATCCGTTCTGGTTTTTATTAGAAAGTATATACATTTTATTGGTATAACGATATGTCCTATATAATATGGATATGGATATACTCCAACATTTCATTCAAAGTGTATTTGATTTAGTTAGGACAAAGGCAAGCGTACAAAGGGATGGAGACAATGCCGATGTTTATGCAATTAAGTGATTATTGATGGTCAAGTGTCATTACTGGTGTCGCTCGCAGTAAGGATTTATTTGCCAGTTGATTGATAGGCAGGAACCATTTGTGGGCTGCAACAGGCGACTCAAACGCAGGTGTGTTGTGACCGTTTATGTGGCTGCGATCCTGTACACAGTGAAAATGGCTCCGGCATCTCAGTTCTGGCTGCCATTCTGCGCATCCGTCGGGTTAATTGACTGATCTGCGGCCTAGCTGCATCTTTGTATGCAGTCCTTGGAGTTACGAAGATGTTGGTGGGCGCCTCAATAGAAATCCCGGTGGCTGCAAAGTTTGCATATTTTCGCACAGCATATAAATTTGCAGCTGCAGCGCCATTAGCATCCATCTCTGAATCATGCCCAATGACCAATGCCTAATTCATACAGTATTGTAGCATGAAATGACACTAAGGGGTAAATTTACTAAAGTGAGAGTTTTTAGAAGCGAGTTGCCCATAGCAACCAATCAGATTCTGTTTAACATTTAACTAGCACCTTCTAGAGGATAATAGCTAGAATCTGATTGGTTGCTATGGGCAACATCTCTTCTAAAACTCATTTCTAAAAACTCTCACTTTAGTAAATTTACCCCTAATTGTAATTTTGCAATTACCTTGAATACTGAGAGCTGCTCAGCCTATGTGGCAAGCACTGAACTTGACTATTGCATAAGAAAATGAACTATTGCTTTATTAAATCAGACAGACTAATATTGCCCCTCACACTCATTCTAACTTTTAATAACATACTGAATTTTTACTAACCATGCTCAAATGAGCAAATGTGCATTAAACCATAGAATGGACAGATAAATGCTAATTGCTGATAGATTCTATGATTTTACTGCAGATTTGCAACTTTGTGTGAAGTCATCAAATAGTGTTCCTGAATGGGTGCTTGGATAAACATCTTTTTAAAAAAGAACAAAGAAATGTACTGTAAGTACTTTTTCTAAAAATAAAAACTGGCTGTATATATATATATATATATATATATATATATATATATATATATGTATTAATCAAAATAATGAAGTTACCAATTGTGCAGAAACATTTGGGGCATGTGAGAGATGTTGTATGTGTTTTCAGGACTCAGAAGTCAGAATGCTATTCTCTGTTGTCTTTTTGGATTAGCCTTTGACCTTCCTCTTTAACAATAGTAAAATTTAGGAGGCGTGAACTTTGGCCCTCATTCAGAGCCGCACGTTAACAACAGTACGCTCGTTGCGTTCCGATGTTGACTAACCGCGCATGCGTCGGTGTTACACCGCGCATGTGCGTACGGCAGATTGCGAGCTTTTTTTCTCTCGTTCCTAAAATAGCGTACAGGAAGTGACATGTCAAATGTGATTGACAGAACAGGGCGTTTTTGGGTGTTGACGGGGGTGGAGATGAAAAAACGCAGGCGTGGCGAGGCGTTTTTGGGGCGTACATACATTAGCAGATGCGAACGTCAAATGTGTTCGGACCGTCTCATACGTCACTGAAACATCCGCTTTCCCTTCAAAATGCTCGCACAGCTTAGGGTCAGGATTACTCGACCACATTGGCGATGGCCTTCTCCTCCGTCCCGGGACTCCACGATGGTGCAGCGATTAATCGTGGCTGGTCAGTAAAGTAATTAGTGTTGGATTGAAATCCGGCTTGGTATGTGTTTGGAAAGCAGTTTATTGGGATAGCACAAAAGCGTACGCAGGTGGAAATCAGAGCTGCTAATGTCATGATTACATAATCAATTAGCGTACATTTTTGGGCTTTTATTTTGGCCACAATTTGGTGGTTATGGCCTATTGTAACAATAATGTCATCATCTTTTAATTAGCTCCCCTTTTTTTTTGTTTACTGTGGAATTTGCATCGCTATGTGTTTTTTTAAACGTTCCTTAAAGAGGCCTTTTTTTTAAAAAAAGAGGGTCAGTTTTTGCGTTTAAGGCCAGGATTAAATGTAACCCATTTGTACAATAATGTCACAATACAATGTCAGTGTTTTGTTTTTAATTTATTGTTTACACACAAACAAATTGGCATAATATTGTATTGCCTTTTTTTGTGGCCAAGATATTTGATAAAAAAAAAAACAAAACATAACTACTAACATAAGCGTAAATACAAAATTTAAAAACATTTCACAAGAAAGGAGAGGGAAGTTTTGACCAGAAAGGAATATGAGCCAAGCACAGAAGGAAAGTGGGAAAAGTCGCCATTGCTGTCACCGTTTTCTCGCCCGTTTGGCTGGGTGAGGGTGGGCGCCAGACCGGGTCCGGGATGCCATCGGGCTGGCCTGTCCAGAGGCAGATGTTGTGGCCTCTGGACTAGGCACAGGGCTAGGCACATTTGGAGGATTGCCTGATGTTGTGCCAGAGGTAGAGGATCTGGATGTTCCGGCAGGAAGGGAGGTTGGCTCCACCATGTGCTGGCGAACGAGCTGCTCCAGGGCATCGGCGATGCGGATGTTGGCCCTGGTATTTTCCGCCAGGGCCTGAGCAATGGTCACGTTGGCCGCAGCATTTTGCTCCAGGGCCTCAGCCACCCGTATCAGACTGGCGTCCATCCTCTGCAGAATCTCCGTATGGCAATCCGATTTAAAATTGAGTTCTGTGAGGAGGCCCACTGCCTGCGAGGGGGCACGCCCTGGACTGGCTTCTGCAGGGTCCTCAGCCGGATGTACTGGTTCCTCCCCTGCAGAGTCAGCAGAAATTCTGCGGCCAAGGCTCCCCTCTGGAGCAGACTCATCCGCCTCTGTCTCTGTTAGGAAATTGGAGAAAAGACTCACATTAGAATCTACATATTGGCACAATAGCATTTCTGAGTTGGTGACATCACAAGACTTACCTTGGCCAACATGAGGAGCCGCAAAGTCTGGCATGTCCGTATCCATGTTGGACACGCCAAACACCTCCACAGCCTGCACACACCCCTGTGCCATCTCTTCTAAGTCTGTCAACTCCAATGACACAGGGGTGGGACCCCCACCTGTCCCCCTTGCATGCCTAGCCCTGTCGGCAAGTTTTTGTTTTAGACGATATTTGAAGTCTGCCCATCTGTGGAATGAATTTGGAACCATTATCCTTTTTTTTACAATGGGGTTTGTTTATAGGATGGGAAAGTGTTTACTTACCGCCGTTTGACATCCCGGGCTAGACGGACATAATCACCCACCCTATTGACAGCAACGGCGACCTCCTCCCACATTCTCCACTTCTGGCTTTGGCTCATATTCCTGGCTGCCTGGGGCAGGATGTCAACGCACTTCTGGATCAAAACCTCCATCTCCTTGCTTGTGAAATGTGGCTGCCTTTTTTTTTTGCAGCTTTGGCGGGTTGACTGGGGCCAGCAGTCTCTTCCATGTCATCCTCCTCACCTATTTGGGTAAATATGCAGATTTAGCCACTTCACAACTTGCACAATATTATGTTTTAAAATACTCATTGACACAAAATGCATGAAGGCCTTACCGCCGCAATTTTGACCATTGTTTCCCTGGTTTGAAGCCATGTCTCTGCTTCCAGCATGAAATCATCCAGAAATTCTATGTGATTTCGTGACGTATTTATACATGCGTCGTTAGTTTGCGGCCGCATCATTGATTGTGCGTCCCTATGATTCATCCTTAATTTGTGCGGGAAAATAAACACTATTTATGGCTTGGTGTGTGTGGATTCGAGGTGGGGTTGTTGGAGTGTTGTCGGTTAAGTGGTTTGGATTTGGTTGGTTGGTTGCGTTTGGCGGATTTTGGAGAGTTGTTTTTTTGTTTGTTTTTGCTACATTTCTTTGGTTTTTCTGTTCGCATTTTTTTAATTTTTTCAACATCCTTTCCTGATTTGGTAAGTTTTGTGCATTCAAATTTGTGGCCAATTGGTGTATTCTTCTGTTTTGTGGTTAGTTAATTTGTTTAACACTCATTTCATCTTTTTTAGTTTTTTTTTGTTTTCGGACCCAAAGAAGTTTTTTGAGGACATCTTATATATTCGAGTTGGGTAAGTCCATTTTTTGTCTTGCATTTGCAAATGAATTACGGCATTTTTGACTGTTGGTGTAGCGCCTTGCATTTGCGAATGAATTACTGCATTTTTGACTGTTGGTGTAGTGACTTGCATTTGCGAATAATTTACCGCATTTTTGACTGTTGGTGTAGTGACTTGCATTTGCGAATAATTTACCGCATTTTTGACTGTTGGTGTAGTGACTTGCATTTGCGAATAATTTACCGCATTTTTGACTGTTGGTGTAGTGACTTGCATTTGCGAATAATTTACCGCATTTTTGACGGCTTATTCATCATATAATCCAGTTTTGCTTTTCCATTTTCCATTTTTTGGGTCCATTTGAACCCTATTTGACGTACGGTGTGCAATGTAGTTTTCATCGATGGCCAAATGTGTTTTTCCGCTATTTTCTGTGTTGGCTTGCAACAATTTTTAAACAAAAAAAACACCCTCTAAATTTTTGAAGTCTCATTGTTGCCTTTTTTACAGTTTATACGTATCATGACAATACCCCGGCATGTAAGCAGCTATGGATGGTATCAGAAAGCTAAGTTGTTTTTTCTTACTTTTGGGGTGGGTCAAAAGCCTTACATTGTAAACTTTGAATTTCAGGTAGATCTGGGGCGAATTGTTCTGGCCCTGCTCCCGGAAGACGACCAACCTCAAACTCGTCCCAGGCGTAGGCATCGTAGGCATGCAAGGCCCCAGATATTTCGAACACGTGTCACCCTTTTTGGAATGCCCGATGATGAGGTTTTAAGACGCTACCGTCTACCTCCCAAAATCATCATAGACACTCTCTCATTAATAGAAAGTGATCTTGAGCGGCAAATTGACAGTCCAACAGCAATACCACCACTGACGCAATTTATGGCGGTGTTACATTTCTGTGCCTCAGGATCGTTTCAAACAACGGTGGGAATAGTGGCGGGCATCTCCCAATCCTCCTTTTCCCGGATCCTGAGGGCAGTGATGGAGGCACTTTTCAAGCACCTCCATCATTTTATTAAAATGCCTTTGGATATGGGTGCCCTTAGTGTGGCCAAGGCCAATTTTTACCAAATAGCTGGCTTCCCACACATCATAGGGGTTGTGGATGGTACTCACATACCACTTCAGCCTCCAGCACGGCTGGAGGCAATATTTAGAAACAGGAAACACTATCACTCCCTGAATGTAATGGTGGTATGTGATGCCTCCCTCCAGATCCTGTCCCTGAATGCTAAATTACCAGGAAGTGCACATGACTCCTTCGTCATCCGGCAATCAGGGATATGGCAGAAATTAACCAACCTACAAGCTGGTGATGCGTGGCTTCTGGGTAAGTGGAGACCTTTAGTACATAACAATGTTAAGCTTGATACACAGTGTTCCTGATGTGGTCTATTTTTGTTCACAGGAGACAGTGGATACCCTTGCATGTCCTGGCTGCTCACTCCTTATTTGGCTCCCACACCAGGGCCACAAAGTGCGTATAATTCCGCACTTACAGCCACCAGGCAAGTGGTGGAGTGCTGTATCGGCCTTTTAAAAGGCCGATTCAGATGCCTCCACCGCTCTGGTGGCGAGCTCATGTATGTGCCGGATATGGTGTCTAAAATTTTGGTCCTGTGTGGGATATTTCACAACATTGCCATAAGGAGTGGTGTCCCAATGCAGCCAGAGGATGCCTTACCTGAGGATGGCCCCCCCGAGGTTGGTCGAAGGTCAGTATGTGGGGGGGCCATACGCGATGATGTGGTGGCCAGATTTTTTAGGTAAGTTTGTTCAAAACTCCAGTGTTTATACCTAATGTGTTTGTTTTTTTTGGCAAACATCTAATTTATTTTTAATTTTCTCACCATCTTCTGTTTGTTCACATAATCTTTGGCACTCCAACGCTCACTACTTCCTGCTACCCTTACCAAACCTGGATCTGGTCCTTTTGGGCATATATTCTGGAACCCATATCGCAACGCCATGTTTGTGGAATCATGTTGGCATGGTCCTTCGTCAACCAGTTCTTGATTTTGTGTTTTTATTTATTTTTTTCTTGGTATGTGTTGTATTTGAATTTATCACTGTGTATTTTTTTTGGGAGTGACCACTTTGTTTTCTCTGTTATGTGGTGAATAAATGTTTGAAGAGTGAAATGGTCTTCCTTTTTTGGGACGTTAACAGCAAGTGTAACCAGGTTAACACAAGTTACATTTGACTAAGGGGTAAACCAGTACTGACGCCAGTTGAGCAAAACTGAAATATGTTTTCAGCTTTCCAATCCACACCAAAAGGAAGCCTGGCCCAACCTTGGGATTTGTAAGATTGGCCTAAGCAGCTTGCGCACCAAGTAGGAACCTGGAAAATGTAGAAATCTGAAATTGACACTACACCCAAAAAGGGAAATTACATTGTTACTGTTATGTGTTTCTGGTGTCTGTTTGACATACAAAGACAAAACACAATCTAACTTTTAAAAAAGGGAAATCCTTGCAGGAACTTATGTCAGGCTAAACTATCTTGGTTTTGGTTTTTAAAAATGAGCCACAACGTATATTTGTCTTTAAAAATTTATTTGGCAAATACAACAAAAAAAAAAAAACTAATGCCGAAGGAGGCCAGACAGCCGGTCGAGGGCCACCAGAAGGCCGATTACATGGTGGCGCATCTGCCCCACAACATCCGCCACCTCTTGCCGACGCCTCTGTTCCTCTGTGGGTGAGAAAAGTGTGTGGGTTAATACAACAATAGGGACTCCACAGAAAAACATAAAAAAAAAAACAAATCACTCCTAAACCCAAAAACATAAATAAAAAGGGTGGGCTGGCAAAAATACAAGGCCTAGGTACAAATTCCCACAGGTATGATATGTGTATGCTTAAATCACCAGGAAGAGGTAAAGGCAAACCTTCACAATCAACAAAAGTCAAGCCACAAAAACACGAAGAAAGGCACGACACATGATTACATACAAACAGTTTGTGCTTTAAAAAAAAATAATAAAAAACATACCGGGAAACAAATCGGGAGCTCCGGCAAAACCTCCATGATCCTCCTCGGAGGATCCGTCATTCCCCAAAGAATGGGGCGGAGTTATGCTGGACTCCGGGGAGGGGGTAATTGGAAGAGGGGTGGGTGGAGGAGAGGGGGAAGTGGGACGGAGGGGAAGGAGGCCCGACATTTCCGGGAGAGGGTCTGGGAAGGATGGGGAGGAGTGGGGAATAGGCGAAAGATTTGGGGTGGAGTGTTGGCTGGGGGTTGGGGAGAGTGGGCGGGAACGCCGACGTTGACGGCGGAGTCTTGGCTGTCCCCCTAAAATATGTCAAATAAATTGCGTTTAGTTTATGGACAAATCCGGGCAAACAAACAAAAAAAAAAAAAGAAAAAAGAAATAAAACCAAAAAAAATTGCAGTAGAATTAAAAATTCATAAAAAGAGGGAAAACATGCAGACGCAGATATGAGTACAAATAATAAATAGAACAGACAGGAAAACATGCAGACGCAGATATGAGTACAAATAATAAATAGAACAGACAGGAAAACATGCAGACGCAGATATGAGTACAAATAATAAATAGAACAGACAGGAAAACATGCAGACGCAGATATGAGTACAAATAATAAATAGAACAGACAGGAAAACATGCAGACGCAGATATGAGTACAAATAATAAATAGAACAGACAGGAAAACATGCACACGCAGATATGAGTACAAATAATAAATAGAACAGACAGGAAAACATGCACACGCAGATATGAGTACAAATAATAAATAGAACAGACAGGAAAACATGCACACGCAGATATGAGTACAAATAATAAATAGAACAGACAGGAAAACATGCAGACGCAGATATGAGTACAAATAATAAATAGAACAGACAGGAAAACATGCACACGCAGATATGAGTACAAATAATAAATAGAACAGACAGGAAAACATGCACACGCAGATATGAGTACAAATAATAAATAGAACAGACAGGAAAACATGCACACGCAGATATGAGTACAAATAATAAATAGAACAGACAGGAAAACATGCACACGCAGATATGAGTACAAATAATAAATAGAACAGACAGGAAAACATGCACACGCAGATATGAGTACAAATAATAAATAGAACAGACAGGAAAACATGCAGACGCAGATATGAGTACAAATAATAAATAGAACAGACAGGAAAACATGCAGACGCAGATATGAGTACAAATAATAAATAGAACAGACAGGAAAACATGCACACGCAGATATGAGTACAAATAATAAATAGAACAGACAGGAAAACATGCACACGCAGATATGAGTACAAATAATAAATAGAACAGACAGGAAAACATGCACACGCAGATATGAGTACAAATAATAAATAGAACAGACAGGAAAACATGCACACGCAGTTTGCCCCACAAACACAAACATTAAAACCACAATACATAACACTTACTTGCCAGGATCTGCATGCGAAAGCATGCCAGCAAGCGGGGCGTTCGCCGTTGCAGGTCGGACCACCTGCGCTCCAGCTGCCCGATGTTGCGGCGTGATCCGAAGGACCGCAGGCGGGACCGTACCTCCGCATACGCGGAGCGCTTCTGCCGGTTGGTCATGGGTTCTGGCTGGCTGGTGATCCGGCGATCCATGACCTCCGTAAGCACCAGCAGCTCACGCCTGGTGAATGCGGAGGCTCTCATGATGGCAATGGTGTTTTTCTTAAAAATCATTTTTGATAAAGTGTGTAAAAATTTTCTGATTGGCTAATGTATTTTGGAAATTAACAGGAGCAATTTTATTGGTTAGTGTATGAGTCATGTGTTCGACAGGGCCAGAAATCTCTGGAGAGTTAGGATAGGCTTGATGCAGTGACATGCGTAAGCAAATTTAAATAAAGAAATGAACCCAGGGAAATATGCGGGGATACACAGCAATAGTACAATTGTTTAATTGTGGTTCACATGTTTTTTAAACAATAAAAGCGAATGTTTCATCCGTACGTATTCTGCGGGTAAACACAAACACAGACAAGAGTAAAGTTTCTTGCATTGTGTTGAAAAAAAACAAACAATTAAGCTAATTGATACATTGATTGGCATGATACGATTGATGGAGGTAGGCAGAATAAAGGAGCAGGTAATCGACATCTGACAAGGCCACTTCCTGTTTATACTTGTGCGTGCGTTCCTTTCAAGCCATTTCGGGGATGTACGCTCGCTATTTCGTACGCTCGTTAGTTAGAGGAGGGGTCGTCAGAGTTTAGGGAGGAATTTTAGATGCGAACGAAAATACGAGCGAGCCATTGAATTTAAATATTTTTGTACGTACGCCTAACGTACGTGCGCCCGCTTGCGTGCGGCTCTGAATGAGGGCCTTTGTTATTACTGAGAGATTAAGAGCAGTTTTTTATTAATTGGGAAAGATGAGGCAGCATCTTTTCCATCTTGTAGACAAGAGAAGCCAGCCTCCAACAAACCTTCCACATTTACTATATCCAGACCTTACATAATTGCTGCAAATCCAATGAGCATTGAAAGTCAATTTACTTGTGGAATGGACACAGATAAGCCCAGACCACCTATCCATTTCACAAGATTACACATGCAAATGTTATAGCTCCAGATGCATTGTTTATTGTCTTTGTAGACATGAAAACAACAGGGTTAATTGACTGTATCAATTTATCTTCTGCGACAAATAATTAATGTAATATGTAGAGTCCTATACTGGCCAGTGGTGGAACTACTGTCATTGCAGGGGTTAATTGCTACAAAGCTGAGGGAGGACAGTAGTCACTGCACTCCCTGCCACAGGGGATGATGATTGGTTGGTACTTTTTCTCTCTCCACTTAATCTCTCTCCAAGGCTTGATACATCTCCCCCAGAGTGGTAATTCAATCACTGACTAAACCCACTCTGAGGTCAAGCGCAGTGAAGCAAAAGCAGGGTTTTACTGCACGTGCTGGACCCCATGAATGTTCAGAAGGGAAGAGTGAACTTGCTCAGTGGTGTACATCTGGATAAATAATTGTATTCAGTGATAAAGCATATCCATTAACTTTAATCAAAGGTGTGTTATGTCTCTACTGTCTCTAGCAATTGCTGCATGTGGTTTAAGTCACACAATAATACCCCTTTCAGACATACAACCAGGGCCATCTCTTCCATTGTGCTTGTTGGGCAGTTGCCCAAGGTCCCAAAGCTAGTAGGGGCCCGCCAACCCACCCAGGTGCGGCCAGCTGGTAAATTTGTGATATTTTTATAAGCCGGCCGCCAGTGCACTGTATTCTGACCTAACCTTCCCCACCACATCTCTCCCCTGGTGACGAGTACTCACCTCAGTCCCAGTTTCACTTCATCCGCCGGCTTCAGACCAGTCAAACAGAGTCTCTCTGCATGTGTGGAAGGTCTGATGGGCATGCAGGAGG
The DNA here is from genome assembly GCA_031769625.1 of Taudactylus pleione. Taxonomy (NCBI): domain Eukaryota; kingdom Metazoa; phylum Chordata; class Amphibia; order Anura; family Myobatrachidae; genus Taudactylus; species Taudactylus pleione. Next base: position 33,658,361 of record JAUIMM010000015.1, on the reverse strand, counting down.
GTTTAATTTTATTGACAATTTACATTTTTTCCCGTGAACGGGTGGGTAGGGGCCCCAGTGCATTGCTGTGCCCAGGGCCCACCCTGCTGTTAAAACAGCCCTGCATACAACCCGGGAAATTTCCTGCTCAGACCCGGGAATTTCTCCTGTGCAAATTCCCGGGTATTTGGTCGAGATCCCCATTTCACACTACAGTGTCTACCTGGGAATTTCCCAGGTAGACCCCTTTCAGACAAGAGCAGGGTTTTCCTGCTTACCTGCCTCTTCTCTGCCGTTTGCTCCTCCCAGCCAAAAGCCGGCCAATCGTAATGCAGTTTTTTTTTTATTATAATTTTTTTAACATTTATTTTAATTCCCTGGTGGTCCAGTGGGAGTGCGGGCGGCCCGCTGTGGCACAGCCGGCCGGTGCTGGGGGTGGTGAGTAGCAGCGCTGAGCGTCCCATAGGACGCTCTGCGCTGTCAGCTCAAACAAAGCAGCAGCGCTGAGCGTCCTATAGGACGCTCTGCACTGTCAGCTCAAAGCAGCAGCACTGAGCGTCCTATAGGACACCCTGCGCTGTAAGCTCAAACAAAGCAGCAGCGCTGAGGGTCCTATAGGACGCCCTGCGCTGTCAGCTACATGCAAAAGCTGCTTGGTGCTGCCCGGGAGTAGTAAATTCCCGGGTAGCACCATTCAGACAGAAGCAGGGTAATTTCCCGGGAATTAAGTCCCGGGAAAAACCCTGGTCGATTGCAGGGGCGGCTACCCGGGAACATGTTCCCGGGTAGGCACCTTTCAGACAGACTCGGGTACCCGGGAATTTGGCCGAGGCAGGCCAAATTCCCGGGATTCTCGAAATGTCTGAAAGGGGTATTAGATACATGGGTAATATAGCTTAGTACCCTGATCATACAGTATACTTATTTAGAAATAGTATCACCATTTGTCTTGCAAGCTACCATGGAAATGGAATGGTATAATACACTGGGCTGGCAGGAGAGTAGTACAATCACACGGAATCGGTATGATTTACTGCCGGGCATGGGTCCGACAGCGGCATCCCGGCAGAGGAGGAAATCCCGATCGTCCAAGGTAAGTATTCTCTAACCTAATTCTACCCCCTAACCCTCCCTTAGGGGTGCCTAACCCTAACCTTCCCCCCCAGTGCCTAGCCCTAATCCCCCCTCTAAGTGCCTAAACTTAGCCCCCCCTTCCCTGCCACCTAAACCTAAGTCCCCCGGGGGTGCCTAACCCTAAGTCCCCCCCCGGGGGTGCCTAACGCTAACCACCCCTTCCCCTAGCCTAAACCTAACCTCCCGGGGGCCTGCCTCACCCTAAGCCCCACCCGGGAACCCTAAACTTAACCCCCCCCGTGCGGCTATCCACGCTTGGCGTCCGGCGTCCCTTCGATTGGGATGCCGGGCGCGGGTCTTCCGGCGTCGGTAAAATGACAGGCGTCTAGATTTAGATGCCTGTCATTTAACCCTCGCCGGGATTAAGCAGTCGGGAAGCCGGCTGTCGATATTAGGTCCGCCGGCTTCCCGACTGCATACCAATCACACAGCTAGCATCTATTCCTGATAGGTGACTAATAAGGCATTGATTGTTATGCAGCTCTTTAACCCACTCTGGACCCAACTACAAAAGCCCAGATATGGTAATGGAGTACTGCACAAACAATGGCATAGTGCTGTTAGCTGACTCTACCTTAAGCTGGGTACACACTGACAGATATATTGGCCGATCAGTTGATCGGCCAATATATCTGGTGCCTGTCGGCCAGTGTGTACCAGCGATATGTCTGTGAACGACGTCGTTCACAGACAAATCGCATCGGCTGTGGCAGATATATTTGCAGATATATCTGTCCTTCGGGCAGTGTGTGTATGGGAGGTCTGTCAACCGCCCGTACACATGCAACAGAGGCCACGGGGAGGGGAGCGGGACATGCCCCCTGGCCAGTGGGACCTGCGGCCAGAAGCAGATGATGAACGTTCAGTGTGTATGAATGACCATCATCTACAGATATATCTGTGCAGTGTGTACCCACCTTTACTCTCTACCTTTGTGCGGCTCCTAAACTGGCAGTGGAAAACAAGTATAAATATCAGAAGCTTAAATCTCATTGGTGAAAAGTAGACAAAATTCATAATTTTGTCATCCATTCGTGGACGTTCTATGTCTCCAGTTTTCTCTTCCTTTAGAGTCCTAAATTGGTTCTGTGAAACTCAGAGACATAATTTCCATGTACATCTATATTGCAAGAGACTTATAGGGCTCTATTTATTTACATTATTTTTACTAAATTAAAGTGAAAAAGGGTGTTTTCACACCCTTTTCACATTATTTTAGTTTCACCTAAGTTTACTAAAGGGCAATTGGAGTAGAATTCGTTAAATTCTACTCCAAGCCCTAATTATCACATATTTTAGTAAGCAGATCGCATTTCCTGTAATTGTAATGGGAAATGCGATCTGCCTGAGATTTACTAAAAATAAATCGTGAAAAAATACCGGGGGAAGCCCTGTGATAATAATGCCACCTGGAGGTGGCGTTATCCAGGCTTTCCCCCGGTTACCGGACTCCTGCTCTGCTCTAAAATGCAGAGCAGAGGCGGGAGCCGGCCCCTGTTATCAGCTGTGTGGTCTAAACAGACCACAAGCTGATCACTGCAAAAAAAAAAAAAAATTAGTAAAAAAACCTTACCTAAGTCCAGGGCCGGTGATCGGTGCTCCGGTGATGTCCTCCCTCTAGTCAGCTGGTCTCCCGGCTCCTGCACTGTGATCCTGGTCAGCTGCTGCATTAAACAGCTGACCAGGTCACAGTGCAGGATGGGAGACCAGCTGACTGGAGCCCCAGAGGGAGGACATCACCAGAGCAGCGATAACCTAACCGTATAACCGTAAGTAAAAGTAAGGGGCAGTTGCGGGGGGGGGGTGCGCGAGAGGGGGGGACGCAGGGGGAGGGTCAGCGTGGAACCTTGTCACTGTATCTTTTCCAAAAAATACACTGATGAGGCTGCGGAGGGGATTCGCAGGGACAGAGCTTTAATCCCTGTGATATTGCCTGAATTCGCGATGCAGTCGGAAAATCACACTACAATCTGCATTCTAAATGCAGATTGTAGTAAATAGAGCCCTTATATATACTAAAGTGAGAGTTTTTAGAAGTGGAGATGTTGCCCATAGCAACCAATCAGATTTTAGCTATTATCTTCTAGAAGGTGCTATTTAAATGTTAAGTAGAATCTGATTGTTTGCTATGGGCAACATCTCCACTTCTAAAAACTCTTACTTTAGTAAATATACCCCATACAGTGCAGGGCCGCAACTAGGGGGGGGCTAGAGGTGCACGTGCATCGGGTGCCGGAATGCAGGGGGTGAAAAAGGGATGACTCACGGTGGCTTGGGGGCTGGAGAGTCAGAAAACGGCCATCCAAAAATGGCCACCGCCAAGGAGGAGACAGATGCTAGAGGTCCTTACTGGACCTCTAGTGTCTGTTAGGCCAGCGCAAGTGCCGGGAGAAGATGCTGAAAGCTGCATCTTCTCCCGTGAAACCCCCTGGCAACGCGCATAAAATCCCTGACAACGAGCAGGTAATTTTAAAGTAATTAGAAGCCTTACTGTGGGGCATACAATGGTGTCGGGCAACTATGTAAGTGGCACTTTGGTAATAGGCATTACAGTGTGTGGCATAATGTGTAATGGGCATTATTGTGTGTGGAATAATGTAAGTCACTATACCAGGGACGTTTGACTAGTGCACTGCCTTATGGAGGAGCAAGGACAAAATCCAGGTATGGGAAGGGAGGGGGCGCAAAATTGCTACCTTGCACCGGGTGACAGATATCCTAGTTTCGGCCCTGTACAGTGTAACACTACAGATTACACAGATTTCTATGTAGGGACACAGTCACACTTCCAATCTATATAGCTCCCAGACTAAGGGGTCTATTCATATAGAACATGAAGTGGCTACTAAAAGATATCCATATATATCGCATAACATTGATGTAATATATGGTGAAGTTTAGTAACCATTCATGTACACTTACCTGTCCGACGTCCTCGGGCGCTGTCCGGCCCCTCCGCGATCCCTGTAGCGCAGTGAGAAGGCAGACTTGCCCTGGCTGCTATGGACACTGGTAAAAGGGGTGGAGCCAGAGCTGGGTACCGGACAGAGAGCAGGGAAGTATGCTAATGCCCTGCTCTGCGGTAACAGATAACGCCATCCTTATACAATAGTATGTTGATGCGATACAGGCATGGAGCCGGTACACCGCTGGAGAAGTAATACACTTCTCCACGGTAAACCTGCTCCATGAATAGCACGAAGCAGAGAAGAGCCCTGATTTCAGCTAAACGGGGCTCTACTCTGCTTCATGAATAGACCCATAATAACAATTAGTGGCACACAGCCACTTCTATGTCCACCTCAGTTGGGGAACACAGTATGACCCAAGGGATTGCCTTCTGGGTACTTCAGGCCATTTGAGAACAGAGCCTCTCTCCTACATGTCTGCTGTTCTCCAGACTCAACTTCTGTAGCACAGGAATGCTCAATTTAGCTCCTTCCCCTTGGTTCGTCTTTTCCTGATCCCTTTTATGCATTATTGAGCACATCTTGTGAAGAGAGGGAGAGAGCAAACCCTGTCCCTTTATATATAAATTTGTTGTTCTTGTTGTGGTTTTTTTTTGTTTGTTTTACTCTTGTCAGCAGCTTTAGATGGAGGTGTATATAAAGGTGCTGCACTCATCCTTTAAATTATAAAGAAATTAGAAGTCACTAAGATGTCCTGTGTTCTCATAGATGCACAATGTGTTGTTATAAAGGTCACAGAAATCTGAGAGGACATCCAATATTTATATATTTATTTACAGTATGAGTTACGTTATTACTTATAATAATACACAAGTTTTACAACCAAAGACAGATTACATGACAACTGAACTCAACATTTATAAACAGGGATTGTAAGAACTCATAGTTATAGAAATATTATGTAAAAGGATTTTATACATACACTTTACATTAACACCACTAGGCTATTATGGATTGATACCTCATAAGGAGTTTCAGAAATATATTTATAGCTGTATTTCAGTGGGTTGGCACAACTATTGAATTTGTTACTGACATCCATGTTAAGAAACTTTACAGTGCGCAGAGCAAGATACAATACACCAACCTTTAGTCAGGCGAAGGATAAAGAGATAAAGTAAAAGTGGTAGAAAATTTTGAAATTATAATGCAAATGCAGAAATTTTGAACTCCGCAGATTTGAATATCTATTTTTAGAACACAAAAAATAGTTTCACCAACATAAATAAAAACAGCTGACATGACACAGAATATAACCTGCAAGATCTCATTCTCCTGTGACTGAGCACGTGCAAATATATTGGAAAGCTGTTGTGGGACTGGTAAGTAACACATAGGGGCTGTTTCAGCAGTGGTGTCCAAAAACACTTCAACACTATAGCTGGTTATAACGGCAATGTTATTTACACAAGCTGAAATCTCCATGTCTCCATGGTCGGTCTTGTAATACATTGTAAAGAAGCAGTAATAACCACATTTTTAGAGAAAACACTGAATAAGGGGTGATCACTACTTGATACATATACTCCTAAATCTCATACTCTTTGAATATTTAAGGATGTCCACCTCTTAAAGAAAGGGTGTTACAAACCCTTTGTATAGGTCTTGTTTTTATCAAAAGTCACTATTCAAACTAAACAAAAAGTAAAAAATATCTGGTACATTTGCCACGGTTTTAATATACTTGTGTTACAAAAGGACAGCTTTAAAGTGGGATGAAGTGGCAAAAAATGAACGTATATTGTAAATGCATGGATCTACCGCATACTGAATTTTGCTAAAGTGGGCATTGCCAGCATATGAGGCTACTTTAAATATTTAAAAAAAAATAAATAAATGGTCTACAGAGAACGGTCCACATGCATGAGTAGCATACCGATGACCTGGATTATTAAGAGCTAACCTTACCCAGCCCCTGTCCACCCTATGCTACCCTCACCCCAACCCCATGCTCTGTGTGCCATCTGTATTCTGTCCCTCTCTTCCCTATGGCTTTGCTCTTACAATTTTACCCCACCGATCTCTACCCATGGCACAGTAAGTTTGTTACTGTCATCCACGGCCTGCCCCCTACACCAGGATGCCCCGTTCCCCCATTCATGCTGGAAAGCCTCACCCCCCAGCATCGTTGAGGATCATAAAACTTCATCCAAAGTGCCAGATTAATAGTGGAGGACCTTGGAGGTCTCCCATGGGCCCCCACATATGGGGAGCACCCACATACAGTGTCAGGACTTTGGCGACAACCCTCTATCCTGCTGTGCCCCAGGTTGTGTATTTAGGGTTGTGTCACAGACGTCTACTAATATTGCCACAACTCTGGCACGGCAATTCTGTCCTGCCCTCAGATGAGCCCAGCCGAGCTAACCTATGCTGCTCCAACCTGGCTCTGATGCAGCTAGAAATGCTGCAGCCAGCAAACAATCCCAACCATCAGAAGACCAGCAGTCTTGGTAAGTGGCTGGCACAGGGAAGGGGGGTTGGATGCAGAAGGGTTTTATTAGGATCCAGGGGCGCATCTATAATGGGTTCAAGGTGTGTGGTGCACACGGGCCCCTGGGGGGCCCACACACCGCACACCCTGCACCTATATAAATATACGTACCGCTACGGCGCTGGCTGCAGAGCAGCAGAAATCACCAGGAAAATGGCCACATTGCCATTTTCCAGTGATTCGCGCATACGCAGTAGAGATGACCCAGGAACGCTGTGCGGACGCATTGTTCCCAGAGACATGCGCAGTAGACTCTGTGTGGAGGGGGCCCAATTGGAGTCTGCACATGGGCCACCTCCTCTCTTACACCACCTCTGGTAGGAACTTCCCCAATTTATTCACCCCGGGGCCTCCACACAGCTTATACTGACCCTAGTCACTCACAGTTGCTCACTTTTGTTCAGTGAAGTGACACCCTCCCTACGCCCATGTGTAGCACCATTTGTTTTAGATAAGGTTGGAAAATGAAATGAATATAGCAGTAAGGAGAGTATCCCACAGGTGTGTGTGGGAGGTGGGCTCATATGCACCCATAAGAGAGATAAGAAGAGGGTCACTCACCACTTAGTAGTAGCATCCCTCTGTCACCTCCAAGGTGAAGTTGATTTGGGTCCCCTGGGTGAAAGGCAGGGTATGTTCGGGGGAGGAGGAGATGTGCTGCTGACTCAGGATAACACTCAGCATCCACACAGCCAGGTGCCCCATTTCTGCCAGCAGGACTTTCCTAGGGTCCCCAGAAGTCCTGCAAGTACCCTCTGAATTTTGTTATGTAAAATGATGCAGCACTCAGTCTCCTCTAGGTGAGCACAGGCTGACTGCTTCTGTCAGTATGTGTCACTTCACTCAAAAGTATCGCGACTCGTGCTGTGGTGATCTCAGTGGCCGGCATCAAGTCATTATGTGTGTGGTCCATGGCCGCCCGCCCACCAGGATGAACCCTGAAGAGCACCCTCCACTGCTGCCGGAGCAAGTACTCTGGGTGCTCCGCCCTCCCTATGCCCCTGCATGCATCTGATAACTTTGTAAGGATCCTGCATCTCACTTTAGAATTTTGCAGCTCCTCCATTATGTGTCAACTATTCCAGGCATTGCCTATTTCACCCAGTGTAACCTATGTAGTGCACCCAAGATGGCTGCCTTGCCTGGTACCTTCATGGGTAGGATAAGTAGGATGCGGTCAGAATCCCGACGGCGGGGATTCCAGTGTTCAGATGCCAATGCCTGAATCCCGACACATCAGAATACTGGCACCAGTATCCCAAAGGTAAGTACTGGGGTTAGGGGGAGGGTTAGGGCTAAGCACTAGGGGCAGGGGCGCCAAGAGGGGGGGAGCGGGTACAAATTACCCAGGCCCGGGCTTGCTGAAGGGGCCCGGGTCCGGCACCGCTCCCCCCCTCTTACATCACAGCAGCTCAGCACACGCTGCTGTGTGCTGGGCTGCACTGGGAGGCTGCTCGCCGCCGCTAAGAAGCAGCCACAGCAGTCTCCTATGTCTGTGGGGAGAGCGATCAAGCTGGTCGCGCCCCCCACTGGTTATGCCCGGGCTGAGGGGGCTCACTGCGCCCCCCCTCGCCAGCGCACGACACTGCAAAACTTTTTTTGGCCTAAGGGGGTGTGGCCACACCTCTTGCTATTAGACCACACCCCCTTTTTGCCATGGCCTGGAGAGGCTCTTGACGGGCCTGACTAGGGAGAGGGTTAGGTTTAGGATGTAGGGGGCAGGGTTCGGTTTAGGTTGCGGGGAGGGAGGGTTAGATTTAGGTAGTAAGGGGGGAGATTAGGTTCAGGCTGCGGGGAAGGATAGTTTAGGCTTACTTACCTGGAGACGTCGGGATTGTAACCTGGTCTGGATGCCAGCACCGGGAATCTGACCGAGTGCCGGCATCCCGTACCCATCCCAGATAAATAATTCTTGGAATTTATTATCCAAAATGACTGCTTCAATCCTGTATTATGTTAATTGGTTTCTATATTACCTGCAAATCTAAACCTCTGCATTATGTTCATGATTTCTGTAAAGCACCTGGAGTCCTTCTGGAGAAAAAGCATTGTATAAATAAAATTATTACTATAATAAAATACGCATTTAAGGCCTGCAAACGCAATAGCGATTACGCACACTGGGCCTGATTCAGAGCCGCTCGTAAGCGGCCGCTCGTTCGCTCCGAGTGATGTTCGCACATCTGCGCATGCGTATGGGTCGTAATGCGAATGCGCCAACCAGTGACAGGATGAGGCGTTTGTGGGTGGTAACGGGAAGGTGCTTGAAAACGGGGAGTGGAGATCCGAACGCAGGCGTGCCAAACGGTCAAAACGGGCGTTTTAAGGGTGTGCATAATTAACAAAGCAGCGTCATCGACCACGTCACTTGGTTGTTTCTTAGCCTGAACTGTTCGCATGATTGCGGTAGGAAAATCCAACCACAAGCACTGCGAGCAGTTTTGACACCTTTCGATGTACTCAATTAATCTAATAAATAGCGGAGATGACGTAGGATGCGAGCGGCCAGGCGGCGTCTTTACAAAATAGCGAGCGCATGTTTCGTTCGCTCGCTCAGACATAGAGGCGTCAACAGACCGCAAAGAGCGAGTGCTCAATTTAAATAGCCGGCCCCTTTTTCTGAACGAGCGAGCGCAAATAGCGCCCGGCTCTGAATCAGGCCCACTGTCTCACTGCGAAGCTATGCTAATGTCTGCAATTGCTATACCATATGCAGCCTAACATAAGGGCGCCCACCTTACCTTACACACATCTGTAATACTTAGCAAGACTGCAAACCTCATCACACGCAGTGCAAGCCAAAGCTGTGTATGGCATCGCAGTGGCTAATTTATGCACGCCCCTGTAACGCCATTCAAACACACTGGCACGCCTGCATTTCACCGACCACCCCCCTGTCACCACCCCTAAATGGTACTTCCTGTCAATTACTCTGCGATGGCTCTATGTAGTCACTGCGACCGCTGTCCCGATCGCAGTGAAGTGTTCATGCACTGTGATGCATACGCATTCACAGAACGCAACAATTGGCCGATTGTGTGCGTAATCGCAGTTGCGATCGCTACTGAATCAGGCCCTTAGTTCTTTACACTCATGTGTTTTATGCTCCCCCATATTACAGGAAGTCTGCACCTAGTTGGAAGTGCACATGGTGCTATATTGTGTGCCTGGAGGGTACCGATGGGATCTATTGAAAGAAAGAAATCATATTGGCCCAACCTCTTTCGTCTCAGAGGACATGTAAAGTCACATCAATTTTCACGGGGAAAATTCTCTATGGCCGCTTGCTAAATAGGAAATGCCCTCTAAATTAACTTTCTCCACTTATGGGGGACTTACCTACATACTGTAATAATATGTGAAATAAGAGAGAAGAAGTGCTATGGCTGCTTTTAGTGACATTGCAAAAGCCTATATTTCAGTGTGCTATTTATCTCCAATATTAATGAGAGAAAATAAAATTATGAGGTCTATGTACTAATAATTGTGATTATTATGTATCCAATTTGCAGGGAATATTTTCATTTTTAATGAACATATTCCCGCTATGTACAAAGGGAAACTCCCAGGGACAGCCGTTGCGGTAACCGTGTCCCTACAAGTTATATCCCCGGCATTTAGGAGGTCTTTCACAGAAGTGATAGACTTCTCTGGGGGAAAATTACCTGTGCATGCGCACCCGGAGCCGGTCGGTGGCTGATGGGGAGAGATCGGAGTATCTCTCAGGGCCGGTGCAAGGTTTCAGGGCTTCCTAGGCAAAGGTGCACAATGCCGCTCCTGTTTTTCCCCAAACCCTCCGCCCAGCTAACAGACATATTAGCGCCCTAATAATATTCACATGACCTCAATTAAAGGGATGATTCCCCCTGCAGTGCCCAGTAGTAAGGGCCCCTGTAGTGCTCCCATTTGTTATGCCCTTGTAGTGCTCCCAGTAGTAATGCCCTCTGCAGAGCCTCCAATAGTAATGTTCCCTGTAGTGCCCCCAGTAGTAATGCTCCCTGCAGTGCCTCCAGTAGTAATGCTCCCTGCAGTGCCTCCAGTAGTAATGTTCCCTGCAGTGCCCCCAGTAGTAATGCCCTTGTAGTGCCCCAGTAGTAATGCTCCCTGCAGTGCCCCCAGTAGTAATGCCCTTGTAGTGTTCCCCAGTAGTAATGCTCCCTGCAGTGCCCCCAGTAGTAATGCCCTTGTAGTGCCCCCAATAGTAATGCTCCCTGCAGTGCCCCAGTAGTAATGCCCCTTGAAGTGCCCCAGTAGTAAGGGCCACTGTAGTGCCCCCAGTTGTAGTGCTCCCAATAGTGCCCCCATATGATGCCCCCAGTAGTAAGACCCCTCCCCGCGCACACACACACACGAAAAAAAAAACTTACCTTAAACCCCTCTCCAGTGCCGGCTGCCATCCGTCCCCGTCGCTCGCTCCTCGGAACTATGGGAGTGACGTCACTCCTATAGTGCACTGCGGGACCCGGAAGCCGGAGCTCAGGAGTGAGCTCCGTCCTCCGGCTGCCGTTGGCGCCGGGGGGGGAAGAAGTAGGCGGGCGCCCGCTGGTAACACAATCTCAGTGGACGCCCGGCAAATGGAGGGTGTGGGGGGTGCGATCGCTGGACTGGCGGGACCCATAACATGCGCGCACGCAGGGGGTGTTTCTGAGTACTCAGAAACCCCCCGCCGACGGACTAAATCTGTTTCATAGAGATGGAGACAGCCTTGTCTCCGTCTCTGAATGCTGCCATGCATTGGCCGCGGGTCACCCACGGCGCCGGGTGCGACGGAGCTGTCACTCCTCAGATAGAGAGCTCTGATTGGCAGAGCTCTCTGCAGAGGATTTGGCCGAGCGGGAGCAACTACGCTTGCTGAGTAGCAGCAGCAGCTCCGCTGGACCCTGGCAGCGACCCTCCTCCTCCCTCCTCAGCCCTCGGTTTTGTCACTAAGGTGACTCTGAACACACTGACACAGCACCGATCACAGCTCTTCCCCTTCTCAGTATAGGCCTTTGAACATTTTCAGCTCCAGGCCCATGTGGGCCTTAATCCTGCCCTGACTAAACAGCGTTTTCCTATAGGATCTTATGCATTCGCTAATATGCGACTAGTTAACAGCGCAATTGTGCGTATTACTGTGTATATGAGAAATGATGAAAGATGCAATCGCATGGTGCTAATAGTAATATCGCCATATGTACTTAAATGTGAGTTTATCTAAAAATGGCGCTTGGGCGGCCTTTCCCAAAATGGCATCTTGCGATCTCATTTCCAAGATGGCGTCTTGCGGCCAATCGCAAGATGGCGTCGCTGCGATTCAATTTTAAACTGATCTTGTCTCAGCCAATAATCCAGCTTCGACAGTCCACTCTTTGATAGCGAACAACATGCTATTACAATCTGATTTTAAAATATAATTTAGGCTTACATTTATATACTATTTAGTGTTATTATGGGATGGCACAAGGTGGTTCTTAATCCATCAATAATGTGTCTCTGGGTGGGGACATTAAAACTACTATTATACGCACACCGCGGATCTTGGAAGATCATGTGAAAAGTGTGGGGATGCACCAGTCTTATAAAGGCAGTCTTGACGGGGAATTGAGACTTTACATTATCTAAGGTGTTTTAAAAATAAAATTTCAATAATACATTCTATGTATTTCTAAATATGGTACATTAAATGATGGTATTTCCTAGTTCAGGGTTGTAATGCAGTTCTATATTTACCTCGGCATTCATATTGTCATTTCTGACCACCATCATAGTTTCGTTCTTTCGTTTTACTCTGTTTTTACACTTTCCACACTTCAACACAATAGGAACACACCGGACACATATGCCAATCATTATGATGACAATTAGTATAAGGATCAAGAATTTGCCTATTCTGGCGATCACTTCCTGAACCCATTCCCCGAGACCTGAGAACCATGTACCTGGGTTCAGCCATGAAACCCATCCTTCTATCTTTTCCCCTACTTCAGCCACTGAAGCGTTATGGTTCTTACGAAACTCCCATTTTAGCTGCAGAATTTCATCCATCTTTTGGTCTATCACCTCCTTAGGGTCGCTGGTATCATTGGTGACATAGGTGCAACATTTTACTCCAAATTGGGTTGCTAATGTTATGCAATACCCTCCAGTAACAGCAGTTAAATAATTCAACACTAGCCTGTGTTGCACTTGTTCATTCTTGTAGGCTTGCAATTCTCTCCTTGTATACCTGAATGTGTCATCGTACATCTCTGTGATATTATCTATCAATTTAGCAAGTTCCTGAATATACCTAAAATTTAATGTACCCCGAGCAATCCTAGTGGGATCCGATGTGACTAAAGCTTGAAAGCCAGTTGTCTCACTGATTAACTGAGTGGCTTTATGCAAGTCACCAGGTATCATATTTCTTTTGCCTCTGTGTTCATATTGCTTGTGAAGATATGGTGATGGTGTGTTCTTATGTATACCAAGCATTTCAACATGTGTGAGGGTCATAACTTCTGGGACTACTCTTCCCAGGTAACACAAACCTTCGGAACTCGGGGAGAGCCACTTATACGCTTTTCTTCCACATATAAAATATACATTATCAGGGAGAACATAAGGGATGGTATGCATCATTATCATTAAGCACATTTCTCTTGCAAACAATCCTATTTCTGGGTCTTCCATCTGGTTCATGCAAGTCTCTGGCTGTATTATTTTAGCACAATAACCATCTGGCACCTTACCAATAATTTCTTTGGTGGAACTCAATGTATTCCGGTACCTAAAATGTTTCCCACCAGATTTAATTGAGCGTAACAGATCATGGTTTATGGACTCATTATCAGCTCTTTGTGAGAAGGTCATTGTCTGATTATTCCCCGTCACTTCCCAACTCCCGGGTTTATTGGGGTTGGTTATGTTTAAACACAAAAGTGATCTATCTACTTGGAATTGATAGAGTTTGAAATGAGGTGGTTTGGATGAGAGGAACTTTCCATCCAATGTTTTCCCTTTCTGTAATTCTAAAATTTCCGTGATATTCAGCGGAAATGGCACCAACCCCATGTTATGCTGTCCCTGTGGCACGTGTGAACACACCCAGCAATCAGTTTGGTTTAACACTTTGCCTACCATGCTATGATAATCCTCTAAAGGATACCCACCCCAGTACGGGTTATATTTAGGTTGGCACCATTGGATACAGTTCTCATCAACTAGGGACCCACATAGCTCACAAATACAGGAATCTTCAGACGATAAACCTCCACACCGTCCCCGAGTATCCAGAATGACAGCTCTCTTAACAATAACAGTACTAAGATTGGTCAGACACTCCCCTGATTGGCATTGCACTCCTCCTGACTCCACTCCATCAGCACTGCCATCAGCTCCCATTTCCTCAATCAGTCTCCCATCACAGAAACTGGATATTCCCGAACCGGCCAGGATGGTGAACACTCTAAAAGAGAATATGAAAATGAAAACAGCAGCCCCGTCCATTGTCACAACAAGACCTGCAAATTTCTCTCAGTTCAGGTATCTCACTACGACCTTTTCAATCCTCCCGGAACAAGCTCGCGAGCGACAGGTCCACCCTATCAGCCTTATCTCCGACTTGTTTCTCCACCGGTTGATTGACCTTTTTGCAGGGAGTGGAATGGACCCAGGTAACTCTCTTGGCCACCTTCAAAGATGTAGTACTAGTCAGCAGCACCTGGTACGGACCTTCCCACCGATCAGTCAAACAACCTGAATTCAAGAAATTTCTGATCATAACATATTCTCCTGGTTCAACATCATGACAGTTAGTTTCAGGCATATCATGGGACAACAATTTCATTTTCTGCTGCTGTTGTTTTAACTGCTTACTCATTGATATAAGATACTTTACAGTTACCTCATTGTTACCTTTCAGGTCTTCCTGTGGACTTATAATCAAATGAGGTTGTCTACCGAACTGTATTTCAAATGGGGACAGATTTAGATGAGGTCTAGGAGTGGTCCTTATGCTATGTAGGACCAAAGGTAACGCTTCTGGCCATCCTAGTCCAGTCTCTGCCATGATTTTACTTAACTTATTTTTAATAGTCCCGTTCATCCTCTCTACCTTGGCACTGGCTTGTGGTCGGTAGGGGGTGTGAAGTCGGCTATTAATACCCATCAGCTTACACATATTTTGAAAAACATCCCCTGTGAAATGAGTACCCCTGTCACTCTCGATGATTTTAGGGATACCGTCCCTGCATACAAATTCCTGAACTATTTTCTTGGCAGTAAATGCAGCAGTATTAGTGGCCGCTGCGAGGCCTCAACCCAATTAGAAAATACATCTGTGCACACTAATACATACTTAAGGTTCCTGCAGGGTGGTAATTGGATGAAATCAATTTGTATCACCTGGAAAGGTCCATCAGTTGGTGGAATGTGGGACGGTTCGGTAGGGATCGCTTTCCCTATGTTCTTCCTCAAGCAGGTCGGACAGGACATTGCTATCTTTTCTGCTTGTGAAGAAAAACCTGGTGCACACCAGTATGCTCTCACCAACTTGCACATACCTTGTTTTCCCAGATGAGTCAGACTGTGTGCTACCTCAGCCAGGCTGGGGTAATATGTCTTGGGGGCTACTGGTTTACCTTGTCCGTCCCTCCAGAGCCCGGAGGACTCTTGCCCACATCCCTTGGACTACCAAATGGATTTTTCCTGAATTGAACACATATTTTGCATCTCAATTAATTTCAGCATATCAATTGTTTGGAAAGACATAATTTTTTCAGTTGGAGAAAACATTTTTAACCCTGCTGCCCATTTTGCAGCTTCATCGGCTCTGTTGTTGCCCAGTGACACCGGATCATCCTCACATGTATGGGCTTTGCATTTAATTACTGACACCGCTTTGGGCAGTTGGATTGCTTCTAAAAGATGTTTTATGTGTTGGGAATGTGCAACTGGTGTGCCTGCTGCTGTCATAAAATTTCTCAGACGCCATAGAGCCCCGAAATCGTGCACCACGAACACTTACCTCGAGTCAGTGTAAATGTTAGCAGATTTGCCTGCTGCCAGTTCACACGCTCTAGTTAGTGCTACTAACTCTGCCACCTGGGCTGAGTGAGGAGGAGCAAGAGGCTTAGCTTCTATGATGTCTGTGTCATTTACAACAGCATAACCTGTACATAATTCACCTGTGTCTGTTTGTCTATGACAACTCCCATCCGTGTAAAAAGTCACATCTACATTCTCTAAAGGTGTGTCGTGTATGTCAGGTCTAGCAGTAAAGGTCTGATTCAGATATTCCATGCAATCGTGTGTATCATTATGTCTGCTGAACTCACCTCCCGCCAGAATCTCGTCTCCTTCCACCCTTTGTACATCATGTTGTACATATGGTAAATACGTTGCTGGATTCAGCGTGCTGCAACGTTTAACAGTGATGTTTGCGGGTGCGTTTAGAGCTAGTTCCCATTTGGTAAACCTAGCCGAAGAGACGTGTCTGGTTTGAGCTGAGTTCAACAGAGTAGATACAGCATGGAGAGTGTAGACAAATCATATCATGACCCAGTACTACGTCCTCACTTTTACTCACCAATAGAGCGGTAGCTGCTACACTTCTCAAACAAGTGGGGAGTGATCTTGCTACAGTGTCCAATTGGGCACTGTAGTATGCTATGGGCCTACTGGCATCACCATGTTTTTGTGTAAGGACACCTGCAGCATAACCATCGGCTTCCGTACAATACAAATCAAAAGGTTTTTCATAATCAGGTATTCCCAATGCAGGAGCTTTTGTCAGACTATCCTTAAGATTAAGAAAAGCCTGCTCTGTTTCCTCTGTGTGTATGACACGATCGGGCTTTGAGGAAGAGACTAATTCCTGTAAAGGCAAGGCCAAAATAGAAAAACCTGGGATCCACATTCTACAGTATCCACACATTCCCAAGAAGGTACGAATTTGCTGTTGATTCTGCGGCAGTGTCATGTTTTGTATGGGCAGGATTCTATCATTTGTTAGATGTCGTAACCCCTGGGTTAGGCAGTGTCCCAAATATTTTACTCTGGATTGGCACGGCTGTAGTTTGTCCTTAGCCACCTTGTGTCCTGTATGCGAGAGATGAAGTAACAAAAGTTTAGTATCATTCAAACATGACATAAATGAGTCAGAACATAGCAATAAATCATCCACATATTGAATTAGAACAGATCCATTGGCAGGTTGGAAAGATTGTAAACAGTCATGCAATGCCTGGGAGAAGATACTGGGGCTGTCTATGAAACCTTGGGGTAACCGTGTCCATGTATATAGTTACTGACAGTCAGGGTGGAGAGGCACAGAGAAGAAAGCAGAACAGAGGTCAATGACAGTGAAATGGGTTGCATTTGTTGGGATCTGCATCAGGATGACAGCTGGATTTGACACTACAGGGAATTGGCTCTCTACTACCTTATTAACACCTCTAAGATCTTCTTCACTGGAAAGATGGGACTGTTGGCTACACTAGCTGTACGAACTAAAATTCCCTCTTGCAATAATCGCTCAATTATTGGAAAACCCCCTAATTCTAGTGGGTACTGGGGAATTTTTGGAGCTTGCCTACCGCTTTTTAAATTTACCATTACAGGGCTTACGTTTGCCATTAATCCAGTGTCCTGTCCATCCATAGTCCAAAGGGAATCTGGAATTTGGGACAACATTTCATCTACCTGAGATGGATTTTCATTTAAACTTGTAGAGTGATACATTATCCTTTGAGGAGTGTCCAATATATCCCGCACCTCGTGTGCAACTCTCTCTGGGATATCTAAAAATACACCATCAGGGGTGCAATATATAACACATCCCATCTTACATAACAAGTCTCTATCCAGCAGGTTAGTAGGAGCCGCAGCAGCCAGACGGAAACAATGCCTGGTATGCAACGGCCCAATAGTAACCTCCGTGGACTTTGTTAAAGGATAATGTTCCACTTTACCTGTTACACCCATTGTTGGTACTGTCTCGTTGGTCACCTGTAAATTAACGGGAGATTTCATCACTGACCTGGTCGCCCCTGTGTCTACAAGAAAAGAATATTCAGTACCAGCTACATCAACCATCATGACCGGTTCTTCCCTAGTACTTCCCGTTAAGCTGACTATCTGTAGACTACAAGTATGACCTGACCCCTAGCATTGGCTACCATTCTCCAATAAAGCATTTATGGCCACAATTGGAGCTGGTGCTTGATGAACATTTGCTGGTCTCTGTGCATATCCCTTATGGGGATATCCAGGTCTTCCCTGATTTGGGGTTCCTACTCTTTTTACTGTACAGTTTCTACTTAAGTGTCCTGTTTGCTTCCAATTAAAACATGTCCGTGAATCGGGTAATATGTGTTGTTGTGAGGTTTGAGCAGAGGGTAAAGGTGGTGGATATGAGTAAGGATAGGGAGGGTAAGGATATTGTGGGGGATATGAGTATGGGACCTGTGGTTGTATTGGGTTAGTGGAATAGAGCTGTGTTTGTTGTTGCGTGGGGTTAGTGAGGGCATATAACTGTTCAGATGTAAGTGTGTGTGCAAGTGCAAGTGTGTCGGTTGGCTGTGATGTTACCGTCATTCCCTCCAGACAGCCATTAGTTTTTTGCTCTGGGTCTCTCTCTTTTTTGAGATGTTTTTATCATGTTCTATGGCAGATTCTATGAGGGTATCTATTGTGAGGCCCCTCCAGCCAGGCTGTGAGGTCTGAATCCGAGTCTTTAAATTTTCTTTCAGACCGTCCATTAGTACCGTGACTATCATTCCCCTGTGGTGAGTGCTATCTTTAATATCTTCTATCCCAGTGTACTGGGTGATAGCCTGCAGAGCCCGATCACAATAATCTTCTGCAGTTTCACTCTCTTTTTGCTTAATGGTGAAAATTTTATTCCAGTTAACTACTACTGGAAAATATATACCCAATTGAGTTACAATGCGGGAAATGTTACCTTGGTTTACTTGGTTTGTTAAGGGAACGTCACCATCCAATACACAATCCGTGATAAATTTTGTAACATCGGTATTGCGTGGCAGACAGGCCCTTAACACCACACGCCAATCTTTATTAGCGGGCTCATGTGAACTACCCAAATTTCTCAAAAATCTTTGACATTTGGCTAGTTCCTTTTGGGGATCGGGGAAATCATTTATGATGGAATTTAGTTCTGCTCTTGTCCAAGGACAATGCATTACCACTTCCCTCGTGGGCACTATACCGTTCACATCTGCATTTCCATTCGGAACGGTTATTGTCTGAATGGGATGCAGACCGGCAGCACTGCTACCTTTGACCTGGTTACCTGGCTGGTGCTACATATGGTATGAACAACTTCCTCTACGGGTGCAGAGGGTGTTAGCACTTCCCTTGCTGTTACCGATGCAGATGGCGGCACCACCCGTGATTGTGGTGATGCAGCATCTATCATTTGCACAGCATGGGAAATGGCAGACATTACAATAGGCTCATCACCCACATTATAAACATTTTCTTTATGGTTGCTTAAGAGAGGGTACAAATTGCTTGTTACATTTTTATGGGTATTTTTGGTAACTGTACTTGCACCTCCATCCACATAAGGTGGGGGAAGTGAGCGTGAACTGCTGGCAATACTCTCCACAACGCTACCTTGCCGCACATGTGCACCATTTTGCGGCTCGCCCGTATTGCAATTTAGCATTGCGGATGTATTCTCTAGCAATGCGTTCGCGACACAAGTTTGCGTCGCTTGCATATTTTTAAGCCATGCATCCCCTTCATGCTGCCACAATTTTAAACATTCATAATATTTAACCTTTGTCTCTAGGGAACGCATCAGACTGATGTGATCCCGGACATTATCTAATACATCTTTATCAAAACTACCAATTCTGGGAAACGGTCTAACACTCTTCATCGTCATTTTAAACTATACATCACAATACCTTATTGCATAAGTACCGTACTTAGTATGCATAATATGACGAGCCGATCTGATCGGCGCCTCCATTAGCAGCAAATCATTGTCTAACATCTCTACTGTTTGCACGGCTCCCATTCTGAGACAAAATCCTATGCTTTTCAATAAAGATTTAAACTGGTGAAAAACAATCAAGATACTTTCACTTACCTGTGGACGATTTAAGTCGGCGGCGCCCACACACCTGGATAAGATTTGAAAAAGGCAACTTCCACACCCGGATAAGATTTAGTAAGGCAACTTCCACACCTATGGAAGCTTGTATGTCGGCTACTTCCACGCACCTCTCTACAACAAAGACAACACGTACACCTGCTACTGTGTATAGAACGGTAAAGCTACTTACCGAGCAGCTAGACTAACCCTTGCACCTAGCCCTTAAGGATCATACGATACCCTTAACTGTAGGGAGCAAGTTACCCCTACCAACACATACTCACTGTTACACACTTTTTCCTGTGCAGAAAAATACACATTAACCCAGATATTGATAACAATTGAAAAATGTAAACCTCAACAGCTTTATTTAAACATGTGGCAGCACAACCGGAAGTATTTATATGCTATTGTGCGACCAGTCACATACTCAATAATGCGACTACCACACAACCGTATGACAACCTCTTTTAGCTGCGTACGCAAAAGTGCGTCTTTGCTGTGCGCAAAACTGCGACTCAGCCGCGTACTCAATATGCGGCACCCCTTTAAATGTTAGGTTCTATCAACAAAGGAAAACAAACTTTTTCCTCTCTTGTCCCTGGATTGTAGTCAGCTTCCTTGGCTCACACGGAAATGGATAGCGATCTTTCAGCACAAAGCTGTTGCAGGTAAACCCTGCATGTGGCCACTCCACCCTTTGCTGAGATATCGAGAGCCGTATGTACCGTGTGAGTAGGTAAGTGACTTCACTACGAGCCCCCAACTAACGATACTGGATCAGAACCTCTATATACCCCTGCCTATACCTTCTAATATCCTACCTATAAACCTCTAAGGATGACGCTAATTTGCGTACGCAGTCATACAGTAAATAAAGACTTCAGACCTGGAATCTGTGGTTCCAAAGCACAAGTATTATTCAAGTAAAAGTACAGTCAGTTACACGCTATTGATCCAGACACAATTTGGCGCAAAGGAATTATACAGACCCAAGTACAGTATACATACGCAGTGCTTCCGGACCAGATGTTAGGCATCAGCAAGAAACCCCTTGTCTATCAGCATTCAGCACGAAGACTAAAAACCCAGCATTTGAGCACACATATTTATACCCCCCAGGAATAGACAAAACAATAGAGACATTTGTTGCTGATGTCATTGGTTCCCAAGGGGGATACATCTGTTACAGAGCGTTTAACAGGCTAATTCAAATAGACCCAGCCTAGCCTCTAACAACTGGGGGTCTCTAGATTCCCGCCTCATGCAACATCCTAACAGTTATTCATATCATTTACATTTTGTTGCTTGAAGTCTCTGCGGTCCATAAGTCGAGAATGCATGATGCGATCTCCACACCGATAATACCGGAATTCTGTTGAAAGAGTACGCATCAGTACAAAACCAAACACGGCTTACTTAGCATGTATAAAACCTTAGTTACCAAATAATCTTTATTTCACAGCATTTATACTAAGCGAACAAACTTAAATCTTATACCTTAAAGCTTATGGAACCTTGTATGTGAATATGTAATGTGTGAGTATACGGGGTTTGATATAAAGACGCTAGTTAACTGGGGACAGATGCGTGCGCATTTAGCTACTAAACAGCGTTTTCATATAGGATCTTATGCATTCGCTAATATGCGACTAGTTAACAGTGCAATTGTGCGTATTACTGTGTATATGAGAAATGATGAAAGATGCAATAGCATGATGCTAATTGTAATATCGCCATATGTACTTAAATGTGAGTTTATCTAAAAATGGCGCTTGGGTGGCCATTCGCAAAATGGCGTCTTGCGATCTCATTTCCAAGATGGCGTCTTGCGGCCAGTCGCAAGATGGCGTCGCCGCGATTCAATTTTAAACTGATCTTGTCTCAGCCAATAATCCAGCTTCGACAGTATGTATGTATGTATGTATGCTGTGTGTTCATGTGTGTGCTGTGGGTAAATATGCTTACATGTGTATGTGTGCATGCTTGTGTATATATATATATATATATATATATAAATAAAATGTATGGAAACCCCCCCTTAAAATTCCTGCGTTTGCCCCTGCTTAAGCCGCCTTGCCCCATATCAGCTACACCCCCTGCACCCTCCGTAGTTAGGCGGACTCAGAAGCACCATTTAGTGGCCGGCACCCCTAGGTAGTTGCCTACGTTTGCCTAGTGGTAGCGCCAGCCCTGCTCTCTCCTGCCCCTGGAGCCTCCATAGGCTTATATTAGGTTACACTATCTGAAGATGGTGTAAACTACTGGGGCTAAACTCCGAAAAGCTTAACTTTTTGGAGTTTAGTACATAGGGGTCAGATCGTAGACCCCATTGATAATAATGGGGACAGGGAACAGCGATCTGCAGTAATAGCATTTTGCCAGATTTTCTGTGAAATCTCCTGCATTGTGCTTTTAGGGGCTGATGCAGCAGTGCACGCAAGTGCAATGCTGCATACAGATCCCCGATTATCAGGAATCTGCACGTACGTAGTACCCATTCTGCGAGTGTGCAGAATAGGTCCTGCATAATTGCATGCATCCCCTGTGATGCCTCTGCTTGATTGACAGGCTTTTAAGGGGCGGGGTTGGACGGTGTACGCCCCGTTTTCCGGGAGTGTTAATGCAAGGGACTACGTTGACGGACAAATTTTCTTGGCCTCGCAAACCACCCAGCCTGAGTAAGCTGAGGCTTACTCAGGTGGCCCAGCGCTGTCCAACATTGTGACCATCAACCACTGATGGTCGCGATGGTGATCCCAGCCTGCGACCTCGGTCACAGAGCTGGGATCGCAAATGCAGCACGGGGTGTCATACACCTTTGCATATTTGCATGGACGGAATTGCAAAGCTGCCTGCGTGCAGCTTTGCTATTCTGACCGTTGCTGAATCACCTCCTTAGTACATAGGAACAATACATAAAATTATGCAGAAACTGCAGTTTTTGCATAATTGTATGTAAAAAATAGTTTGATACATAGACCCTTATGTAACTATTTTGTGACCAGAAACATCATTTTCAATGTTCTGAGAAGGACAATGAGCACATTTCCTTATACAGTATGTGACTAGCTGCTTTAAATAAACCACGCAATTCCCTACAATGCTTCTGCCTATTTGCTTGTGTTTACACTTTGGATTCAAATACATTGGGCACTGTAGCTGAGGAGCTCTTGGTGACTTTCCTTACATCTAAGTCCTGCTATATAGATGCATCTTGACAGCAAACTGTATCAACAAGAGCAGTCAGCGATACAGTAAACCATGAAGGTAAAGTACCTTGTCTGACATGAATATATATAGGAAATGTAGTGGTGTTGCCCATAGCAACCAACCTGATGATTGCTTTCATTTTCATTTCCCCTGGCTGCTAAAGTGGTGCAGCTACGCCCCCAAGGTGATGTGTCCAATGAAGACACAGCATGCTTTATTTACGATGCGGTGACTTTTGGAAGCCGTTGGAGATGAAAGTGTAAAACAGTACACAGTGGCACAGTTAGCGTAAAGACTGTGGGCTAAATTTACTAAGATTCGGGTTTGGTAGAAATGTCAATCACGGGTGTGTTTGGCCATTTTTTACCACTAGCAAACTCGGGTGAGAAATCATGAAATTGTCTGCAGAACTCGGGTGAAAATACAAATAGAAATAAGTACACTATCGGCCAAACTCGCAGATACTTTCCATAGACAGGAATACAACTCGGGAATGTACTCAGTATCGTGATTATAATCACTGGTGTAATTTTAGCAAACTAGGTCATAAATAGAAGTTTAAAATAGACTACCTCCTGAGCTGCATGTTTAGCAGAAACATACACAGATCAGTGAGATCAATGTATGTTTCTGCCTGTAAATAAACAAAAAAGGGTTAAATGTGAAAAAAAAATGATGTGGGGTTCCCCTCCAAAAGCATAACCAGCCCAGGGCTCCTGAGCCACTCCTGATTCTAAAAATATGGCGGACAAAATGTGTTGGGGTCCTCCGTATTTTATGAACCAACACTAGGCTCTGTAAGCTGGTCCTGGTTTTAAAAATATGGGGAAAAAATGGTGTGGGGGGTCCCCATATTTTTAAAACCAGCACCTGGCTTAAACCAGCCAAAGTATAATGTCGCAGCCAGGGGACCATTTCACCAAGTCACTCCGGCCAAAGCATTAACACCCCAAACTAGTCAGGTCAAGCCGGGAATCTCAGGAGAGGTGGGGACCCTCCCAATAAAGGGGTCCACCCCCTCCTGGGGGCCTAGGCCTGGGCTAAAGTCCGGGGCTCTTCCCTGCACCCCTGGCTGGTGGGTGCAGGGTTAATAGTGATAAGAATAGATGTGTACTATTGTTTTTTACAATATGATAGGTTTATACGACACAGTTTTCCTTTAGCTCCAGCATTTTGGTTACAGCAACACCCACAAATGTCTCCACAACACAGCCACCAAAATAACTCAACTATACAGAGTGGATATAATTATCTTGACTTTAAGATATCTATTCAATTAAATGTGAGGTCCTACGTAGCCTAATACAATGATTCTCTGAAGCAATAAGAACATTCAAAGAGATGCAAGTTTTTGTCAATCTTGTGTTCTAATGTACGCATGAAATGTTTGCTTGTGTTCCATAATAACTGTAAATGCACATAGTTCCGATAAAACTTGGCTTATTTGGATCATTTGATTTAGGGGTGATGTGTGGGGTAAATGCCTGCAATCAGCAGCAGCTCCTACCCTCTTGGATGAGGGGGGCTGCTGCTGCCCGGTCTGCACTACAGTCTGTTAATCGCAGTCCGGACTGGCAGTCCTAGGGGGAGAAAACACCTTCCCCTTGAATTGCTTGTCGTGTGTGTGATTGGCAGGTAGAGTTCCCAATGGAAAGCCACTGCCAGTGAAGCCAGTGCACGGACTCACTGGGTCACTGTGGGTGGCGGATTTTACTGGGAAGGGGGAGGGAGGTGTTCAAAAATTTGTCACTGCCTGCAAGGTATCATTGGAACGGAGTTGGAACTTTGGCAGTTGAACTGTTTATCGCCCCCACGTTGTGCTGACTAATTTGTAGAGGTGTGAGCTAAAATAAACCATGCTTTATGTACTGTAATTGCATGACATTTAAAAATTTGGTGCAATTACAGTACTCACCTCTCTGGGGCGGTGGTGCCGGCCCTGGAGAAGTGAGTGAGAGGGCTGGGGGCAGCCCAGCTGCTGAAGGAGTGCTGCTGACTTCCCCCCAGCCTATCACATAGGGGCGTGGTCTATGGTCTAATTACCATAGAACATGCCCCCTTTTAGTCACACACGGCTTCGCGTGAGGGGGGCATCGAAGTCACTCTCCGCACAGGGCACGGCAACATAGCAACCATTCAGCTCCTACCTATTATTTTATAGACTGTACTTGATAAATGCTACTTCAAAGCTGATTGGTTGCTATGGGCAACTTAGCCACTGGTCCACTTCTCCATGCTTTTCACTGCTTGATAAATAGACCTCTTAATTTGTAACCTACCCTTTCATTTAATATTTACACAATTATCATATACCACTCCTGAGACTCAACTTGCTATACATCCAAATTCAGTGATCTCTAATGTACTGTATTATCCTACAAGATGTATTCTAGCTCGCAGACAGGAGATGCCACATAACCAAGCCCCTGAAAGCTTTATTAAAGCTTAGGATACATGTGTATGTAGATTATGTGAGTCATTTCAGACAGATTGATGATCTTATACTCCTCTTCTGAAGCCATGTGTCTGTTCAGATGACTGTATATTAGGGGGTGTGGCACAGGGGGGTAGCCTTGTCAATGAGAAGGGTTTCATTTAGGCTGGTGGGTGTAGCCTGGCTAAGCACAGCTGGAATGATGGACATGTCTCTGGGCTGAGCATCTGGAAAGGGGCAGGCTCTGGGTGCAGGACTCATTGGCTGGGGCTAGGGGCGCCCGCTGCCTACAATAAAGTGAATGGCAGAAGTGAATGGGAGCCAGTCGCCTGGAATCTCTTCTGCTCTCTTTGCATGTGAGCAGTTTAGCAAGGACCAGGGCGCCCGGGAAACCAGGGAAGGACTTAACTATTACAGCAGCTAGCAAGTCTATTATATCCAGCTCAGGACACACTGATCTCCCGCAAGGATTAGCCCAAGAACCCTCTCAGCATCACTGTAAGTGCAATTATTTCCTTATTATACCGGCAGACTAGAAGCAGTACATTTCCCTAAATAATACACACGTGTCTCTGCAGTACATAATAATAATGGGCATCAAATGCATGTAATCTTAGCTATTTTCTATAAGGTCATGTTATTTACGGGTACCTCACCCGATGACCTCACAGGTCCTTTAACTGTTAAGGAGTCACAACCCCCCAAATAAAATCCCTTTAAACTTTTATCGTTCTGTCCAGGTACTGTGTACAGAAGGACCCACTGTAATAGCTACACTGACTACTAGTCCCTACAGTATATTGAGGTTCATTGAAAGGTTTGATAAAGTAGAGGAAGGACGTGAGAGAGAGGTATAAGACAATAACTGTGAAACACTTGGGACCCACAGTCTGAAACAGAGAAGAACGAGCTGTAGACAGCTGCTGGAAAAATGATATTTATACAAAGAACTGACTCCTGTTTACAGTGTAAGTGAACAATTCTTGGACGGCACTGAAACCTCTGGGATCTTCCTCTGCCAGTTATTAGCCAGGGAGACAAACAGAAATGTTCTGTCTGAAATAAACCCTATATAAAACAGAATAATCGTGTGACATAAACCCTATATAAACAAATATAATCGATTTTTAAGTAAGCGCTTAGCAACTAGAAATGTATAAAGAGTTCTTGGCGATGACGTAACGAATAAACGTTATAATAAAATAGAACTGTTATAAAAGCCTTCACTTAAAAAAAAATAATTCAATCTGCAGGTAGTGTGATATGTCATGATTCTAATATTCACACATGAAATAAAATTACTATTTAAAATCTAAAAATATGTAAGTTTAAATGAATATATTCGTTGTGATGGTTTGAGGTTGGCCTTTTGTAATTGTGTAACACTTACACTACATTGTATAGCTATAGGAATTACAGATTTGTTTACAATACTGTGTATAACAGCTGCAGTATGAGAGATCTCCCAGCGGAGCAGCTGCTGTAAGCTGACATGCCAGGAGAGCTGAGAAACCAGCAAGGAACACGGCTCCATAAACTTCCTATACATGTGTGTATGTGCAGAGAGATATATGTGCGCATATATATATATACATACACATTCTTCATTGGGGGTGAAATAAGTACAGAGACACCTAAGCATGGAACATTGTGCAAAACCATGTATTGTCAGCATGAGCATTACAACTTTTTGTTTTTAAATAATCTATACATAAACTATATATATATATATATATATATATATATATATATATATACCCCAATATATAATGTTTTACATTATATATATCTTTAAATAAATATTTATTAATATATCGCATAGATAATAGTAATATACATAATACAAATTGACATATATGAACGTTGAAACTCAAATAAATGTGTATATGTGCAGTGAATATATAGATAGATAGATAGATAGATAGATAGATAGATAGATAGATAGATAGATAGATAGATAGATAGATAGATAGATAGACATGAAGAACAGTCATCACAAAATTCTCCCTCTGTTGCAGCTGTGTGAGTGGGATCCCGTGGGACTGGACTGAGAGAAGTGTTGGTTTGTTAAATATATTTTTTAGGGGTTAGTAAATGCCTGTCCAATTGGGCACACCTGTCACCCCACCAGTTCCCCTGTAAAATTTATGAATGTTACAGGAAGGAAATGATGGCTAAAATCTGTTCTACGATTTTTCATGATTTAACAGGAACCAGATCTTGGCCTGCATGGGGTGAGATTACCACCCATGGTTTGCAGTCCCCCTTGTACCAGGCCACACTCCGCCTGTAGCAGTGCAACCTTATGCCTACCCCTCACCGATCAGTCATTATTGCTATCCATAATAAAGCTGAGCTGTCCCACCAGTAAGTAGTTTTACACAGATTCGTAAAATGGCAGTGTCAGCATGTATTAACTCTGCAGTAACCCTGCCACTGAGTGCTGGGTGGGCCAGGACGGGTTGTTATTAGCATGTCTGGAAGTTAAGGTGTTAACTCCACTGCTGTACAGTTTTACCTTTAGTATCAGAGGGTCAGCTAAAGGGGCTATAAATCCTCCCTGTTATTGCACTTGTGATGGATATCCGGTCTTGATTTCAATATATATAGCATGTAAAATAAATAAATATATATATCGTTTTACACTATATATATATATATATATATATATATATATATATACCGTTTAACAAACTATATATATATATATATTACTGTTTTAAATGCAGTATACAAAACTATATATGCTGTATGCTGTGTCTAATTAAGTTGAATTAAAGAGCATATCCTGAAGACTGGTGAGTGCACCCCTGATACTGTATATATATATATATATATATATATCATACAAAGTAATGGTATGGACGTATTTATATAGTTTTACATCCCGTCTTGTGAATTACACTTGGTTAATCCTTTGTGACAGAATTTCTCAGATGTTTTTTACACATTACCTGATTTCATGTTCTGGATGTTCTGTACAATAACGTATGAGCCGGTAAAAAAAAAGAAGGGTATAATGTAGACAATTTAATAATCTTTTTCATATGTATATGATCATTTCCAGGGTTCGCTAAGTGTAATAGTTCAATAAGAAATGTTTTGCTTGATCATTTTTTTTAGTTACTGTGAAAGTAAAACTGTGTAATCGTTAAGAATATGGTATACAGTTATATTATGGCTATTATATAACTCAATTCAATATGAAAATATTTTATGTGTATCGTTTTTACTGAATAATTAAATCTAAGCAATCCCACAAATAAAAGTGAATCTGTTGTACAATTATTTTATGCTAAGCGGATGATCACAACAATCTATGCTATCTGTTCTATTCATTAGAAATAATAATGCGTTATAAATCAATGTAAATTTGGAGCTATAAAATAAAGTAGTAACTACTAATTTGAACAATGTAGTATAGAAAATAGTTGAATTACAGTTTTATATGACAAGGATAGTTGTGTTCTATATGTGTCAGCTGTTCAAAATACCAATTAAAAAAGCAGTAGTCTGATTATATTTGAAAATCGAATATTGTATATTTCAATTGGAGCCATGACACATAAATTGCATATAAACGGAAATCTGGACGTATATGCTATATAAGAAGCACGGATCCTGTTCCCATCACCAATCTGGTTCTGAAATGATAATGTATATGGCATAAAAAATCATGCAACTTGCGTAGATTCGATTCCAAACCGTGATGGCTCTAAACCGTTCCTATTAAATAGTTGAGATAGATAAGTGTTGCAGATCTCAGTTTAATCCCTGATCTACTTAAGATGTGATAGATGGCTGGTGAATATCCGCCTCTGTAGTTTGCAGATGAAGGATGAACGGTGTAGATCCCAATTTACAATCTGATCCAGAGGGATAATGAGGATCTTAGCCTGGGACATACCAAATCTCCCATCACAGTTGTATATACAGTAGGCGTGTTTGTGTATATGAAAACATTGTGCAAATTGTATTGCTGTAAAAAAAAAAATAGTTCTTGCACTGCACATGTGTATACACACACACACACACACACACACACACACACACACACACACACACACACACACACACACACACACACACACACACACACACACACACACACACGTGTGTGTTTCGGGGGTGATGCATGTGTAATGTACAGAGTACTTCGGGAACTCGTCAGAAGTCAGACCTCTGGCGATGTACCCGCTTATAGGTCACATATTGGGGATAGTCATCAGAGGGCAGTTGTGAAAATACAGTATATTATTCCAAATACTTCACACTGCTGGCTGGTTCAAATCGCAGGCTTCGTGCTGCATACCCTGGCCCCTTATCTGAGAGCAGATCTCACCAGGCACAATAGAAAGTTTTCTGTTGGGAACAAAGACTGCGATTTGATCTGGGTTCAGCTCTGGTCATCAAGAGAACTGACAGCTGCAGGTGCTGGGCACTCTCACACAGGAACTGGGGGCCCCATGGGCTGATGGAAACGCTGAGATATTCACACACAGCCACAACTGCTGAGGTCCTCTCTCCCATCTGCAGAGTAACGCACAGCTTTTGGATTGCAAGCTCTAGGCAACACAAGGATTACTTATTGTTCAGATGACCCATTTCTGTTGTACAAAATACTAACTGAAATGGGTAAAAAAATTAGTCAATTTATAATTTAACCAGCAAAAAGTAAATGTACAAGAGCGCACTAGATGATTAGATGTGTATTTGTGATTTATATGTGTATATGTATGTATACTATGTATATATATATATATATATATATATATATACATGCACAGTAGAAGCACAGACGTGTTGCAGGCTGAGATATGAGGAGACTGTTATAACATGAAATGCTACATTACAGTAGTAACTATAGAAAGTGTGCAGATTGCTGTGATGAACGATACATAACAGTGCGTGGTAAAAGGAAAGAACATGGAATAGATGAAGATATGAGTGAACACAAGCAATCATCAATGTAGGAAACACTTTAACGACACAGGGCTGATCATGGGTGTGAAAGAAGAGAGGATTTGATAGTTGATCCCAAAAGATATTAATAGGATCTTGTTACAAAAAGTGGCACTAGGGTTATGTATTTGGAAATAGATACAGCCACGTATCGAACATAAAGCGTGAAGCACATCTTACTGATTTGTGTTTATGTTGTAACATTTCATCGCCTATTATTCTGTAGGTTAATTGGTCCATTAATTCAACGGCTCACTGCGTTTATTTCAATGTTATAAATGCAATTCATGTTATGTTCATGAAAAGACATTGCTTACAGTCAAACAAAAACGTAAGTGCGGGCTCGGATACAATATGTTCAATATACATATCTATATCTATATATATATATATATATATATATATATATATAGATATAGATATGTATATTGAACATATTGTATATATATATGAATATATATAGATATGCATACACACACACGTATATACATACACCTACGCACATATATATATATATATATATATATATATATATATATATATATATATTTATATATATATATATGTGTGTGTGTTTGTATGTATGTATATATATATATATATATATATAGATATATATATAGTTGCAAAATCGTAACTATAAATTACAGCGCTACGAATTATTAGGTGCAGCCGTCAGTCATATATCTAAAGTGCATAATGTGTATTTAATAATGTCATTAATCTATGTTAGTGGCATCTAGTGTTACCTAAAGTAAGACGGGCGCTATTATCTGTAAATGGAGAGCTATATTAGTAAATAATATTGTGTAACATGTAAGTAACTTGTCAGCACAAGGCTGCATTAGCTGATAGAAGTTCTGTCACGCATTGGAGAGTTGCTGCATAAAACCATATGACTGCTTCACAGATAAAAGCTTAGGCGACCAGTCTGCGCACGAACAAGTGCAATGATGGATCCGCGCGGTGCACTATAGATTTACTTATGTTATCAGGATAGGAAACACTATGTGCATCATATGTAATAGGCATTTCCGAATCTGAAGCTGAAATTACATCTGGTTTAGGCACTCCCTCTATTGTGGAACTAGAAGTCCCAACGTGCCCTGGCAGCCATAGGCTGTAACAACATCTGGAGAGGAATGGAGAATAGCTGTACGTACGTACCTGTCTGTATATAAATTAAATTCTGAGCTGATAACGTTTTCAGGTAAATTTTAAATAAATTTGATGTATTTTTTTTCTTCTTCAAATGATCGTCTTGTTATAAAAACAGGGACCTATCTCCATACTGATGTCTATACTATCTTAATTACCATAGAATCTGTGTGTACTGACTGCGAAGTGTACACAGATATACTGTCTGCATTAATAATAGTGTCCTATAACTTAGCAAATGAGCTTAGGTGGACATTACATTTTTAAACTAGTCTGATGCAACATAGAAGTATGTGATATATCTGATTTAATGTATATACATATAGGAGTGAGTAAATGTTTGTGGTCTTCATTAATATACATGTGCTTGAAATGATTGTAAATATTAGGTGATCAATGTGTATATGCAGAAAATATTTATTTTTCCATTAATACAGTGATCTGCTAAATGCAACAGAAATTAATTAATGTGTATGTGCACTGCAATGTAGCAAGTGTCCCATACTCCCATAATATTGCAATAGGAATTACCGGGGACAGATTACTACAATTGTTTTAAATGATTTGGTTCCACTTCCTAGGAAGATGTAAATGTGTGTTCTATAACCTGAGCAAACTCCAATCCGCATTGGTGTTTCTGATTTCTCAATCATAATGACAGTCTTTAAACCTGTATAAATGTGCTAGCTGGAAGCTGCCAGTGTGGTATTAGGTATAGTGCTGCCTGCGCTGCTTTGAACTAGTACTGCTCCATTGCGTCCTGTCTGATACTAGCCTCCCAAGGTCCTACTTGCCCAGCCCATGCCTCACTAATATGACCATGTCCTAAGGGGAGCATCTTTTGTAAACTTTTGCAGATATGTGTACTTCTACTTGTAAATGTTTTAATGTTGAGCACAGATGCACTTGGTGCCCACTGTGTGTACATAGGATACTGGTGGGGTTTTCTTTTTGTCCCACCTCCATATGAGGTGGTAACTATGACCATAACTGTACTATGAGCAAATATGCAGCCAGGTGCTCAGCAAAGGAACAGCTGCAACTATAGCCTAAAATATAGCCATGAGGTGTGTATGCCCTTCATGTACTATGTCCACTCTAACAAGCTCACTGCTCAGCCATTGTCTGTACATGGCTATATCTACACCTATACAAGTGTAAAAGGACCATACTAGGAGAAAAACAGGTGGACTAATCATGTCACTGATGTAAAATCATGGGGTTGATGCACGACTGAACATAGTCCCTACCTAGTAACTTGCTCTTTGTTTCACCTGTCTTATAGGAGCATTAGCCAGCAGTACATAACATGGAACCACCACTGG
The DNA here is from genome assembly GCA_031769625.1 of Taudactylus pleione. Lineage (NCBI taxonomy): Eukaryota > Metazoa > Chordata > Amphibia > Anura > Myobatrachidae > Taudactylus > Taudactylus pleione. The sequence continues at coordinate 33,625,603 of JAUIMM010000015.1, read as the reverse complement.
AGTCCTTAATTATACATTGCCCCATAATTGTAAATTGCCCCTTAATTGTACATTGCCCCTTTTTAGCTTCTGTAATTGTAGACTTCACCTTAGCATATGTACTCTGCATGTGTTGCTCTATACCATTCAATACTGTTATATCATATGATCACCAACAAGACTATATTTGTAATAAAGACCATTTAGATAAATGCCATGTGCAGTAAATAAATGTCTTTTTTTTGTGTTAGTTTAATTATTTTTATCCCCCTAATCATTTTAAATGTTGCTTGGTTTATACAAGCCAGTTCTGAAAATAACAGAGGAGGGGGGGAATATAGGAAAAAAAAGTGTCTTCTATAGTATTGTACCCAAATATAGGATACATGCACTCCCTATGTGTCATCTCACTGATCACCATGGAATACTGATTTCTGCTTGATTATGCTCTGTAGTAGCAATGCAAACAAAGAGATGCAGGGATATACAGTATCATGCCTTAGGGTTCTGAAATAATACATATGACACTTATAAACTTATTTTACAGTTCACTGACAACTTTATTTGAGGGAACTTAGTTGATTGAAAACCATTTTTCACAGGCACTTTCTATTACTATTCTTTCTTATTACTGGCTTCAGACAGTGATGTCTTATTGACCCCTTACCACAGATCCACTTCCACAGAAAATTCTGTTATCTACCCACAGAGGAAGATATACTGCACTTCCACAGAAAAGTCTGTGACCTGCCCACACTGGGTGATCTGCTTCCATAGAGAATTCTGCAACCTGCCCACAATGGGGATCTGCTTCCACAGAGAATTCTGCAACCTGCCCACACTGGGAGATCTGGTTCCAGAGAATTCTGTGGCCTGCCCACACTGGGTGATCTGCTTCCAGAGAATTCTGTGGCCTGCCCACACTGGGTGATCTGTTTCCACAGATAATTCTGCGACCTGCCCACACTGGGTGATTTGCTTTCACAGAGAATTCTGCGACCTGCCAACACTGGGTGATCTGCTTCCACAGAGAATTCTGTGACCTGCCCACACAGGGTAATCTGCTTCCACAGATAATGCTGCGACCTACCCACACTGGATAATCTGCTTCCACAGATAATTCTGCGACCTGCCCACACTGGGTGATTTGCTTCCACAGAGAATTCCGCGACCTGCCCACACTGGGGATCTGTTTCCAGAGAATTCTGCGACCTGCCCACACTGGGTGATCTGCTTCCACAGATAATTCTGTGACCTGCCCACACTGGGTGATCTGCTTCCACAGAGAATTCTGCGACCTGCCCACACTGGGTGATCTTCTTCCACAGAGAATTCTGCAACCTGCCCACACTGGGTGATCTTCTTCCACAGAGAATTCTGCAACCTACCCACACTGGGTGATTTGCTTCCACAGATAATTCTGCGACCTGCCCACACTGGGGATCTGTTTCCACAGAGAATTCTATGGACTGCCTGCACATTGATAATTCTATGACCCGTCTGCACTGGGAGCTTATTTGCCTAAGATAGGGAGACAAACAAGTCAATACCAAATATGTAAAATGCAAATATATATGAAGTTTGTAACAAAAGATATTTACCAGCATAATCAACAATTACTTTTCTTACTCTTGAATAGTGAAAATACATGTAAGGCATTTCTCAATGTTTTAATTATCTAAATAATCCTGCAAAGTATGATTCAATGGAGAAATGTGTAAGAACAATGGAATGTAAAAAACAAAACAGGAATCGGCATTGTATTATGATACAGACAGACCAGCAAACTCTCAATCTCTTGTAAACGTCCCATCATGCCGTAAATCTTGCAGTTTCCCAGGATTACTACAGAATACTTGTAGGACAATCCACACATCATATTATCCTTGTATATACAGAAGTTCGTCTTTTACCATTCCCTCCTACCAATCATTTGTGCAAGTCCCTTCTTAATGTTAGTAACCTTCAGACTCTCCAGCTGTGTAAAACATAAATGAACCTACCACAGAGCCAAATTGAAAGGTCATAATTCGTGTTTCTTAAAACAGTTCTAACAAAAAAAATATTAATATTTTCACAAATTATACTTTATATATTATACCACAGACTATCGCATACTACTGATCAAATGTCAATATTGTTTTTTTTTTCTTTATTTTTTTAAATATTGCATTGTAATTGTTTTATGTGCTTATTTTATAGTTTCTTTCTACTATATGGAAGTAATGTTGGATCTTTTTTATTTTTATTTTCTTTGTAGTGTTATTGATTTCAATCAGAAAATAGTCCAGGTTAGTGTTAAGCTGCATACACACGTAAAGATTTTCTGTCAAACCATCCAACTAGTTGATTGGTTGGAAATGGAATGAAAATCTGGTAAGGTATGAAAGCAAATGACAATCAGCAATTTGCTCCCAAACGCCAGAAAATGGACAAAAACTGTTGTTTGAACAAATTGTTTAGATCAAACATTTAACAAACTTGTCTGAACGACCATTTTCATCTGTTTTCTGGTATTTAGGAGCAGATTGCTGAACATCAGTTACTCCCATACGTTACCAGATTTTCATTCCAACCAATCAACTAGTTGGATGGTTGGACAGAAAATCGTTACGTGTGTATGCACCTAAGTGTTTGGTCTCACCTTTTCTTTCCACTAAAATATTCAATGTATGACAAGGGGTGGGAATAAATTAAGCAGACCATTTGATGTTACTGGGTCGTTGCTTCAAGTTACCAATTTCTGCTAGCATATTAGCAGAATACTTCTCTCTTATGATCAGCACGGAAAGTGGTTTATATAAATCTATTTTAAGTACAATACAGATGTCATAGGGGTAAATTTACTAAAGTGAGCGTTTTTAGAAGTGGAGATGTTGCCCATAGCAACCAATCAGTTTCTAGCTATCTTCTAGAAGGTGTTAGTTATATGTTAAGTAGAAACTGATTGGTTGCTATGTTCAACATAGCACTTCTAAATACTCTCACTTTAGTAAATGTACCCCATAGTATCAGCAAAGAGTAAGGTTATAAATTTATGGATGTTAACATCTGTTGTAGCATGTGCCAGTAATCAAGCCTAGTGTTTGGGCAAGACAAAAAGGACAAATGACCTAAGTACTGCACACAGCACTATTATGATGTAATGTTGGGCATTGGGGCTTTTGGACTTGACAGTGCTTTTGTATAGTCCGTTGAGATATTATGTTGGAAATTTTGCTTGTTTTACTGCACACACACAGTGTTGATGCACTACACATTAGAGTATTATGTTGGGGCTATATTACAGTTATGGCACTTTATAATGCTATCATGGAGTTAGTGTCTATCAGTGTCTATCAGCAGGACTGCCTATATCTACCGCTGGCCCATTGCTGCAGCATCTTTGCACATTAGCAGTGTCTTCAGTCTTGGCAAAAGCAGTCACTCCACGGTCCCCACAATACTGCTCAGCTGTTGCTGTGGGTGGCTGAATGGTTCTCAGGAAGACCTGGCATTTTGTAACCCCCCCCATCCCCCTTGGTGCAGAATTGGATGGTAATAAATAATAAATAAAATGTTATATTGAATGCTGCCCAAACAATATTTCTATTTAACACATTAACTAGGTGACTGTTGTCATTTACATGGGGCAAATGGAGCAGTGACACTTAAACGGAATCCCCCACATAATTACTCTAGGCATGCACACAGCGGAGCTACAGGTGTACAGAACCCTTCTCTTGACCAGACTTATTAGCATGGGTGTAGCTATAGTTGGTGCAAGGGGTGCTATTGCTATGCGGCCCAAATGCTTAGGGGGCCCAGGCATGAAAAAGTGGTCTTGTCAATAGCGAACTCTGGGCCTCATTCAGAGGCGGTCGTTAGATGCAAGCGGTCGCTCTGAAGCAGGGCGGCCGCTTGCATCCTGAACGGCCGCCTCCTTGTCGATCGTTAAGCTGTGGGTTAACACCCTAAGCTCTAACGACCGACATGGGTGATGGTCGCGATGGTCAAGACCATCGAGGCCATTGGGGCTTATGACCAGACCCTAGGGTAGGGTCTGGGCACTCGTAAGCCCCAGGGAGCTTCCTGCTCTGTTCGAGCAGGAAGTTCCCCACTGACATCAGCAATGATGTCAGTGGGGCTGCCCCCAAACGGCAAGCGTTCTGACTGGAACGTCTCCATTTGGCCGGCAAACGGGGCGAGCTGTCACTCAACATCGACAGCTCACCCGGTCTGCTACGAGACCCCTAACGACGGAGCGCCCGTCGTTAGCTGGGTCTCATGCATGCGCACGACGGAGCCGGCTCCATCGTGCGCATTCGCTGTGGGGCAACATCGAGTCGGTTGTGAGGGCGGGTCTGGGGGAGTGACATAGCAAGCAACCCACCACCTGCAAGCCCCACCCACATATCCTCCCACCTACACTGAGCCCCACCCTTCCTCCCGCAGTGCCGACCTGGCTGCCAAAAGGTCGGCAAGTATGGTACATCACTGTGTTGTTTGTTGCTTAGTTTGGTTTGCAATTGGAACTATATATTGTACTATATTGATACTTGTACTGCCTCATACATAAAGTTTTAAAAACCAACCAAAAAAAAAATCTAAACATACTACTACATGTACTATATATGTATTTTAGTATTAGCCATGATTTAGATAATCCAGGCAGCCTCTCCCCATGTTTACCTGGATAACTGGGGCTCTTATTAACCTAGATGCTATCATTCTTCTGATAGCTATGCATTTAGGGCCTGATTCAGAGCCGCTCGTAAGCGGCCGCTCGTTCGTTCCGAGCGATGTTAGCCCAACTGCGCATGCGTACGGATCGTTATACACATGCGCTAACCAGTCAGTGCGGCCGAAATTCATGTGCTCGCAAAATAGCGAATGCCTGCTATTTTGAGTGACAGAAAGAGGCGTATGTGGGTGGTAACAGGGGAAGGTGCTTGAAAATGGGGAGTTGAAATCAGAACGCAGGCGTGCTTAAAGGTCAAAACGGGCGTTTTATGGGTGTGCATATTTAAAACAGCAGCGTCATTGACCACGTCACTGGGTTATTTTATAGTCAGAACTGCTCGCAAAATTGTGGTAGCAAACACCAACCCCAAGAATAGCGAGCAGTTCATACCCTTGTCGATGTACTCGATTAATCTAATAAATAGCGGACATGACGTAGGATGCGAGCGGCCAGGGGGCGTATTTTTCAAAAAAACAAACGCAAGTTTTGTTCGCTCGTTCAGACATAGAGGCGTGAACAGACCGCAAACAGCGAACGGTTCATTTGAATAGCCACCCCTTGTTTTAGAACGAACGACCGCAAATAGCGAGTGGCTCTGAATGAGGGCCTTAGTTTGCCTGAATTCTGAATTATTGGGATTACCAATCCTCCATATTTGTATTCAGAATAGCTAAAAACTAACAATAATGCAAACTGTAGAAAGTTATTTAAATTCTGACTAGGCTGTTACGATATCTGTAACCCCTCCCTGGGGCTTTACCTGTACATCATACAAAAAGATGGATTGCTGCTGCAGGAAGTCTTGTGGACCAGATCTGTCAGCTGAGCTGACGTATTCTATAGTAACTATACGTTTCACGGTCAATAAGATGCTATCCTGTATATGTAAAGGTAAAAAGTCATCTTTAAAGTGTGCAAATGAGGCTGAGTGAGGACGTCATCTGTTGTCATCTGCATGCACATAGACACTTCATTTCTAATGGTCATGTGAATAGAATGGACAGTGTGCCTGGCTATTTTGTCACAGTGGCAGCAGTTATGTTAGTGTCCTAGTTATTTTACAGTTCTTTTGCCATCCAAGCAAAGGACCTTTTATTCCTCTTTATCATAAAATATGCCATTCCTTCACTACTTTATTTCATACTTGCCTACTCTCCTGGAACGCTCGGGAGGCTCCTGAAAATTGTGTGGCATTCACAGCTGCTTGCAAGAAAGGACAAGTCTCCCGGACTGGCTGCCACCCCTGCCCTTCCCCCACTTACCTAGCTAAAGTGAGCGGTCTGGAGGGAGTCGATGACGTGATTCGCGCTGAATTACCTCATCGTAGCCCCACCCCCTGCTTTACAATGCAGGTAATATCGGCATTGTATAGCGGGGGCAGGGCCATTATGATTCGATCGTGCCACCACGCCCCTACACCACCAACCTATGCCACCACTACGTCCACTGCTGTTCCAACCTGGCTGCCCCCTCCAAGAGGGAGTAGCCAGAGAGTCAGAAACTATGTTTTACTACATGCCCTACATTACAAAACAGCGGGATCCGGTCTATAGATCTACAGTAAAAAGGTCGACAATGTCTAGATAGACACCAGATGTTAGACAGTCAATAGGACGTCAGAGACAAAAGGTTGACAGGGACAAAAGGTCGACACTCTAAAGGTCGACATGCAAGAAGGTCGACAGATACAACTGGTCAACAAAGTCAAAAGGTCAACATAAAAATGGTTGACACAAAAATGGTCGATATGTGTTTTTGTTTTTTAAGAGTTAGGTTTAGGCACTTACCGGGGCTTAGGCTTTTACCGGAGGGTTAGGCACTTACCCCGATTGTTAGAGTTAGGCACTTACCCCGATGCTTAGGCACTTACCGGAGGGTTAGGCACTTACCCTGAATGTTAGAGTTAGGCACTTACCCCGATGGTTAGGGTTAGGCACTTACCCCGATTGTTAGAGTTAGGCACTTACCCCGATGGTTAGGGTTAGGCACTTACCAGAGGGTTAGGCACTAGAAGGGACGGTTAGGGTTAGGCACCTACCCTGACAGTTAGGGTAGGGTTAGGGTGAAGATTAGGGTTAGAAGAAAAAAAAAACGTGTCGACCATATGTTCCGGTCGACTTAATTATATGTCGACCTATTGACTGTCTAACATCTGTTGTCTATCTAGACATTGTCGACCTTTTTATTGTAGATCATTAAATCCACATCCCAAAACAGCACAGACTACCTTTGCTGGCAGGAAAAAAATATTTGTTTAAAAACACAATATTGGGTAATGTAATAGTATGATAGAAACTGAAATTGACTTAAAATGTAGCTGTCACAGTTGAAGCAGCTATTTTGTGGGTTAAACCAATATTTTAGCCCATCAGTTCACATGGAGTTTGGGGAAGATATTTTGAGGAGATATAAAGTGGATAAAGATAAAGTAACAGAAGATCAGCTTCTAGCTGTCATTTTTCAAACAGCCTGTACAGTGAGAGCTAGGATCTGATTGGTTGGTACGTTATCTCTTTCCACTTTATCTCTGCCCAAGCTTTGATACATCACCCCCTATCTCTCTCCACTTTATTTATCTATAAGGTTTGCTACATCTCCCCATTAGTGCCTCAGTGATGTCATCAGTTTTTTTTGTTATTCTCGAGGACATTTGGCTTTTGCATTGTCTATGAGGTTATACAGAAGCTAAGGCAGCAACATGAGCTGGCCTAACATGGACGTGGAATGGGATTGAAATGTCGGTGGCTGTTTAGCCGCGGTTCAGATCCCGACAGCGTGAGCCCGACAGCAGGAAATCCAGACTGTGGGAGGTAAGTGATCTAACCCTCCCCTCTCCCCCCCTAACCCAAACCCTCCCTTAGGGGTGCCTAACCCTAAACTACTGGGGTGCTGCCTAACCCTAACCTCCCCAGGGGGTGCCTAACCCTAACCCCCCCTTACCGTTCCCTAAACCTAACCTTCCCGGGGAGGTGCCCAACCCTAACCTCTCCCTGGGGGTTCCTAACCCTAACCCTCCCCCCTAGGGGTGCCTAACACTAACCTCCCCCCTCAAAACCTAACGCTAACCCCGCTAACTACCCTAAACCTAACCCTCCCCCCCCACGGCTAACTGGACTGGCGTCCCGGTCTTACCTCGTTCGGGCATGGGTCATCCTGGATTTCGGCGTCGGGATTATGATAGGTGACGGTATTTCGACGCCTATCATAAATCCTTTGCCGGCATTCTGCACTCGGGATTGTGACCGGCGGCTCCAACTACATCCCCATAATTGTATCCTTCTGCTCTGCCTGACTGCTAAGTGATGGGTACACTTCACTGTCCCATTTGATCACACACGCAGGATGAATAACGAATGACCAGATTGCCTCATGAGCACAGTGCCGACTGTAAATGCATTCTGAGTATAACCACACACACAGACCAATGGTGTTCTTCTTCTGACTGGATTTGTGCAATGATAGATTATATTTGGGCACAGGCCACAGGTTCCCAATATGTCTTACAATATTACAGTATGTAGGGGCACCTTAACATGATATTGCATAAGAAGTGTATATTACTTTGCTCTGTAGTGCTTATGACAGACAAGGAAGTGACAACAAAGAAACACAGTCATTACCAATTAAAGATTTATAGTAAATATGCCACAGGATTTATTTCCATGTGTTGACCAGAGTAGAGTAGTCAGAGTCAAACAACATATGATCAGATAAGTTATTAACTTGGGCAAGTTAACATCATCCAGTGGTTCAGTATTCATATGGAATAGACATATTTCAATGCAATATCTGTTTTGAGTTTGCATGTTCTCCCTGTGTTTGCATGGGTTTCCTCTGAGTGCTTCCGGTTTCCTCCCACACATAATGGTAAGTTAATTATCCGCTGATAAAAATGGACTGTATCTTGCAGGGCCATAACTATTGTGGTGCGATGTGCCACGGCACAGGGCATCGGAGGACAGGGGGCGCTGTTCAGCCGTGCCTGTCAATTTTCTGTTTATAATCATTGTCACTTGTAGCTTCCTCTTCTTCGATCCTCGGCATCCCCTGGCCACCCCTATCTCCTCCCTGGCCGACTCCCCCGCCATGAGGCCACCTCCCCAAGCACCTTCAGTCACATCATCCTTTATTTAGCGCACACATACTGTCATACCTGGCTCTCAAACCAGTTGCTGATATTTGCTGCATATACTCTACAAGTAGCACTTTTTCTATACCTCCAGCCGGTGATCTTTACCACTGGCTCCAGGCTTGTGCACGACTGTTCTGATGGACAAATCCTGCTGCAGGTTCACCAGCGCTCTCCTACATCTAGAGCTGGTGAGCTATACTGTATAATCATTATGTATCATCACTGCAGCCATTGCATTCACACTGTATTTGGCACCGACACCTGGATAACAGTGGCACAAAGGGATTGGTACCCATTCATCATCATACAGGACAAATCAGATGTGTATCACATTTCCAGGTATTGTTTATTCCACCTTTTGTTACCTATGTAGTGCACCCAAGACAGCTGCCTCATCAGGTACTTTTAGGGGTGGGATGAACCATCGGTGGAACCATTGATTCTGCGGGTTTCTTGCCATTCTTATGTCGTATTTTGGCCCTCCCCAAAGTATAGTCATATCTCCAACCCAGTGTAACCTATGTAGAGCGTTTAAGATGGCTGCCTCACCAGTTACTTTTGTGTACGGGATAAACAATTTATGGCACCATGGGCATCGGAACCCTGACAGTTCAAGGCCACTGTTTAGGGAGGGGAGGGGGCGGCGCCGGAACAATTTTTAGTTGCCCCCCCCCCAAATAAAATCGTTCCGACGACCCTGTATGGTACTGATTATTCTGTGGGTATCTTGTTGTTTGTAAATAGTATATTTGTACCGTACTTTGTATCTCCCAGTGTGTAATCATAGCTTCGCACCCATAATAACCAATGTAGTGTGCCAAAGATGGCTGATTAGTCTGTTACTTTTGTGTAGGATGAACAATCCATGGAACTGATGATTCTGAGGGTTCCTGTATATTTGAATATTATATTTTGTATTCCTCCACTCTAACTATTATAGTGCGTCCCAGATGGCTGCCTCCTATGTAATACATTGCCTGTAATACAAATGTAAAGTACTTTGAGTTCTCTTGGAGAAAAGCACTAAATAAATAAATTAATAAATAAAAATAATAATAATAATAATAATAATAATAATCAATAGCACATCCTAAAACCATTTTAATATCATAAGGAGTAAATTGGAGGGGGCTTTATGACAATTTTCTTCTATATAAAAATATATTTGCCTTAAATCTTGTTTGAATCTTTTGCTTTAATCTCCTTGGCAGGATTTGCTGAAGGGGTTGGTAATATATGACATATGCTCGCTACTCTCAGTGTGCATTACTACAACAAGAGAGACTGGTATTTTATGACAGAGGGATTATACTTGTCCGGACTGAGGGGAGAGGCTGCTACACTCAGCATTTTCTGTTCAGCACAATGGCACGCCTGTCACTCCACAACATGAAGTGAATTGTTTATTTGACATTTATGGGCGTGTTATGTGATGAAAACTCAGTTCTAGCAAACAAGTTGTGGATAATTTCTTCCCAGTTTACGTTCTATTTCAGTAACTAGGCTTCATTAACCCACTCAACACTTGAAGCACCAGTTGGTAGAACTAATCTATTAATGTGGCTTTAACCTGTATTCGTGACCAGAGCTGACCCGGGCCCCATAACTATCGGGGGTGTGGCCTAAGCGTTTTGAGGTGTGGCCATTCCCTCTTAGAGAAAAATATGAACAACCCTGTGAGCCCCTCAGCCCGGCGCAAATCCAGGGGGGGCACGATCAGTGTGATCGCTCCCCTGTGGAGAGGAGACTGCTGCTGCTGCTGCTCCTCAGCTGCAGCTCCTCAGCAACAGCAGTCTCCCTGGTCTTCCACTGCAGCCCTGCACACAGCAGCATGTGCTGAGTTGCTGACAGGTGAGAGGAAGGGGGGGCGGTGTTGGACCCATGCCCACGCCGTGCCCCTCCAACATGCCTGGGCCCGGGGAATTAGTTCCCCTCTTGGCGCACCTGTTTGTGAGTATCCAACTCGCTGCTTGTGGCAGTGGTGGATACATATTCCCCAAAGCAATTCAACTTTGCTCCGGTGCAGAGACAGCTGATCTGAAAATCAGCTGTCTCTGTGATTGTTTTCTCTGCTTCTTCTGTAGCAGTGATAGTTAGCACTGCCGAGTGTGACTAAACAGTGCTAGCGCGCCTGTGTGAACTGGGTGTCACGCAGGTGCACAAAGCCCCGGTGTCCGATAGAAGGTGCCGGACAGTGGTGGAGGAATCTAAAAGGATCCCTCTTTGCGGAGGTGCGGAGCAAACTCCATCTAAGAGGGTGAATGCTCCTGCAGTCAAGCTCCAAATATATTGAATTTTTCGGAGCTTGATTAATTTGGGTCCCCATACTAGTGTATGCTGGACAGATCAGGACTGAAAGGTAAGCAGGAGATATCAATGATATCTCCTGCATTACCTTCATAATGAATAACCCCAATCCTTAATTTCTACAAAAGTAGGTGAAAATGTTAATTTTGAGCTACTTTTGTAGAAATTAAGTGATGATGAGTGGACACCATAGTAATTTCACAGGTTACTAGCAAATGGAGAGATTGCATACTGGTTTATCCCGCATAATTCCATAAGCAACAGGATTTACAAAGCGGTGGCTTTTATAAGCTGCTGCTTCTTGGTGGGTTGGAGCTGAAAATTTAAAGCGGCACCAATATTCAGTCTAAAGTGCGCCAGTGTAAATCCTGGCGTGCTTTACACTGAATGTTATTGCCGCTTTAAATTTTCAGCTTCAACCCACCGAGAAGCCGCTACGTAAATATACCCCTATGTCTCATTTAATTCGATTATTGGACTGCAGTAATATCATGGCAATGTGTGATCTTATTTTGTTAATAACAGAGGTCCATGTAAGTAGGACCCTGTTTTTTGAAAGAGGAGGATGGCACAGTCTTTTCATATGTCCCTCACCCAGTCAGAGGCGTCCCAATGGGTGGTGACATGAGGTCATGCCCTCTGATTTATCCCATTTTGGGGGCTTGTCCGCATGTCATGCCCATGTCCTCGTCACACTGGGGGCTTGCCCTGCACTCCGAGAAATGCTAGGAAGACCCCAAGCAAAGTGTGGATGACGCATGCCCACGTCATCTATCACCGCTGCAGCTCTGCTAGGTGACACCATCCAAGGGGGTGTCATCTAAATAGCAGAGCAGCTCTGTTATCTTGGTGTCACCCCCTTGAATGGTGTCACCTGGTGCGGCCCGCATCCCCCTAGTGATGCCGTCACTGACTGACACATAAATGTAACCATTTGTGAACAAGACTGTTCATACTTAATTCATACTTAATTTTTAACAACATTTGTTGTACAAAAGTTCCAGGAATGCACCCAAAGAAGTATTCCCCACTGCCTTAGTGTACAAAAAACATAATACTTAGAAAAGTATCATCCCTTGTTCAAGCTGTACCCTTCCCTCTAGCTGAAGCCATGTGGGCTGGTAAATGCTGCTGTTTTTCCTGTAGCTCCTCTGGTACAGTAAAGCTGGGTACACACCTATGCAATTATCGGGCCGATCATCCAACATCGTCTGATCGGCCAGATAACTGCATAGGTGTGTATGCAGCAGCGTTTGCAGATAAATGGCTTTAAACGCTCCTGCAGTGGTCATATTGGGAGATCGCATCAAATCAGCAACTTAAAAATTGAGATGCCCGACCTCACAATCCCACTGAAGAACACGCACATTGAGCTGAAATAAAATGACTACTGAGCCTGAAATTGAGTTACCTTTTATAAGATTGCAGCTTGCAATCTGATAGTAAAAAATGGGATACATTCAAAACTTTTAGAAACTTTATGCACCCATGAAATCCCGCCTGTGTATACTGCAGTTCAGTGCATATCACTTTTCATTGCTGACAAAGGCTGGTAACAGAATAATAGTTGGCACTCAACTACATAACAAGACCACATATAATGTCAGGCACGTTAATGTTCTGTCATATCATGGAAACTTTACAGATACAATTGTGTGAATTACAAAATGCCTTTTTTCATATGGGATCAACTGGTATTTCAGGTTATGTGAACCATGAAGTCTATATACTGGAAAACTCAGGGCTGTTATGATAAATTTTGCGTAGGAAGACTACTTATAGGTGACACATTATATGACAGTCACTGAGGTAGACTATTGTTAATGGGATTTGGAAATTGGCTGCCTTTGGTAACAGATTATGTGAAAATGTCCAAGGTTGTCAGACAGATACATATACATTTGATGGTCAGAACTTATGTATTAGCACAGCTACACCAGTTGCTATTTAAGAACTACAGTTCAGGGCTATACATCCATTTTAATGGCCAGCCAGGTGACAACCCTAGTGTCCATGGGGGTGTTGAACATCATGGCATTTTGCAGTGAAAAGATCTTACCAACAGGGCTGCAACTAGGGGGGGATAAGGGGGCACGTGACCCAGGTGCCGGTCTTGAGGGGGTACCGGGGAAAGGCTGCCGAGAGATTAGGTTGCTGCTCTTGTGGGTTTGGAGCCGTATTCAGGCCTTGAGAGGCACAGAGACACCATCAGTGTAATGTGGTGCCGGTCACAAGCCACTCAGTGCTCGCGGACCAGAAGCCAATCAGCAGAGGCTACCGGTCCATGAGCTCCAATTGGTTTGCGAGCGGCGCCACATTACAATGACGACAGTACTGATAGTTCCCCAACGTGTGGCAGCCCTGTCCCGCGCCAACCCGAGTTCACCCACCTCACGGCCATGGCAGGTTAGAGAAGGGAGATGGGGCCTTACTGTGGCTTAATGTAAAAGATGCCTTACTGTGGGATAATGTGTAAGGAGCCTTACTGTGGCATAATGTGTAAGGAGCCTTACTGTGGCATAATGTAAAGGGGGCCTTACTGTGTCTTAATGAATAAGGGGCATTACTGTGGCATAATATGTTGTAAGGGGCATTACTGTGGCAGAATGTGTTGTAAGAGGCATTATTGTGTGGCTTAATGTGTTGTAAGGGGTATTACTGTGACATAGGGGTCTATTTACTAAGCAGTGATAAGAGACAGAGTGAGAAGTGATAAGAAAGTGATAAGGTGCCAGCCAATCAGCTCCCAACTGTCATTTTTCAAACACAGCCTGTGAGATGGCAGTTGGGAGCTGATTGGCTGGCACCTTATCACTTACTTCTCACTTCTCACTCTGTCTCTTATCACTGCTTAGTAAATAGACCCCCTGATGTGTTATAAGGGTCATTAATGTGTGGCATAATGTGTTATAAGGGGCATTACTGTGTCACAAAACCACACACCCTTTTCCTCTATGTTGTATTTTTTGGGGGCGCCAAATTATGGCCTTTCTCCGGGTGACAAAAATCCTAGTTTTGGCGCTGTTACCCCCAGTGCACACACACAAGTAATGTTAGTACAGCCACACCTAGCTATGACATATTAAAACTACATTTTAGCTGGTCATTGGAGCTGTAACGTCATCTACCTCTACAAAAGTGTAATAGAACAAGCCCTGAATTATAAAGAGGGATTATTTTCCTAATTTAGCCTTTCCAACATTAATACATGGTTAATGTTCAAATGTATGACCTATGAATGGACCATACCATTTTTGAAACATATCTAGCTTGCAAAAACATCTGTACAGATAAAAATAGAAATATCAACACAGTCAAATAGAAACCATAGAAGATTAAATTAGAAATAGTCTGAGCTGTAAGAATATGGTATTTTTAATGAATAACAAATAAATGAATAAATATTTATGTTTTTTACCAATTGCAAAAGGGTATGTAGTATAATTTCCCTTTACAGTAGTGGTGGGTTATTTGTGGCTCTCCAAATGTTTGTGGAATGCAAGGCAGGGCATGCTGAGACTTCTAGTTCCACAACAGCTAGAAATCCTTATCTGTCGGGCGTTTTATAGGAACTCTTATTTTAAAACCATATGTTAGATATGCAGATCCTCTTGTATGGCATATTTGAAAAACACATAACTGATATCCTATGGGGAGGTAACACCATTGTTCTGCCACTTTAAGGGTTTGGACACTGGGGTTCACTAGATTTAATGCAGACTTATATTGATGTAACATTTTACCTCAGCAGAAACATGGCAGTTGCTGCTAAATACATGGGAGAATAGAAATAAGTGCTCATTAAATAATTTCAGCATCTGCTTTTCAGAGCAGGTAGGTCAAGCACTGGCTCAGTGGTTATTATACTCTTATCAGGTAATCAGTCAGTGCTATCTTTAAAATGTGGCCTGTTCTAGGGTCTTAAGGACAATTTAAAAAAAAAATCGAAATCACTGAGCTAGTACAGAGCCAGCCAGTAACCCCAGGTCATCAGCTAGATAATGATCTAGACTGGTGTTTCCAATCCAGTCTCATTTTTTTTTACTAACATCAGTGTAATGGAATGACTAGATGACTAAATTAACCCACCTACTGAACTCTATGGAGACCTCTGCAATGGACATAATTAGCTCATAGTAGTGTAAGGATGCCCAGGCTTTCTGATCTGTCTTCTTTTAAGAATAGCATAAACTGTGTTCAATCAGGTTACGGCTCAGGGGGTACTGACTGTGGACCCATTCTGCACATGCGTAGACGCCACCATTGAATATGTACGTAACCCATCAGGGTTATGTGCATATCTGAATCAGGCCCAAAGCAGTGACTGACACATGAATTGATTCATTTGCAAAAAAGTTATATGCAAAGTTAAAAAGAATTATAATTAATTTTACATTTCAATACTGTGAATACATTTAGACAGCAAGCTGATAAAACTGATCAATTTTAAATGTAATAAAATAGTATAATCTAAAAAGGGGTATGCTATGATTAATAAAGAAAGGAAGAGCACAGTGTGGGCTTCTAAACATAAGCAAAATGGGGCCTGTACACTAATGCCGCTAAGAATTTGTACACAGCAGCTGTGCGGTAGGAACCGGTATGAATTACCGCCGAGCGTACAGTATGTCCGGCGGTTCAAATCCCGATGCTGGAAGACCGGCAGCAGTGAAGATCCCAACAGGGGATTAAGGTAAGTAACAATAACCCTATATACCCCCCTAACCCTAACCCTCCCTTAGGGGTGCCTAACCCTAACCTCCCCCCTAATGCCTAACCCTGAACCTACCCGTAAGTGCCTAAACCTAATCCCCCTGTTCCCGATGCCTAAACCTAACCCTCCCGGGGGAGTACCTAAAGGTGGGTACACACCTGACTGCAGATATATCTGCAGATGATGGTCGTTCATCCTCTGCATGCTGTAGCGGGTCCCGGCAGCCAGGGGGGTGGGTAGGGTGCGTGGCCTAATCACGGAAGGCGTGGCCACGCCCACTTAAAAAAAACATTTGCGGCGCTGGGGAGGGGGGCGCTGTGTGCCCCCCAGCCCGGCAAACAGCCAATGGGGGGCGTGATCAGCGTGATCGCTCCCCCCCTTTGGCATAGGAGACTGTTCGGGCTGCTGCTTTAGCAGCCTCGGACAGTCTCACAGCGCATCTCAGCACACAGCAGCGTGTGCTGGGCTGCTGTGGATGGGGAGCTGTGCCAGTCCCGGGTAAGTAGTACCCACTCGTGGCTCCCCCCCTCTCTCTGCACCCCTGTGTACGGACGATCCGATGATCGCCCGTACACACTTGCCGATGGACAGATATGTCTGCAGACGTTGTTCACAGACATATCGTCTGTACAACACTGGGCCTGATTCTGAGCCACTTGTAAGCGGCCACTCGTTCGCTCTGAGCGATGTTCGCACAACTGCGCATGCGTATGGGTCATAATGCGCATGCGCAAACCAGTCATTGCGGTCGGAAATTGCGCATTCGCAAAACAGCGAGGGGCTTCTAATTTGATTGACAGAATGTACCGTTTGTGGGTGGTAACAGGGGAAGGTGCTTGAAAACGGGGGAGTGGAGAGCCGAACGCAGGCGTGCCTAACGGTCAAAAGGGCTTTTAATGGGAGTGCATAATTAGTAAAGGAGCGTCATCGACCACGTCACTTGGTTGTCTTTTAGCCTGAACTGCTCGCAGTGATTGCGGTAGGAAAAAGCTACCACAAGCACTGCGAGCAGTTCAGATACCTTTCGATGTACCCGATTAATCTAATAAATACCGGAGATGACGTGTGATGCGAACGGCAAAGGGGCGTCTTTACAAAATAGCAAGCGCATTTTTCGCTCGCTTGCTCAGACATAGAGGCGTCAACAAACCGCAAAGAGCGAGCGCTCAATTTAAATAGCCGGCCCCTTTCTTGGAACGACCGTCCGCAAATAGCGTCCGGCTCTGAATCAGGCCCACTGGCCGACGGGGCACGATATATTGACCGATCAATTGATCGGTCAGTATATCGGCCAGTGTGTACCCAGCATAAGCCTAACCTTCCCCCGGGGTTACCCAACCCTAACCCCCCCTTCCCCTAGCCTGACCTTAACCCCGGGGAGGTGCCTAACCCTAAGCCCCCCCAGGAGCCCTTAACTTAACCCTCCCCCCTGCGGCTGTCCGTGCTCGCTGCCCGGCTTACCATAGTTCGGTCCGCTGGGCGTCGGGCTCCCGGCGTAGGGATAATGATAAGCGTCGGGATTTTAACGCCTATCATTAGTCCCCTGTTGGGATTGCACAGTTGGGAAGGCGACAGTCGGCATTTTGACTGTAGGCTTGCTGACTGCATCCCGTGCGGTAATATGCACATGCAAGGCTGTAACTAGGGCTATGCGGTAATATGCACATGCAGGGCAGTAATTAGGGCTGTGCGATAATATGCACATGCAGGGCTGTAACTAGGGCTGTGCGGTAATATGCACATGCATGGCTGTAACTAGGGCTGTGCGGTAATATGCACATGCATGGCTGTAACTAGGACTATGCAGTAATATGCACATGCATTGCTGTAACTAGGGCTATGCGGTAATATGCACCTGGAGGGCTATAACTAGGGCTGTGCGGTAATATGCACATTCATGGCTGTAACTAGGGCTGTGCGGTAATATGCACATGCATGGCTGTAACTAGGGCTGTGCGGTAATATGCACATTCATGGCTGTAACTAGGGCTGTGCGGTAATATGCACATTCATGGCTGTAACTAGGGCTGTGAGGTAATATGCACATGCATGGCTGTAACTAGGGCTGTGCGGTAATTTGCACATGCAGGGCTGTAACTAGGGGTGTGCAGTAATATGGACATGCAGGGCTGTAACTAGGGCTGTGCGGTAATATGCACATGCATGGCTGTAACTAGGGCTGTGCGGTAATATGCACATTCATGGCTGTAACTAGGGCTGTGAGGTAATATGCACATGCATGGCTGTAACTAGGGCTGTGCGGTAATATGCACATGCAGGGCTGTAACTAGGGCTATGCAGTAATATGCACATGCATTGCTGTAACTAGGGCTATGCGGTAATATGCACCTGGAGGGCTATAACTAGGGCTGTGCGGTAATATGCACATTCATGGCTGTAACTAGGGCTGTGCGGTAATATGCACATGCATGGCTGTAACTAGGGCTGTGCGGTAATATGCACATTCATGGCTGTAACTAGGGCTGTGCGGTAATATGCACATTCATGGCTGTAACTAGGGCTGTGCGGTAATTTGCACATGCAGGGCTGTAACTAGGGGTGTGCAGTAATATGGACATGCAGGGCTGTAACTAGGGCTGTGCGGTAATATGCACATGCATGGCTGTAACTAGGGCTGTGCGGTAATATGCACATTCATGGCTGTAACTAGGGCTGTGAGGTAATATGCACATGCATGGCTGTAACTAGGGCTGTGCGGTAATATGCACATGCAGGGTTGTAACTATGGCTGTGAGGTAATATGCACATGCAGGGCTGTAACTAGGGCTATGCGGTAATATGCACATGCATTGCTGTAACTAGGGCTATGTGGTAATATGCACATGCAGGGCTGTAACTAGGGCTATGCGGTAATATGCACCTGCAGGGCTATAACTAGGGCTGTGCAGTAATATGCACATGCAGGGCTGTAACTAGGGGTGTGCAGTAATATGGACATGCAGGGCTGTAACTAGAGCTGTGCGGTAATATGCACATGCATGGCTGTAACTAGGGCTGTGCGGTAATATGCACATGCATGGCTGTAACTAGGGCTGTGCGGTAATATGCACATTCATGGCTGTAACTAGGGCTGTGAGGTAATATGCACATGCAGGGCTGTAACTAGGGCTGTGCTGTAATATGCACATGCAGAGCTGTAACTAGGGCTGTGCAGTAATATGCCCATGCAGAGCTAAAACTAGGGCTGCAAACAAAAAGTATGGTGGTCGCTCACATCAGCTTAATGACTTTGCACAGGTGCTTGTAAACAAACAAATAGACAAACTTTTATACTTTTTCATCACTTTTATATTTGTTTGTTTATTATTTATGTAATTTTAACTCTTTCTCATAATGTTAACACATTGATTTATCTTTACACATCTATACTTTGCACTTCACTATCACCTTTTTTCCCTTTTTCGTGTGATGCCCTGGGGATGGTCCTTGGCTAGATTCTTTTGGGGTTCCCTGCACCTTGGACGTGAATCCCATAATGTTAGGGACACCAGTATAGAGGAGCCTTGACGATGGCCTGGCGCTTATTCATATATTTGCAATGTATGTAACTAATACTTCTGAATTTCTATTATCATGTAGGATTCAAGTATTTTTGTTGAAATTGCTGCAGTATGCTAAAACTAATGCTGTAACTAGGGCTGTGTACCCAGCTTTAAGCCCTGTTCTGAAGTTTGGTTGTTTGCAAAATCGGAGCCGGATTCAGAGATGGACACATTACACATTGCTGCTGCATCTTTGGGCATAGCAGTGATAAATATTCTAATGCTGCAGGAGTCGTCTGAGAAGAACAGACACCTCCTGTCAGCATCTGCGATCCGGGTGCTGTGCCTGAAAACCCAGCATCGGATCAAGACCGCGACCACTGATGTTTCCAGCTTACTGGAGCTTACCCAGACTGGCCGCCTCTTGCCCGTTTGCGAGGCCAGGAACTGCGTCCTCCGAAGCAGACCATGGCCTTTGCACTCCCAGGAAAATGTGAGTGATATGCCCCCCATTTACAGGAATGCAGGCCAGCTCCACTGCCCGCTCCGCACCCAAATGGCCGCAGAATGTCAATCACGACACAACTTGCGGGCACCATGTGCAATCACGCAGGATATGTTCTGCACATGCAGAATTGGTCCAGCACAGAGATTTACGGAAATCCAATGGTTTACGTCATCACCAATGGTGATGACGTAAACCATTGATTTTCCGTATATCTCTGAA
Source organism: Taudactylus pleione (assembly GCA_031769625.1). Classification (NCBI taxonomy): domain Eukaryota; kingdom Metazoa; phylum Chordata; class Amphibia; order Anura; family Myobatrachidae; genus Taudactylus; species Taudactylus pleione. The sequence goes on along the minus strand of JAUIMM010000015.1, from coordinate 33,605,518 downwards.
TCAGGCCCACAGCGTGGTTGTAACTTGAGTGTATCTTCAGTATCTACCTATGGGTTATTTAGAAATGTACTGAAAATAATTTCTGCCAGATTTATTAAAATTCCTATAGGTAAAATTGTAAGCAAGTTATTATGCCTTTGACATATTTAACACATCTTCTTTTTATTATAATCTATTGGTAAATTATAATAATGACTAGTTAGCAGCCCTTCCAAATGACATTGTCGCACTCACGAAAAGTCCCATTTGAGCTCTGAAACGGGTCACTTTTCGGTAATTTCCGCTCGCCAGCTTGGGAGGCTGTGAGTAGAAATGTCAGCGGTGGCGGCTGTGCACGCCCGAACGGAGCAACAATTGAATTGCTCCAGCAGGCACCATCTAGTAGCCGACAGAGCGCAACAAACTTAACTTCCCCCCATAGAAGGCTGAGACTCCTTCTATTTGGAATTTGCAACCCACCCATCTGCCCTTAAGTGTTTTTAATCATCATCCCAGGTTCCTGCATTTCTGTCTACATATTAGAATGGGCACTATTACAGGTAAGTCCTGGATAAATTCACATAATGTGTTAGTATTAGGGATGTTAGGGACCCATCTTATGGAGTTCACCTTGACGTGGTGGACGGCCAAACATGTACTAAGAACCTCACTTATTCTCCTTGTTAATTGTAGAGTTTATCAGGATTATTTTGTCTAACACTGTTCTTGGGCTCTGATTCAGAGCTGGACACTCTGACAGAGCGCTCGTTCTGTATCAGGGCTGGGCTATTTTTTTTTTGAACGGCCTCCTGCCCGCTCGCATAGTTGTAGGTGACCACCCACAGCTATAGCGAGCAGGCAGGAAGATCGTCGGGCTTGCGACGAGCCCCTTGTGGTAGGGTCTCATTTCCACAAGCTCTGGAGTGCTTTGGGCTCAAACAGAGCCGAAATCTCTCCCACTGACATCACTTGTGATGTCAGTGGGGCCAACCCTAGACGGTAGGCGTTCCCATGGGAACGCCTCCGTCTGGGCAGCCACGCCCCTGCACGCCCACCAAAGGGGGCGTGCTGTCACTCACCATCGACAGCACGCCCCCTTTGGTACGAGACCTGGAGCGACGGCTTGCCCGTCGCTATCCGGGTCTCGCGCATGCGCACGACGGAGCCGGCTCCGTCATGCGCATGCGCACTGGGCCACCATCGACCCGCGTGCAAGCGCTCGCGAGCAGGTCTGAATCAGGCCCTTAGTACCTAGAGTGTGCACCTGCATTCTATGTCCCCTGCATTGTACCACAAGTCTCAGCATGGCAGCACCTCCTATTATGTTGAAAATTAGGCTGTGCAGTCCAAGCCCCCCCTTCCCCTAATAGAACTAAGGAGCTGCATTAGCCTTTTCATAAATATAGATTCAAGGAAAGTAGAGAAGAGAGCATTGAAAAATGTCCTAAATATCATACAAAGTTTCATGAAAGTCTCACGTTCATCTTACCAAGTATTTGTAGTAAAGGGCCCTCTTTACCTCTTTGCCTGTTAGTACCCAGTCTTGGCTTATTAACATGTTTAGCGCAGTGTAGTAAGCTAGTGCTATATAAATAAATGTTAATAAGAATATACTCAAGCAAGCAATAGTTTTCATATAAAGTTTGTTCAGTTATATTCCATATGGAACCTTTAGATGTGGGTCATCCTTCCCGCTGTAATACATGTAATACATGATTTCATACATTTCCTTTCACTAATAAATGACCTTCTGCTCTAACTGTGGTTCCTACATTAGGCAGCATGCATTATAAATACGCTGCTTTGTCCTTCATGATGCTGGGTTACTGCTAAAGGATTTACAGTGACACCAGAGTAGATGGAAGATACCACCAGCAGCAAATGTCCCTTCATCCCCCTACCCTTGTCTCTCTGAATATTAATGTCTCCTGGCAGATTGGATAATTATGTGACTGGGAATTGAATGAAGCTGGTTATGAGCGGCTGCACCTCTAGTCTGTCTAAGATGGTAAAGTAGGATAGGATCAGCATTCGTGCAGCAGCTGAGTTTCAGTATTCTACTGAACCCATCTATGAAATGTGCTTATCAATAACCGTCTTGGAAATGGTTACAGAAAATGTATTACTGTATTTAGGATTGGATTTGTGCTGCACATGAACTACTGCTCCAATGAAATTACGCATGGCTATTAGCCATCGATGGTTGATGTTTTTTAACCATCGATGGTTTGTGTCTGCATATCTAAAAAGGAACAGGGGTCCTGATTCAGCAGCAGATGCAATACCGATGCTTGCGCAGATTGAGAAGTTATTTACCATTGCGCATGCGTTTAAGTCGCACTGTGCATGCATCGAGATTGCATTGCAATTAAGTATGCACAAAGGATCCATTCACAAAGTGAGTGTCATGTGGTCAGCGTTTGAGGGAGGTAACGGGGGGTGGTTAAGTAAACACAAGTGTGTCTGACCATTTCAATGCTGTTTCATGGGCGTGCATAAATTAGCCATTGCGATTGCATTCGCAGCATGAGACCTCTCTGCTCGTGAGGAGATCTGCAGTGTTTGTGGCTGGTCAGACTTGCCGTAGATACTGTGTGACTGCTTGATGTGCGTCCATGGTACAATGGTTACGTAGGAGAGCGACATTGGACGGATATGAGAAGGCAGCAGTGGGCGTCTTTATGTTGGCTGTGCTTTAGCAGGCATTAGCATATTTTCACAACTGCGATCCGTAAGTGATTGCATTTGCGTCTGCTGCTGAATCAGGCGCAGGGACTGTGGCCGTAGTACTTAATAACAATGGGATGATCCTGACATATTTTTCTTATTGTTATTTTTATTTTGCTTGTTATTATATTTGAAATTTGGTCTGTATTGGGCTTTTGTTGCCCCTTGATTTTGTGCTTATTTTTATTATGCCTGTTCGCTTAAAATAAAGAATTATAAAAAACAAAACAAAAAAAAAACCAATGGGATGCGGTTACTACGGGGCCCCGAGCACCTCCAGGGCCCGCCTCCCCCTACACCCAGCTCACGTTATGCAGGATTGATAGAGAAATAGTATTAGCAGAGATGGTGGTGACAGCAGGTGTACAGTGTCACAATGATGCACAGAGCAGTAGTTCTCCATAAGAATTGATACACAGCCAGCCAGAGTGTGAGTGATGTTGAATAAATGTATAAAGCAATAGTTGGTGCTGGTGGCGGTTAGTCTACACGTGGTATGCTTACCTAGTTCTTAGATATATTGTGTATCAGGTAGAACAACAGGTACTATATGACACAGGGAATTACATAGGTGTAAAAGCAGTAGGAATTATACACTGTTTATGGCAGCCTGGAGCTCAGGGTATTGCTGGGCGTTATAGTGCATCGGGTTCTGACATCGGAAAATAGTAACACTGGCGGTCTGGTGTACATCAGTGGTGGTATAGTGTACTTCAGGCATACAGCGGGCTCTGTTGAGCTCTTTGGTAGTGAGAGTCTCCTGGCCCAACCTGTCTTTATGGGCGCAGAGGAGTAAAGATGTGCGGAGATGCAGTAAAACATGTCAGAGGTCACATATCTTTTAGCAGAGTCCTGCCTGGTCCTAGTGACTACCGACTCTCCCCTACCAGGATAGTGCTGGAGGGAGACAGAGCAGGAGCCCACTCCTTCAAACGGAATGTGATTGAAATGGCAGCGGCTGTTTAGCCGGTTCAAATTCCGACAGCAGCTTCCCAATAGGATGAAAATCCCGACAGAGGCAGGTAAGTATGCTAACCTCCCCTGTTATCCCCCTAACTCTCCCTTAGTGGTGCCTAACCCTAACCCTCCACCCTAGTGCCTAACCCTAACCTCCCCCCGAGTGTGCCTAACCCCAACCCCCCCTTGCCGCTCCCTAAACCTACCCCTCCCGGGGGAGTGCCTAACCCTAACCTCTCCCTGGGGGTGCCTAACCCTAACTACCCCCCCAAAACCTAATGCTAACCCTGTTAACTGCCTTAAATCTAACCTGGCCTCCCCCCCATGGCTAACAGGACGGGTGCCCTATTCTTACCTTGTTCGGGCATGTGTCGTCCTGGGTTCCGGCATTGGGATTATGATAGGCGGCAGTATTTCGATGCCTATCATAAATCCCTAGCTGGCATTCTGCTGTCAGAATTGTGGCCGGCGGCCGCAACTACAACCCCTTCAAACACCTTCCCTCGCTCAAGACTGCCATCACAGGACACAACAGAGCATCATATCACATTTGATCTCTCTTTCCTGCAATGAAAGACATGGAGGATTAGGCAAAGACATTTTGCAAAACAAAGCATCAGCACTTTGAATATGTTCCAGCCCACAGTCCTGCAAAAGAATAATGTGAGCATGAGAAATCAGACATTTGCTCAGCTTTTCACTGGAAACATAAACTGTGCTGACTAAAACATTCGTCATCTGATTCCTGATAAAGTGGTCTTCAGCAGCAATGGGCCTGATTCAGACTTATACATGAACCCAGTGGTTAGCACAGGATCTGCACTGTGCATGGGCAGGTCTCCATCTGCGAGTACGCTTGCAGTGCCCCTAAGCCGCAGCATAATTGATATGCTGCTGCTGTATAGGGACGGGGAATGGCCGGGGCCGGGCAGCATTTCCCGAAAGCCAGAGTGGGACACTTCCCTTTTTTGGGAGAAGCGAGGCCAGGATCTGCATTTTCCAATGCAGACTTACTGGCCCCGGCCAAGCATTGCGAGCTGTCATTCTGAGTAAGCTTAGTCAGCTGGCCGATGGCTGCGACTTTGGATGCAGTACTCGGATCTGTGGTGCTGGCAGGAGGCGTCTTTTGTCCCCAGATGTCTTCTGCAGCATTAGAATATTTTTTCATCGTTACTGCGTAACGAAGAAGCATCAGCAATGAGAATAGCGTACAGCTCTGAATCAGACCCTTTGTTGATGGCCCTCTCTAAACTAAACATTTCTAAATCACATTTAGTCGATTGTTATTTGCTTCCATACATTACCAGAACTAGTTGGCTGGTTGGAAAGATAATTATGAAATGTGGGGGCAGATTAAGAAGCCGTAGAAACTGTAATGAGAGGAGGCTTCTTTTTAGACATCACCTCTAGCTGTCTGGCAAAGTCAGCTCGTCCTAACTTTCCTCCTTTATTCTCCTCCTCTCCTTGCTTGCACAGTAATAGAGGTGAGGCACACGCCACACAGAATTTCCATGTGTGCTTCTGTCCTTATTGCTTCCCAAGTGTTCCTTGACCCTATCCCTGAGAATGCCTCTGACCCCCTTAAGTGTTCTACTAAACTTATGGTTGGCTGTATTTCCCCTTCGCTAGGGACCTGGAAGTAACGTGTGTGAGGGCGGAAGTGCAGTTCCTGCCCATGACAGCCAGCTAAAGAGGTACTTTGTCCCCACTTACACAAGTTTATTGTCCCCTCGCGGGCTCGCTGCGCTCACCACGCTTCGGGCACGGTGGCTACCTACGCCCGCCACATGGTTATATTCCCCCTCTATGCCCACTTGGATGGCAGGGAATGATGTTGGACACTGGCTGATGACGTCAGGGTCCTCTCGGTGAAGGGGATTTAGACATTACCCTAAACTTATCCCTTCCCAAATGTTCCTTAAACACACTCCCCATGTGTGCCTCTGATACCCCTCCCCAAGAGTGCCTTGGACCCCCCTTCCTAAGTGTTCCTCTAAACTTCCCCTCCCCATGAGTGCCTCTGATACCTCTCCCCATGTGTGCTTCTGACCCCCCTTCCCATGTGTGCCTCTGACCCCCTTCCCCAAGTATTCCTATGACCCCCCACCCCAAGTGTTCCGCTAAATCCCCCTCCCCATGTGTGCCTCTGATACCCCTGCCCTTGTGTGAATCTGAACCCTCTCCCCAAGTGTGCCTCTGTCTCCCCTTCCCAAGTATTCCTATGAACCCCCCACCCCAAGTGTTCTGCTAAATCCCCCTCCCCATGTGTGCCTCTGATACCCCTGCCCTTGTGTGAATCTGAACCCTCTCCCCATGTGTGCTTCTGACCCCCCTTCCCATGTGTGCCTCTGACCCCCCTCCCCAAGTATTCCTATGACCCCCCACCCCAAGTGTTCCGCTAAATCCCCCTCCCCATGTGTGCCTCTGATACCCCTGCCCTTGTGTGAATCTGAACCCTCTCCCCAAGTGTGCCTCTGTCTCCCCTTCCCAAGTATTCCTATGAACCCCCCACCCCAAGTGTTCCACTAAATCCCCCTCCCCATGTGTGCCTCTGATACCCCTGCCCTTGTGTGAATCTGAACCCTCTCCCCAAGTGTGCCTCTCTGACCCACCCTCCCCTAGTGTTAAAATGTCGACATGTTCATAATATTGACATTTAACATATCAACATCAAAATGTCAACATACAGTTTTATCGCTTATTTCTAGAGTTAATGTTAACATAACATTTAACATGTCCACACTAGAATGTTGACATACAGCTTTTTACTTATTTTAGCCTAACCCTAAAGCTAACCCTAACCTAGCCAGGAACCTAACATTAAGCCTAACCCTACAAATAAGCACAAATAATGAAAATTTTAAATGTTTCGACATCTTTGAAAGTTTAAATATTGGTTGTTGACCTAAAGTCCATGACGACATTCTAACTGTTGACATTCAGAACCTGTCGACATTCTGTATGGCGACCTTTCATACTACACCCATAGCATTGCACCTTATTTTCATAATAAACTTTAGGACGTAAGAAAAGAAAGGGATGTTTTTTTTTTATTGACATGTAAAAATAATAATCTATCTAGACCAGGTAAAAAGGTTGCTGTACTATGCTGTAATGTACTACAAATACTGGGGAAGATGTATCAAACCTTGGAGAGAGATAAAGTACCAACCAATAAGCTCCTAACTGTCATTTTTCAATCAGAGCCAGTAGCATATGCGGGGGGGGGGGGGTTATGGGTATTCAGAAACCCCTCTGACAGACTGGAGTGCAGGCAGCATGTTCTTAAGCCCCGCCCCCTCGCAGCAAATTGCCGTGATTCGCTAGTCAATATGTAGGAGGCGGAGCCAATACAATGCCATTTCATTAGAGTCTAGTAATTTGGCCATGCCCCCCTACCGAATCGCGGTATTTATATATTTATATAAAATATATATACATATATATGTATGGGTTGGGTACAGGCAGAATAGCGGCATCCCTATATATATATACACATACCTTAACATTGCTAAAAACCGGGGGAAAAATCCAAAAGTGGAAATACTGCTGCAATCCAGGAAAACTGAAACAAATCCCCAAAAGTGGAAACACTGATCCAAATACATGTATCTATAGGCCCCCATACATCAGAGATGGATTGCAGCAATCGTGCAATTTGCAATCGATTGTGTATAAATATCTGCAATGTATGGGCTTCACAGATCGCAGATTGCAACCAAAAAGTGATTGGAATTGTTTAATCAGAGTGTCCAACATGTTGGATTTCACAGATTGATTGGCGCTGTAGATTGCTAGTGTATGGACATGATCAGCAGATTTGCAGACCGTTTCTAGCAAAATGATATGCCTTTCAAGATTGCCAGATCTGTGTTTAGGCCCCCATACATCAGCAATCTGAAAACAACAATTGAACAATTTGAAGATTTATTGCCCGATTTTAGGATTTCCCAATCTAGCAATCTGCGCCCATACACTACAGATCTTTTTCAGTGATTTGCAGATCGATTGCAGCAAACACAGATCTGGCAATCTTGAAAGGCCCATCATTTTGTTAGAAACGGTCTGCAAATCTGCTGATCATGTCCATACACTAGCAATCTACAGCCCCAATCGATCTGTGAAATCCAACATGTTGAACAATCTGATTAAACAATTCCAATCACTTTTTGGTTGCAATCTGCAATCTGTGAAGCCCATACATTGCAGATTTTTATACAGAATCGATTGCAAATTGCACGATTGCCGCAATCCATCTCTGATGTATGGGGGCCTTTAGCTGCAATTGATCTGCAAATCACTGAAAAAGATCTGTAGTGTATGGGCGCAGATTGCTCGATTGGGAAATCCTAAGATCGGGCAATAAATCTTCAAATTGTTCAATTGTGGTTTTAAGATTGCTGATGTATTGGGGCCTTAAGATGTGCAGAGAGATATAGATTTGTGAGGGATGTGTCCAAACTGAAGGCCCCCATACATCAGCAATCTGAAAACCACAATAGAACAATTTGAAGATTTATTGCCCGATCTTAGGATTTCCCAATCGAGCAATCTGCGCCCATACACTACAGATCTTTTTCAGTGATTTGCAGATCGATTGCAGCAAACACAGATCTGGTAATCTTGAAAGGCCCATCATTTTGCTAGAAATGGTCTGCAAATCTGCTGATCATGTCCATACACTAGCAATCTACAGCCCCAATCAATCAGTGAAATCCAACATGTTGGATACTCTGATTAAACAATTCCAATCACTTTTTGGTTGCAATCTGTGATCTGTGAAGCCCATACATTGCAGATTTTTATACACAATCGATTGCAAATTGCACGATTGCTGCAATCCATCTCTGATGTATGTGGGCCTTGACATCTAAATTGCAGTGTAATAATAAAGCTGTGCAGTATTTGTGGGCTACATGCAGAAGTAGCCAGTATTTACCCTGCATGCAAAAAAAAAGTATGTATTTTCACCCCTTGCATTACAACATGGTTGTTCAGGTACAGAGTTACTTGTTCTGTCTTATACACCTTTTACACCAGAGCAAAACCCGGGTTATTGCAGGGTTAACCCGGGTTGCGCCTTGGTGTAAAAGGGGCCAGAGTTGGATTCCCAGGTTGAGTGACCCGGCAATCCAACCCAGGTAACTTGCAGGGTTTTACACGGGAACAACCCGTAAAACCCTGGGTTCCCCAGGTCATTCAACTCGGGTCCTGTTTACAGCATGGGGACTTCCGGGTTTCTTGGCGCTTGGAGATGATGTCATCTTCAAACGCGGGAGAAGTGTTCCACTGCACCCGTGTGCAGTGTGAACGGCACCAATCCCACAGTAGAAATTATCTGTCCTGGGTCTGACCCGTTTTGAAATTGTGTTCCAAATTGCGGGTCAGACCCAAGATGTAGGTGTAAAAGCAGAATAACTCTATTCCCAACTCTGAATCAGGCCCATTGTGCACATTTTGTATCGTGTAATGTGTATCCTTTTTTGACCATCTTGAGATGAGCTGTATAATATGCTAGTGTATACACTTGAAGGGGTAAATTTACTAAAGTGAGAGTTTTTAGAAGTGATGTTGCCCATAGCATCCAATCAGATTCTACTTAACATTTATCTAGCATCTTCTAGAAGATAATAGCTAGAATCTGATTGGTTGCTATAGGCAACATCTACACTTTTAAAATCTCTCAAGGCCCCCATACATCAGCAATCGATTGTGGCAATCAAGCAATTTGCAATCGATTGTGTATAAAAATCTGCAATGTATGGGCTTCACAGATCACAGATTGCAACCAAAAAGTGATTGGAATTGTTAAATCAGATTGTCCAACATGTTGGATTTCACAGATAGATTGGGGCTGTAGATTGCTAGTGTATGGACATGATCAGCAGATTTGCAGACCATTACTAGTAAATGGATGGGCCTGTCCGATCTATGTTTTCTGCAATCGATCTGCAAATCAGTGAAAACGATCTGTAATGTATGGGCGCAGATTGCTCGATTAGGAAATCCTAAGATCGGGCAATAAATCTTCAAATTGTTCAGTTGTGGTTTTCAGATTGCTGATGTATGGGGGCCTTCACTTTTATCGGATTGTGAGTAAAATTGTTCTGGTGTGTGCCTAGCTTTAATCTCTGGGATAAATCCTGCATTGGAGAAGGAATCATTCAAAGTAGAGTTAACAATAAACTAAAATTGTAACTTTCTGTTCCAGATAGTTTATCTTAATGGAAATTGTCTGGGTGGAAAAAGGTAAAAAGCTTGTGTTATAAATAGGACCTGAATTACCATCAAGATTCTCAGCCTCTGGACATACAATATACAATTATCTGAGTGATCTGCTGGATATTGCCAGATCGGTCAGATAATTATACAGTGTATTGCTGCGACCAACCACTAATTATTGGTCTGTCTGACATGCCGAGATCTTCCAGCATGTGTGAAAGTTTCAATAATTAGTTGGCCGCATCTGGTAGTAAATTTGCTGCCGTAGTTGACTGTCCCACATCTCCCTTGTTCCTTCACAAGGGAGGAACGGGGAATATTTTCTCCCATGTGATGTAACACAGATAGGATGTACTAAGCTCTGAAAAGTGATAAACTGGAGAGTGATAAACCACCAGCCAAACAGCTCCCAACTGTCATTTTTCAAACACAGCCTGTAACATGACAGTTGGGAGTTGATTGGCTGGTGGTTTATCACTCTCCAGTTTATCACTTTTCAAAGCTTAGTACATCTCCTCCATTGTGGCCATAAACTGTGACCATAAACTGTGACATATCTCACAGTATATGGCCATGTTATCTGATGGTTTCAGCTTGTCAGAATGTCTTTCGGCCTGACAGACACTTTATCTGACAGTGTATACGCAGCATTATGGTGCATACACACGGTCAGATTTTCTGTCAGATCTGAACGATAATGATTTTAAAAATCGTTGAATCGTTCATATCTGAAAGAAAATCTGACATGTGACTGCAACGACGAACGATGCGCGTTCCCGCTTGTCAGATAACGATATCTGACATCTGATGTGTTTGCAGTCAGATTTGGTTGATTTCATTCACTTTAATTCTGTCTGAAATCGTTCAAATCGTTGGTAAAATCATTCAAATCGTTCAATCGTTCATCATTTATCTGACAAGATCTGACCGTGTGTATGCACCAAAAGTGTAATTCTTGTGCTGTAGAAACTATCCCTCTTTAGGGCATTTGCAATAAATAATTTCTAAATTGATGGGATGAGCAATTTGTATCAGAAGTAACTATGGGCACTAGAGTAGGCATAGCTACATATTGAATTCAGATGGACATTTCTTTATAGAAGAGCTTACTCTTGTAAATTCTTTGTGAGGATTTACTAATTGGTGTAATCATTTTTTTAGGTGACTTGTGGAAATAATGCATGAATTTAAATTCCTTCTAATATACCTACTTGTGTACTGGAGCATTCAGGTGGCAGTGTCACCAGCAAAGAGACATATATACTAATCAGGGCTTCCACATCCCCCTTCATCCTGAATTGCTACACTAGGACTTGGCATGCATCCATAATTACTGTTAGTGTAACTTTGTGAAACAATGTTGTTTTACCCTGTGAATAGTTTAACCCTGGGTGTTACATAGAAGCAGATACGTCTATTTTATCCAAATCAAAATGCAGCAGAAAAAAATAACAATGATTTGTAAGTCATAATATTATTATATTGGAAATACAACATTTTACTTATTTAGTGACAGTTTTTTTTGTATTGTGCCAGCACTTTACAGAGAATATTTAGTCGTTCACATCAGTTCCTGCACCAGTGGAGCTTACAGTCTGCACACAGATTAGGGTTCATTTTGTCAATTAACCAATTAACCTACCAGTATTTTTTTTTTAATTGGATTATGGGAAGAAACAGGATCACATGGAGCAAACCCATGCAAATATGGGAAGTGCACACAAACTCCAAACAGATGGGGTCCTGTTCGTAATCAAGCCCATGACCCCAGTGCTGTGAGGCAGCAATGCTAATCACCGTGCTACAGTGCTGCTCATGTATACCCACATTTTTTTATTATTTGGATGCACTCACTCTCACTTTTTATGACTTTACAGAAAACCATAAGTCCATTGTCAGTGGGGCTGGTCACATGTTAACCAGTCTAAAGAGCCCCATACATCAGGCAGCTGTTTTCCTGATTCCCCAATCCGACAGGAGCCACCGATCCACCAGTTGGAAATACTGATTGGCGGCCATCGATGATGGCAAATCCAGCGGGGAGTCAGGGATTTTCTCCATGTTGAAAATCCCTGAGTTGTCGATCCCGATCATATTTTGGTTGGGATCAGCAAATCAGCTTGTTGGATTGCACCGATGCCTTGACCCCAGCACCTGGAAATCTGGGATTTGTGACAATCCGTGTGTATGTGGACCTTAACACCATCAGTCTATAAATGTGCTGGTACAATGTTAACAAAGTTATTTTCTGTGCAGCTTAGAGACTACTTCAACTTCCTATGGATTTTATTATGTTTTAAAACATGCTGCAAAAACAAAAAAAATTCTGTGAAATCTCATCACTACAAATAAACTTTCAGAACAAACTCATATTGGTATGGTACTGTGCCCTGTATGATGTGTGCACGTATTACATTTCATAGGGAGCACACATACATAATGCAATTGTACTTACTATATGCAATACTATATGCAATGAACTACTAAGAAAGGTACATTTCCGCCAGGGTCTCTGGATTGACGTCAGCACACAGTGAATATTATTACTTCTCCATTTGTCCACTTCTTCACTCTTTAGAAGGTTTCATACATCTCCCCCATAGTATATAAATAAAATAAATACAACTTTGTGCTTTTAAAGCTGCACTACTACCTACTGAAAATAATTCCTAATGTGTTCTTCCTCCTAGCCAAAGCCCCTTGTGTCACCACATGCAGCCACCTTACCCAGGCTCCTGCGTTCCTCTCTGTCCTGGCTGTAATCAGTGGTGGAAGTGGAGGGGTCTGAGTGGGAGGCCCAAGATGCTTGATTGCTCCTCCTGCCCGAATCCTCTCTATCTGCTGCCGTATTAATGTGGTGAGCGACATTGATTTATTACAGAATTGGCAGCTTCCCGGGAAGAACGCCTACATGGAGGCAGATTCAGGTGCCCCGGTTAGGGATTATGCACAGCGGTATAATTTTACAGTAGGTGACAGTGTGGCATTAATAGGACACGCCACAATATAATAATAACTAACACTAAAACAAACAATCAAACAAACAAACAAATAAACAAATAGTATCTTTTATAACAGTATAACTATAACAGTATAGTTCCAATGACCTCCTGTGTGTAATACTTTTCTTCCACATCTGTTCCCTCAACTGAAGTGTCTAAAGGGTCTATTTACTAAGCAGTGTTAGGAGACAGAGTGAAAAGTGATAAGTCTGTGATAAGGTGCCTGCCAATCAGCTCCCAACTGTCATTTTTCAAACACAGCCTGTGAGATGGCAGTTGGGAGCTGATTGGCTGGCACCTTATCACTTTCTTATCACTTTTCACTCTGTCTCCTAACACTGCTTATAAACAGACCCCTAAATTCTATAAATATCTACAAAAAAAGTGGATCTCATTTATTGAAAAGCAGAAATGGATGATTATTAGTATGCGCAAACACAATGTACCAGCACCTTTTGTACCTCTCTGACTGGGGAGAAGGGTTAAGTATGATATGTCAACTTTCAGAATGTCAACACCATCATAATGTTGACATTGACCATGATGACATTTATCATGTAGACACTTGTCGATAAAACAGAATGTCGACATATTCTCCCTAGCGGCCCAGCAGACACTTACCATCTCCTGTGGCGGCTTCTGTGTCCCAGTGGTCATGTGCACATCAATTTCAGCAGAGTCGTCCGATGCGCCAGTATTCCGGTAAGAATACCTGCCCTATCCCTAACCCTCCATTTAGGTCCTAGTGCCCTAGTTGATTTTATGCCACATAGTACTGCCCTAGTTAATTTGATGCCTCATAGTAGTGCCCTAGTTAGTTCATCGTATGTCCCATAGTAGTGCCCCATTTCATATAATGCCACACATTGCCTGAGTTCACATTATGCCGTGCAGTGCCCCCAGTACACATTAGGCCACAGTGTAGTGCCCCAGTTTCTATTGGTAGATAACTTGGTAGACAACTATATGACATGGGTGCTGGTGAGCTGGGCACCCTATGTCTCTGTGCCTGATAGCAACAGCACCCCCTGCACCTACTGTAGCTACGCCCATGATAAGAATATAAGCCTACATACTGCAGGACTGTTAATAAGTATATGTATGTGCAAGTTCAGTCACAAGTGATTGGCTAGAGTAACTTCTGTTTAATTACAAAGGTAACAATTGCATAATATCATACATATGTTTACCAAAATGTGTTTACCGACAGTACATATTAACAAATGATATAACATTGGAACTAAAAAAGGGCTGATGCAAAGTTAAACATAAAAAGAGTGCAATTGCCCCTGCATTCTGTGCGTGGAACTAAGGGGGTCATTCAGACCCGGTCGTTAGCGCCGATGCGCTCGGACCGGGTCGATGGCCCCCACAGAGCATGCGCACGACGGCGCCAGCGCCGTCGTGTGCATGCGTGAGACCCGCTATGACCGACAGCGCCAGTCGTAGCGGGACTCGATCCAAAGGGGGGATTGTAAGCCCCGATGGTCGCGATGGTCTCTGACCATCGCGACCATCACCAGAGCGGTCGTTAGAGCTGTGGGTGTTAACCAACAGCCTAATGACCGCCACAGAGGCAGCCGGTCAGGATGCAAGTGGCCGCCCAGTTTCTGAGCGACCGCTTGCATCCTCCGACCGCCTCTGAATGAGGCCCTAAATGAGGCCCTAAATGTGGATATTAGCCTGTGTACGTTTGGTCTCATAGACATCATGATTATCAGCGTGCACTTCAGTGGCAAATGCAGGATTTCTAGAGGGGGGTTTCCAAATGCTTGATTTTAGAATGAGTGTGGCCAGTCCATGAAGAGGGCATCATTAACACTTAAACAGCTTTAATATGCATAATACAAAGTGTATTGTGTTTCATAATTCCAGCATATACAGGACCAGCAGTCACAGTAACCCATTATATGTGTCATACATAGTATATTGTGTGTCATAATTCTGGCATATACACGACCAGCGATCACAGTAAGCCATTAAATGCGGCATAGGGCCATCCTGCCTGAGCTGAATGTTTTTATTTTAATGTGGGCACCATTCCAGAGTATTGGAGCAAGTCCAGGAGTCTGGGGGAGCAGCAGAATAACCTAGCACTGCCCTGGACATATATGTACATATTGGGCTCTACAGCAGCACATTCCTAACAGTGAATGTTTTCCAGATCTCCTAGTTTGTTGCACAGGTTATTTATTACTGACTGATACATGTTAAAAGTTCCACAGGTGGTGCTAATTATTTCATTTGTGATACTTTGAAGAACATGCAGCACTAGTAAAATTCTATTACATTACTATTGCTATTGTGGTCATGGTGTGGGCAGGGGAGGGGGGTTTCCAGGCAGATGGAAACCCCCCCCGCGTTTGCCTATGCACTTGCACCAGCCCTTGGTCAAAGAGATCTGTCTAAAAATAGACATATCTCTTTGTACGTACAACTCTGTATCTCCATGCCCATGCCTTTGATACGCCCTCACTAAACTTAGCCTACACCTCGTTGCCACCCAGTTTTTCCCTTTTTAACCATAAATGGAGATGTGACTGAGTTGCGTACGACTATACATGCCCCACAGTTGTGTACGTTCGGCTACACAGCATACACAGGGCTAAAACACGCAGGATCTGACTGCAAAGTGAGCTTGTATTATACTCTACTTCAGCCTCAAAGTGAGCCCAAATATTTATATAATGTATTCAAATATATCCTTAATTGAATTATGGGCCTAAAGGCCCCCATACATCAGCAATCGATTGTGGCAATCCAGCAATTTGCAATCGATTGTGTATAAAAATCTGCAATGTATGGGCTTCACAGATCGCAGTTTGCAACCAAAAAGTGATTGGAATGGTTAAATCAGATTGTCCAACATGTTGGATGTCACAGATGGATTGGGGCTGTAGATTGCTAGTGTATGGACATGATCAGCAGATTTGCAGACTGTTACTATAAAAGGATGGGCCTTTCAATATTGGCAGATCTGTGTTTGCTGAAAATGATCTGCAAATCACTGAAAAAGATCTGTAGTATATGGGCGCAGATTGCTAGATTGGGAAATCCTAAAGTCGGGCAATAAATCTTCAAATTGTTCAATTGTGGTTTGCAGATGCTGATGTATGGGGGCCTTACTTCAGAGATGGAAGCTAATGTGGCCGCTGCTGCATCTGTGTATGCAGCGTCTGTGTGAAAGTATGCAAATCTGGCAGATACCTAAATTTGTATTGAGACGCCCACCTGCGGCTTTGGAAATCCAAGCATCTTCGAGCAAAGATGCAGCATCATCGCAGATCCTTGATAATCAGCCTTCTGAGTAAGCCTATGGTCCTGCAGAATGGCTGTGTGTACTGAGGTGCTGGAGCCATTTTAAATAAATGTGGATCTTCCCATCATTTAGAGTTACGTGCCCCTATACATCAATTAGCAAATGTATCATTTGTATGAGCCCTATACTGGATGCAAGAGAGCCTCCTGAAATCAAAGGGACCTGTGTGTAGCCCAAATTCCACCTACTCACCTATGACACACCATCAAGACACTTATCCTTCATGTGAATTCCCAGTTGCCATCCCGTCACAGTTTAAGAGAGGAGGAGGCCCGTGTGCAGGCCACGCCATTTTCCCAGTGATTTCTGCAGCGCTAATGAGAGGTAAGTAGCGTGAATAGGTCTAGAGTGTTCTGTATGGGCCTCCTTGCGTCCAGGGGCCCATGTGCACCACATATCTTGCACCCATTATAGATACACCCATGCATTGGGGCTATTTTACAATGAGGTTCTGCAACAAATATCAGGAAAGCAGTCCCCATAGTTTCTATATTTACTGAACTCTGAAAGCTCAGCTTGTCAGACCTTTGCCCTATTAACTAACATTATCTTTAAATGGCGGTAGCCATTGTAGCCTTTGAGTTACATTTATTTTTCTCAGTCAACTAACAAATGCACTTTACTTTTTCTTTAGCCTCTCACTAATGAAAAATAGCCCCGCAGATGGTCTGTGATATATGGTAATAAGGAATGCTGCGTTTTGGGGCTTTAAGGCAGAATTGAATAAATATGCTCCTATCTCCTTCATTTTTTTAAGTTTAGTGATATAAGGTCCCTGCATTTGTTTAGTGATACGAGGTCCCTGCATGTGTTTTTAATAAATGTGGGTGATACTTAATTTCTTATTGCCATAAGGTGGGTATCCAATTAGCAGCACTGCTAATTGATCGCGGTGGGGAAGTGACGTTTTTTCCCTACCTAAATGGCGAAAACACATAGGTCCACGAGCTTATCGCAGGTCCTATGTGTTTTCGGGATAATTATCCTATAATTTCGACCAAAATAATAGGATAGGGTGAAAAAAACCATCAGCAAAAAACGGGGATAATCCCCGTTTTTCAACATTCGCGGCTATCCATAACCACTTGATCTATGTTCGGGGCTAATTGGATGCCTCCCTAAGCAGCGATAAGAAATTCTTATTCTTCTAGTGTCTTAAACCGGGTAATTAATACATTTGCCCCTAATTCTTGGTAACATGAGAACAATATATGGAGCTCATTCAGAGCCGCTTGCTAGATGCAATCGCTCGCACCCAGCGTATGCAAATTCGGCTAAGTGACGGCATGGCAGGTGATCGCTCCGAAAGGCATAAGCACGCCCACTTTGTGTCTGTAGAGACGCCCACTAGCGCACTTCATCTCCTGGAAGTGTATTAAAACATTGCTACATCGAGGACCATCGGAAGGGCTCGTAGCGCTTGTGGTTGCCTTGCCTTACCGCAAGCACTGCGAGGACTTCAGTGTAAAAACAGGCATGTGACATGTACTATGATGCTGGCTGTTAATTATGCACGCCTCTGAAACGGCGTGGCTACACTCCCCCGTTATTAGTGTCCTGCCCCTGTTACCACCCACAAACGGCCTCTCCTGTCACTCATTACACTGGGCTGTGTTTGCTGGGCGAGCGAGTGGATTCCGATCGCTCCGAATAGTTCACGCACACTCAGAATGAAGCGTGCGCATGCGCGGTCAGACAACATCGGCCACGTACGAGCGAGCGGCCGCTTACGAGCAGGCCTGAATCAGGTCCTATGTACTAAGGCTCTTATAGCCTTACAGTGCAAAGGCGATTTTGTTGACAACTGAGCTCACTCAGATATAATAGTAAAGAGTAAAATTCCCATAAGACCCTTACAGCCATATAGATTGTGCTTCGGGTCTAATATAAAACACAAACTTTGCATTAACCTGCACATATTTCTTTATTTTATTTTTAAAGTGTGTTTCTAAATCTGTTTATTCTATAGTACAATACTTTGTTAGAGCTTAGCCTTATTTTTAATTAGCTGACATTTAGTGATTATTATTCAGATAAATGAGACTCATTCCCTTAGTGCAGTGGTTCCCAAACTGTGTGCCGTGGGGAGCCTCAGAACAGTATGCAGCCTTAATACCGACAGCCGGCTTCCCGGCTGCTTTATCCCGGCGTGGGATAACTGACCGGCATATATCTAGACACCTGACATTTCCTAGACGCCGGGAGACAGGCGCCCAGCGTCCCGATCGAAGGGATGCCGGGTGCCGCGAGCGGACAGCCGCGGGGGGGGGGAGGGTTAGGTTTAGGGCACCCGGGGGGGACTTAGGGTTAGGCACCCCCCCAGCAGGTTTAGGGTTAGGCTAGGGGAAGGGGGGGTTAGGGTTAGGCACCCCCGGGAGGAGGTTAGGGTTAGGCACCCCCCGAGGGACTTAGGTTTAGGCAGTGGGGAAGGGGGGGTTAGGGTTAGGCACTTAGAGGGGGGGTTAGGGTTAGGCACTTAGAGGGGGGATTAGGGCACTTAGAGGGGGGATTAGGGTTAGGCACTTAGAGGGGGGATAAGGGTTAGGCACTTAGAGGGGGGATTAGGGTTAGGCACTTGGGGGGAAGGTTAGGGTTAGGCACCCCTAAGGAGGGTTAGGGGTTAGGTTATATTAGTTTATACTTACCTTAGGGACGATAGGGATTTCCAGCGCTGTCGGGCTTCCGCTGCCGGGAACTCTGCTGCTCTGTCGGGCTGCCGCTGCCGGGAATAGAACTGCCGGCCATGCGGCAGCCGGGATTCCATACCGATTCCCTCAGAACACTTGCAGGGGTGCCTCAGGATGATGGTTCAGCACCAAATTAAATTATATATGATCAATGTAATGTAAATATGTGGACAAACAGAAGCGCAAACCTGTCCACCACCACATAACTGAGCCTAAGGATGACAGGTCAGCACAATTGACTTCACTTTACTACATTGCTACATTTTTTTCTGAATTTCTTAATAACAAACTTTTGGCTTAGGGGTGCCGTGAAAACAGTGCTGTTAATCTAGGGTGCCGTGATTCAAAAAACTTTGGTAACCACTGCCTTAGTGTATTTAGTAAATATCATTTATATTATATTAGAGTGAGGGATGGCACTGCCCCTAATATGGAGATCCCGCTTACATTTATTCTGAATTTATAACTTTCTATTTTGATTACTACTATTAACAGTGATAGGTTATATATATATATATATATATCATACATGCCTACTCTCCCGGGAATCGCGGGAGGCTCCCGATTTTTCGGGTAAACCCCCGCGATCCCGGAAGAGTAGGCATATCTCCCAAATCCCGCCCACTTCCTAGTGAAGTGGGCAGGATGGGGAGATTTTACCTGAAATTATCGGGTCCGTCGGGAAGGGGCGGGGCTAAATTAGGCAAATCGCATCATTTATCCCCACCCCCGGACCCGCGAATCACGTGGGTTTTCTGTAAAGGGGGCGGGGCCTAATGCCGTCTATCGTCTGGCCCCGCCCCCCGAAGAGGAGAGCAGCAGGTCCCCTCCTGCTGCTCCCGGAAAGCTGCCCAGCAATGTAGGTAAGTATGATATATATTCTGTATATCCACATATATATTTATATTTATATATATATTCTCGTAGTGTAAGTTTGTTTGAGAGTGCGTAAAACTAGAATTACCTTTTGTGTCTTTCTCAGTAATGCTCATCTGCCAACAGTCTCAAACTTTACGGGGACAGGGTTTATCTATTTGTGGGCATGCTTTCTCTGGGCATATAGTTACCCCTGGAATGCAGTATGTTTGGCAATGTGAATATTCTGATAAAGAGGTTCTATAAGGTTCTCAATGTAACCTATGACAGTATATTGGGCAAAATTTGGTTCTTGCAAGGGAAAAGACTTTGGGCATTCTTTACGAAGCAGCAGCGTTTGTAAGCCGCCGCTTCCCAGTGAGTTGCAGGTGAAAATATAAAATGGCACCTACAGTCAGTGTAATGCCCAACATGCTTTACACTGATTACAGATGCCGTTTTATATTTTCACCTGCAACTCGCCGGGAACAGCGGCTTATAAAAGCTGCTGCTTTGTAAGGAAACCCAGTGTGTTTCTGGTGATTTCATGAGAGCGCGATTACCTGCAGTAAGATTGTCCAAATGAAGAGAAAGAAGTTTGATGGGATGGGAGATGTAATTAAAGTTTTCTGGGACAAAGCACTGAATTGCAATATTTGATCGAACATAGCAATAAAATGTAAGGGACGCCACATATAAACCGTTTTATTTAAAAAGTTCACAAACTGCGGTGATCCGTATGGCTTTATGTGTATAATCACGCTACCCACTGTTTTTCCGCCCACAGCCTTCATCATTAGTATTAGCTCTTTTACCATACTAAGTGCAAAAGATCCACCATAAACAGGTGTCCCAACTCCGTACACAGGCCTCTAACTAGTATCTGTCTACATGCCCAAGACACTCCCATGAGACAGATCTTTTCCATGCGATTGCAAGTAGCCAGGCAGTTGTCACCCAGAAATGCCCATTTAATGGACTAAGAAATCCTGCCATGCACGGTGTGAACCGTCTGCTCTCATATCCTCTGTCAAAGTGTGTATGCATGGTGCACAAATGCGCAGGACGCGCCCACTTTGGAACTTCTGTCTATGGGGCATATGTATCAAAGCTTTATGTGAGATAAAATTGTGAGATATATATCACCAACCAATCTGCTTCTAACTTACATTTTGCAGGCTGTGTTTAAGAAATGATAATTTGAAGTAGGGATGTGCAGGCTCGGATAGGTTCGAGTTTGCACGTGGAGTTCGGATTTTTCCCTCCAAAAAAACGGAACTCAGAAAGAGGCAAAACGTCATCTTGCACGGTCCTGGACAAGTCCAGGAATGATGATGTTCGTCCGTGCAAGATGACGTTTTGCCTCTTTCTGAGTTCCGTTTTTTTGGAGGGAAAAATCCGAACTCCACGTGCAAACTCGAACCTATCCGAGCCTGCACATCCCTAATTTGAAGCTGATAAAATTGTGAAATATTTATCACCAACCTATCTCACATCAAGCTTTGATACATATGCCCCTATATGTACAAAGCACAATCTGAAGAATTTTCAGCTACTTTCATGGAACCAGAGTCAATCTTTATTACGTATGATTCAATCTTATGATACACGTCAAATAAAACATTTGGTTTACAAAATTCAATGCAATTTTAAATTCAAATTAAAAGTTTTATCTGCATGATGGAGCACCTACTTTTTATTTAATACCAGATTGTAATAGTTAAGGGGAAGTCAGATATACCTTGGAGACTCTTAGGGGTATATTTACTAAAGTTCAGGTTTTTAGAAGTGGATATTTTGCCCATAGCAACCAATCAAATTCTAGCTTTTATCTTCTAAAAAGTGCTAGATACATGTTAAGTCGAATCTGATTGGTTGCTATGGGCAACATCTCCACTTCTAAAAACCTGCACTTTAGTAAATATACCGCTTAGTGCTTATGGAAATACTCGTAGGGGTATATTTACTAAAGTGACAGATTTTAGAAGTGGAGTTGTTGCCCTTAACATTTAATTAGCACCTTCTAGAAGATAATAGCTAGAATATGATTGGTTGCTATGGGCAACATCTCCACTTCTAAAAACTCTCACTTTAGTAAATATACTGTATTAAGTTCTGTATCACAATTTGGGACGGGGACAATTTACTTTTATATGGCAGTGAATTATACATGACAATAATGAATTCCATGATGGGGTTAAGCACTGAAAAATTCCTGAAATTGTGAATGGGGTGTAGTGATGACTAAATGATAACTGGGCAGTTCATGATTACTTCATATAGGGTGATTAGGGAGGTAAAGGACAAGTATGTATTGAAAACATACAGTTTCTGTTATTTTATTACTAAGCAGTAAATAGAATTTGAAGTTTAGCAGTAAGTTATGAACAATTTTAGTTCAGAACATACAATTAATAGACATACCTACAATATCATTGATAATCCCTATTTATGTCATAGAAGATAAAAAAAATATAGTGTTCAGGATTCAGAGGCAAAGGACTTTACAACATTGTGTGTGTCAGTCGCCTACACTCCAGGATAGCCATTATGGTAGCCATTTTGTTTGTTGAACACACATACAGCCTCATGCTTCAGTGATGTCATTATATACAAGTCAATTGATAGGTTGCAGCCTCAAGAATATTGGTTTGTTCAACAAAATGGCTGCCTCCACTTCTGTATAGTGAAGGGTTAATTTTACAGATGTTACTGCAGTTTGCATTTGGACTCATAGAGCTGCCAAAAATACTGGTTTACGAATATAACCATAAACATTTGTAGGGCCATATAGTAGCAGAAGTGAGTTTTTTAATGATGCTCAGAGGATAAAACTGTATTCCATGCATTATTTTTTCATTTACTAAATTGTTTAGGCATCATTTTTAACTTGACAAGTGAATTATGCTCTCATAATGATCCTAAAGGGATGTTTTATCTCAGAAACACTTAATATTGTTTGAACATCTCCTGGAGCCGCTGAAGGGAATCAATCTTTATTCCTTCTTAAATCTGGTCCACAGCTCAGTCTTGAAGGAGAGGAAATTGTGCTTGACAGATGCAATCATATGCAAATGGCTGAAGAAGAGGTGAAATTATCATCTGCAAACATTGAGCCGAAATTCCATCTGCCAATTCCTGAAGAAGGGCTCTTAATAAATTCTAAGACAGCAAAGTGACACACATCTTAATCAAGACTTAATCCCGGGAATTAATTCTATGTGAGTCTATGCATAATTCCAGAGGCACTGCTAAAAAAAAACCCATCGCAGTTTCAGTGGCAGATGGACTCTCTGGACTTCATGCAAAGGCATTAAGAGGAGACGAGAGCGGGAGAACCCTGAAATGTCAGCCCTTGTATACAAATGCTGGGCACTGTACAACCCATCGGCTTCTACTGCTGACTTCAAAGGTTGGACTTCCAATTATGCCAACATGGGAACAGCATATAAATGAATGTAAATACATCTTCTGTCAGGCTAGGTCTCTTGAAAAGTGAGATCTGTGGAAAGAAAGCAAACCAAAAGCCCTGATATGCATACCAGGCCTGGGCACTGCACTGGGGAGGTTAAGGAGACTGCTCATTGACTTCAAATAATTTCACTGTTCTAGGGCGTAGGGGTATAAATTTGCTATTAGCCGATAGGTAGGAGCCTTAAAAAATTAGCGTTTAGTATTGTGCATGGTGCGGGACTACTTTGTCAAATGTAGCTGCTTACATTTGCAACAACTTTGCATGATCCTTGTTTGGAAGGGTATCACCCCATTACTCTACCTTGCAAGTTTAATGTGTGCACCCTGTCTACTAGTCATGTTCTGCACACCTGTGCCCACCCACTCATTATATCACCCTGGCCTTATATTAGTAGGTTTACTGCTTGTTTAATCCTCCTATATTTATTTGAGGAAACTAGACCAATAGGATTAATTGTTCTATGATTTATTATAATATGTTTGCTTGATTTGCAAATTGCACCTGAACAAGTGTGGGACAATACATATGGGTGCACAAGCACTTCTGGTTCCACCGCAATAAATGATAATGTATATGATATATTTACCCTTTTGGTTCATTTAAATATCAGGCAGACATGTTGATTGTCATGTTTTGTTGTATTTGATCTGTACCCAGTGAACAGAATGTACAAGGAAAGGAAGGTCAGCTGACTATTATTATTATTATCATTTATGTTTAAGGTGCCACAATATATCCTCAGTGACATACAGGCAATATACAGGTAACAGTGAAACGTGAACTATTAATGAAGCAGTATATGTGATTTGACATATCACTGGAACAACACAAAGCAAGTAACCTACAAACTAGTTAGAATGCAGACAGGTGGCAAGGGCTGGGAGACTCACTGTGACATGACATGCAAGTGCAGGTGAGGTACGGGGAGTGATAGTTCAGCACTCAATGGGCAAAATTTACTAAGCGTCGGGTTCTAAACCCCAGCAGTTTGGTGGCGGTTTGATGGCGGGTTCTAAACCCTGGGGGTTTAGTGGTGGTTTGGCGGGAGTTTCTAAATGACAGCCCTGTTCTATTCTATTCTAAAATTTGTTTTGACTGTGGTTTTGCAGCTGTTTCAACCTTAGTAAATCTGCAGATAGCAAAACCGCCACCAAACCGCCGGGGTTTAGAACCTGCCACTTGCTAAATATTGGCCAATGAATTTGTACTCAGCCAGGTTGGCCAAGCAGGAGGGGTGTGGAGTGGCATCAGGGGCGTGGCTGGGAATATTACTCGGGAATGAGTGTGGAGCAGGGGGGCGTTGTCAAGGAATTGCAGAATTTTGCCCCCCCCCACCGCCGAGATTTTTGGCATTGTGAAGCAAATTGCATCATCGTCCCCCACTGCGAGGTTTTGTCTAAAAATCAGGGGGGGGGGGGGTGCAGGGGCTGCCCAGGAGGCTTACCTACTTTCCAGGGAGGGCCGGGAGCATAACTTGATTTCAGAGTATGTATAGTATGGAATAGGGGACAAGAAGGAATGAAAGCAAGAATAGTGCTGGGAATTAATATGCGCCAGAGAGCTTACATGCTAGGAACCACAGCTGTGCTGGTTATAGCATATACTGCTTATTTGCCTACATACCCGACCTCATTCTCGGCATTGTGTAGATGGGACGGGGCCAAAATGATGCGATCACGTGGCCATGCCCCCGCTCCACCCCTATTGCCGAGTAATATATAAAATACTAGCCATAACCTGCCAGTCTTAGGGCCTGATTCAGTAAGGATCGGCATCTGCGATTGCAATAGCGATTACGCACGCAGTCTCACTGCTAAGATATGCCAATCCTCTGCGATCGCTATGCCATTGCAGCACAACATAAGGATGCCCACCTTACCTTACACACATCCGTAATACTTAGCAAGACTGCAAAACCATCGGTAACATGGAGTACAATCGCAGCCTCAGGCCCACTTGCACAAGCTCTGACTTTACTAAGAAATTGCTAACCTCGTCGGTGAGTACACAAGCTGTGTATGGCATCACCGTTGCTAATTTATGCATGTCCATGCAACGGCGTTCAAACACACTCGCACGCCTACGTTTTGCTGACCACTCCCCCGTCGCTACCCCCAAACAGTACTTCCTGTCAATCCCTCTGCGATGGGTCTGTGTAGTGACTGTGATCGCAGTTCTGATCACAGTGGAGTGTTCGTGCAAGTCCACTGCGGTACATACATATGCGATTGCGTGCATAATCGCAGTTGCGATCCTTGCTGAACCAGGCCCTTAATTCTATATAGAATCTCTGGCACAGTATGATTACTGAAATCAATAGACAGTGTTTCAGATAGTTAAAATGAATGCATCATGTCTATCAACATAAATAGGTCAGTATCTGCAGTTGTCTCCAAAAAATCTAAGGTGCCCATCCACTAGGGGATTAAATTGAGCGATTGAATGATAATGATATCGTTATCGTTTGATCATTCTATAATCGATTGAAAATTGTTTGCAGATTGTTTAAAAAATTTCCAAAATGACCAGTGATGTGCGCTCCCGCTGGTTGTTTAGACATCTATCATTGGGCAAACATGCTGGACAACCTGACGATAACGTTAGGTTCAGCATATTTGCAGATGATTGATGTGCCTACACTGAATGACTGCTGGTTCAGTGTAGACACATCACAGACTGACAAACGACTGCATGATTACAATGTCATAATTGTGCAGTCGTTTTGAGGTCTGCTAGTGGATGAGCAGCTTTAGGGAAGCCATTCATTTCTTCATCTTTGGCATATTTCCTAATATACAGAAGGGCCCGGCAGATATGGCTGGTTAGATTCCGGGGCCCCCACTGAAAAGTGAAAACCTCAGAGAAAGGGAACATTGTTGTCTTTCGTTTGGAAATGCTTAAAAACATGTTATCACTTATTATTTAAGGTAAGTGGCTTGCACCTCCTCTTTTACATGCCACCAGTGGCAGCTCCAGAGGTGGGGCTGCAGCGCAGTGTAAAATTCAAATCCAACTGCCAGTGAGTCACAGCCGGCAATGTTTGGCAGCATTTGGGGTGGCAGTTGGTGTGGATTTTGGACTATTTGAATTTTGGACTGCGCTGCAGCCCCACCTCTGGAGCCTCCACCCACCGTTGTTATCACCACTAGATGCCTTTGCAATTCTGCATAGTGCTCTACTATAAAGTCAGAATGCAGATAGAACAGAACATGCACCAAACATAATGAACATAGGGCCTGGACAGTGTTGTGGGGCTTCAGTGGGGCATTATGGATGAAGACGGCTTTGTAGATTGTGAATATACAGAAGCGCCCTTTTTGTAGAGAACATCACATATTGTTGGACCATCTGTGATGATTGCAACAATATCATTTGCAAGCGTCACATTAAACTCCTTTAAACATTTTTTCAAAATTTCAACACATTTTTCTGTAGTCATTGATCAATCAATGAACTCTGGCCAGACACAAACTCCAGAATATGTTTTGGCCATGTAAGATAATATTCATATATCTTTTATTAGCAGTATAGGTCCATTCAGCAAATCAGAGCCGTAACTAAGGCTCGCGGCGCCTGGTGCTCGCAGAGGGGCAGGCCTTCAAACACCGATAACTACAGCAATGCCCGGTCACAACGCTGCTCCTACACACACAGCATCCCTCCCTGCACTGAATGACACAGAAGGGAGGGACGCCACTGCCATTACTGCCCCCTTCAATAAGTGACAGCAGCAGCCATGCAGTGTGTGGATCCGGGACTAAGCTGCTCACGGATGTGGTCACTGACACTGTGGGCAGTCACTGTGAGTTAATACACGGGATTTGGTGCTGAAAATCCAGGGGAATTTCAGCACCCGAAACTGGCTGGGATTGTGAACCCCCTAATTATAACCTGCATGATTTGTCTGTGCACAATTTAATGAATTATGGGCCTGATTCAGACCCACTCGTGAGCGGCTGTCCGCTCGCAAGTGGGTCGATGTTATGGACTGAGCATGCGCACGACGGAGGGAGCTCCGTCGTGCGCATGCGCCAGACGCGACGAGCGAAGGAAAGTCCTTCGCTCGTTGTGTCCGATCAAAGGGGGCGTGCTGTCAATGTTGATTGACAGCACGCCCCCTTTGGTGGGCGTGCCTCCCTGACGGGGGCGTTCCCACGGGAACACCTCCCGTCAGAAGCCGGCCCACTGACATCACTAGTGATGTCAGTGGGAGTGATTTTGGCTCTGATAGAGCCAAAATCACTCCGGAGCTTGCGGTTGAAAACCTCAACCGCAGGCTCCGACTCGCAATTTCGATGGTCGCGATGGTCTCGACCATCGCGGCCATCACAATGCACGCTCGTATAGCCTGTGGGTGGTGACCCACAGCTATACGAGCGTCCAGGAGGACGCTCCATGAAAATGGAGCCCGGCCCTCATTCAGAGCGTGTGCTCTGCTCAGAGCGTACGGCTCTGAATGAGGGCCTATGATTGGTAAAACCTTCCTTATTTTTCTTTCCCCTCTGTTGGGCACGGGTTTCCTACCACATAACCTGACAGAAAAATAATTGATATTGCTCAATTGATGATAAAATGCTTTGCAACGTGTAGTAGCGCTATTTGTGGTTGTGTATCAGCATTTTCTTCATGGCACCCCTAGGCCAAACGTTCCTTATTGAGAAATTCAGCAAAAATGATTCCATGAAGTAAATTGTGCTTACCTGTCATCCTTAGGCTCAGTTATGTGGCCGTGGGCAGGGTGGCACTTCTGTTTCTCTACATATTTTATGATAGGCAAAACCAGTGCTGGTGGCAGCCAATCAAATAGATCATAAATAATTTGATTTGGTCCTTGACCACCAACCAGCGGCACCCCTGCAAATGACATGCGGCACCCAATTTGGAAACCACTGTATTAAGTGTTTCTAGGCCATCTACTGGTGATTTAAGAGTTTCAGAAACAATCTCTGGATAGGGACATACCTCCGAATCCTTATTCACATTGTGTAACTTGCATCTGCTGCTAGTATTTTTTTTTTTATTTTACATTGTTGCCAAGTTGTTTTACAACTCTCTGTACAACAATTAAGCCTTTTTGCTGCCTAGATCAGTGGTTCCCAAAAGTGGTGTCATGGCACCATGGGTTGCCACGGGTCACTTGAAGGGGTGCCACGGATTGGTGGTCCAGGACCAAATTAAATTATGTATGGTTAATGTAATAGGCAAAACTAGTACTGGTGACTGGCAAACACAAGCACAACCCTGTCCACCAATACCAATACATAACTGAACCCAAGGATGACAGTTAAGCAAAATTTACTTTATTGAATAGCTCCTGCTGATTTTCTCAATAAGAAACGTTTGGCTTAGAGGTGCCATGAAATAAATACTGATACTCTAGGGCACCGTGGTTCAAGAAAGTTTGGGAGGCACTGGCCTAGACCCTTATAACCAGTGGTGGCTCCAGAGGTGAGGCTGCAGCACAGTCTAAAATTCAAATAGAAGAGCCACACCAACTGTCACCCCAAACGCTGCCAACATCGCCGGCCGGGACTTACTGGCAGCTGGTTTGTCTCCCCTATTTCAATTTAGACTGTGCTGCAGCCCCACCTCTGGAGCTGCCACATCTTATAAGTTTAAAGGATAAGACTATCTCTATGGTCCTGGTGGTGGTGGTGGTGAGTTAAAGTACAAAAACAATAATAACCATTATCCTGTATCCAGGGCCGGCCAGCCCATTACACCAGGTACACAGCCGCGTACAGCGCCAAGTTGTGAGGACATAATCTTCTGAGTCACGCAGCTGTCCCCCACAGCCACAGGCATTGCAATGAGTCACACTAACTCATTATATGCCGTTGCACAGCCAGCCGCAGTGCCGCAGCCGCTGCATCAGCCCACACATCGTTGAATGACACACCGGGCATGGCCGAAGGCGGAGGAGTGGCTGCTCTCTCTTCTCCTCCCTTCTCCTCAGCTCCTCCCCCCAGAGTGACACAGCTTACAAGAGTCTGTGCCCGACTGGAGGAGGAGGAGGGGCTCACTTTCCCCTTTCTCAGCTCTTCCCCTTTCTGCATTCCAACCCCAGCTTCCTCCATCTCTGTGGCTATGCTACTGCTTGGACTCCGGGATCTGACATCACAATCTCGTGACCGTCCCCGGCGTTAAGGCTAAGGTTAGGAGGAGCCATCCACGGGCTGCAGTTCTAGCCCCAGGTAAGAAAATTTAACTACCCTGTATTTGACATGCACTGGCTGACACCCTCTTCCTGTCGTCACTCTGTCCCTGTCACCTAGTGCTGTCACCCTCTCCCTGTCGTCACCCTCTCCCTATCAACCACTGGCTGTCTCCCTCTCCCTGAATATGTATTTTAGGGTGTAATTGTAGCGTAGCACCCAGGGTGGTCCTGCTGTATAGGGGCCCTATTACACTTCATACATTTTCATGTGCCGGCCTATGTGTGTGTTTAATTATTTTCATGTAGGGGCCTATGTGTGTTTTTTTTTCATACAAATCCTATATGTTTTATTACTTTTATGTGGGGTCTATGTGTTTTTTTTCTGCAAAGCGCTATGTGTTTATTTTCACGTCGGGGCTAATGTGTTTTTTTATGCGAAGCCTACAGGGCATATTCAATTGGGTGCGAGGTTTAGCGAGGAAAAAGCCTTGCGCCCAATTTTGGATTACCGCGGGTATGCACGCTCCCGATACCCGCGGTGTCCAACTGAAAACCCTACGCCGCGTAAAAAAATACATGTAAAAAATGACACTTACCTGCCCGGAGGTCTCCGGTGGTTTCTGCAGCTCCCGGTGGCCTCCCCTCCATCTTCTCACTGGGGAGGAGT
Organism: Taudactylus pleione; assembly: GCA_031769625.1. Taxonomy (NCBI): domain Eukaryota; kingdom Metazoa; phylum Chordata; class Amphibia; order Anura; family Myobatrachidae; genus Taudactylus; species Taudactylus pleione. Next base: position 33,575,471 of record JAUIMM010000015.1, on the reverse strand, counting down.
GCTGGGAGTCCCGGGGGCTGCTGAGAGGCTCCATGGGCTGCAGGGAGGCACAAAGGCTGCTGGGAGATGTAGTTTTCCCAGCACCCATCCCGAGGGGGGATACTTACACTGGACACACACACACCAGGGGTCACACACACACTCATGGACACACACACACACTCACTGCTGCTGCAGGAGACCAGGTCCCAATGCTGGATGCAGAAGACAGCACTTCAGAAGGTGAGTATTACTGACTAATTAAGCTAATTGGAAACTTCCAATTGCTTACTTAGTCATTTAATAGGGGTGCCACCGGGGTCCCAGAGCATTTCCTGACCTTTTTTCTAATATTGTGGATTTTAGGAAAAATTGGTTGTGCTCTGGAGGGGGGCAAAAACAACCTCCTGGTGCTCAAAAAATCAAAAACCCTGCTCCTGAATGAATAGCAAAAATCCCGCATTTGCAGGAAAGCCCTGCGGGTGCAGGATTTTTGCTATTCTCGCCCCCAATTGAATATGCCCGTATGAGTTTTTTTTTTTTTCATGCAAAGCCTATGTGCTTTATTATTTTCATGTGGGGGCCTATGTATGTGTTTTTTATTTATCATGTGGGGCCGCCCGCAGTGGGGATTAATGTGTATGGTGTTTTCCCCCTGTTGGGTCCATTAAATATTATCACTAAGGATTCTGTATGGCCTGATGCAGGAATAAAATACAAGGTTATTCTTGAATAAATTGCACAAATAAGAAAGTGCTTCTAAACCTCAGTGTAAAGGTGTGCATCCACACAAACACCACAAATACAATAATAAAGGAAAAAGATATGCAACACTAAGACATAAAGTTTCTTTACCATAAATAATTAACACTCAAGGTGAAAAACAAAAGAATGAAGACTATTCACCAGTGGAATCCTAGTTCAATTTGTCATAGAAACGATATTGTTGATGAGCCACCATTCACAGCTGGGATAATCAATCCTTTGGAAATTGGGAAGGAATCCTCGTTGTTTTATATCTGTAAAAGATAAGTCCCTCTACTTCCCAACCATAGGGAATCAGAGAGACACGTAGGATTGACAAAATAGTGCAGTAATCCTTTAAAACCAATGATAATTAATAAAGTTATGCACTTACAAACATATAAATCAATAAAGCATATCACAAAATCTCCAAACACGGCACACTGCAACGTTACTGAAGTCACAGATGTAGATAGGGGATGGAGTAGGCTTGCTTCCGGATTGCCAGCCCTCCCCAGCAACAATGTTGTCCGTTTAACCAGTCGATTGGAGATACTGCAGAACCCTGCTTAACGTGTTTCAGACTCGGGTGGGTCCTTCGTCAGAAGGAGAAAATCCATGTGAGGTGACACCTTGAGTGACTGCACTTGTTTACACCAACCCTAGTGACGCCACTATAGTATAGCAGGGCCGGCTCTAGGGGTGTTCAACCAGTGCGGTATAACAGAGGCACCACCCATAGAGGACACACCCCTCCCCAACATCCAGATTTCAGTACTGCCCCGCTGTTCCACCAGTGGGCCGAATTGGCCCGTGGGTGGTCAAATCAGGAGGTTGGGGACCCCCACCGCTGCAGCTGTGCCGGACCCCGGAGTCTCCATTCAGTAATGGGAGAGGGCTGGGGGAGGCCCAGCTAGTGAGGCTCCCCCCAGCCTGACATTATTTGGAGGCACGCCTCCAAATAACGTCATGTAGGGGGCATGGCCTATGATAATTAGGCCACGCCCCATTTTCAGTTGGCGCGCGCTGTAGAGAGCCGGCACAGGGTGCTCTGACCCCTGGAGCCAGCCCTGTAGTATAGTATAGTATTACATTATAACCATGTGTATATAAAACTGGTCTTTTCATCTACAGATTCCCTTTGGTCATTGTTACATTATTACATATACTCACGATATTTCACACACCGAAATATGAGGCTTTATTTCAACAAGGACTGCCAAAATCTATATCCGCTTACTAAAAAAATTCGGCTCGCGACGGCCCTGCCTGTATCTAGCTGTTAGATACAATTTCTAGCCGAGTGTATCTAACTAGCAGCTTATTCAGCAGATTCTAAAGCTGCATACACACACGATTTTTTGAATGATTATCGTTAAACGATATCATTTAACGATAATCGTTTGAAAAAATCGTTCACTTTCTGAGTCAAACGATGAACGATTATTGTTCATGCGCGTTCACGTTTGTAGTTTGTAGTTTGTAGTTCAGGCAGACTTGTCAACTCAATGATTTTCATTAAGTTAATATGCAAAAATCGTTTGTAGTTCATAAAAATCGTTCATCACATTTAAATGAACATAGTGAATGAACAACTTTAGTAAACGATTTTAGTTCATTTTTTCAAGGTAGAAAATCGTTTACTAAAATCGTTCATTAACTCAATCGTTGTGTGTGTATGCAGCTTTAGTATTCAGGGCTCACTGTGTATGTAGTCTCCTGTCTACGGCTGGACTCAATTAGCTTGTAAGGAACCTCATGTATTTGGATTAGAACTAAGTAACACAAATAGCATTTTGTGCAACTCAATCCAACCCTTTGACATAGGTGCTGACATTGGGTATGTGATGTGGTGCTGAGATCTGGACATGGACAGAGGAATGAGCATCCCAGGCCTCTTTAAGGTACATACCTTATACACTAGAACATGTAAACATTTTTTATATATAGAAATTAGGGGCTATATTATTTTGCAAAATCCCCAAAAACTCCACAAAGGTGGACCATCTGGGGCCAAATGTAATAAGGTGAGAGTTTAGCAAATGTGAGAAAAAACTCTCATTTGTAAACTCAGCTAATGTAATAAAGTCACAGAACATGGAACTTGCATGTTTTTCGGACTCAAAAAACTCTCAAGATTTCTCTCATCCAGGTGTTTTCTGTTTTGAAAATATAACTCGATCAATGTATTAGAGTGACAGTTGTACTGCTAAACTCTCACATTTTCTAATCTCTCACCCTATTACATTTGGCCCAAGGTGTTTTAAAACTGATTTTTACAGCCTAAAGGCTATAAACAAACACTGACAAAACATTTGTGTACGCATCTTATTATTTGGGGGAAACTAACAAAAACCTGAATATCAGGTATTATTAGCATTTATTTATAGGGCACCAGAAAATTCTCCAGATCCGTACAGAGCAGTGATACAAACAGATTAAACATAGTAACAAATTATAGAGAAACCACCATTTACAGTATATAATGACAAGCTTCTACAGAGTATATATGTAAGTGTGAGGAATGATGGCCCTACCCTCAGAGCATACATTGTAAAGGGAGTGGAGAGAGTGGTAGTAGTGGGGAGACATGGAATGGTCAGGTAGCGGGAAAGGCCTGTAAGGTGAAGTAGGTAAGACATGCATTAGTGATTTTCAGTAAATTAATGACAGATTTTGATCCTATAGAATCCTGTTTCACAGTTGCTTGTAAGTCATATGCACTGCTTAAAAATGCACTTTACAAAAATCTACGGGGGAGATGTACTAAGCCTCTTGAAAGATAAAGTGGAGAGAGATAAAGTACCAACCAATCAGCTCCTAAATGTCATTTTTCAAACACAGCCTGTAAACTGAAAGTAAGAAGCTGAATGATTGGTACTTTATCTCTCTCCACGACATAGTACATCTCCCCCAAAATGTGCAAATAAATGCAGCGTAATTTAGAGTTGTAAGCAATTTGTGTACTGTGAGCCTTGAGAGGTGCACTCAGAGTCTGCACGTGCTTCAGTACAGTACGTCCATAAGTGCAGCACACTTCTGGACATGCAGCCTATGTTTGGATCCCATAATATGCCTCTTAGTTATATATCGCATCTGCCGTGCTGCACAGCCGCCATGATATATCGGTGATTATTTTTTACACATGAAACGATGCACTGAACGATATATTGTATAGTGTGTACCAAGCATTAGAGGTGTTTATAGTGATGTTCTTGTGACCAGCATCCAACTCAGGCTACAGCTGGCTGTTCAAATAGGACCTCCTATCGCTGGAAGCAGCCAGAATTGCTACTACATTGCATGCAGCTCAGAGTCAGACGCAAAGGGGGCCATTCAAATGTTTTTTAGGTCGTGATAATTAATGAGTGCCCAGTTTGCTATTCATTTGTTCTGGGCGCTCATTAATTATCGCCCTCTTCGCCGCCTATGAGACGAGGTTTAGCCATGTAAAATGGCTAAACTCGTCTAAAATTCTGGTTACCGCGCCCTAACCAGGGGATTTCTCACACATTTTTGCTCGCACCCTCCTGAGTGTGTGCAGAAATGCCGCCAGCTGTCGCATCCTGACAGAGCAACAACTGAATTGCTCTGTCCGGTGTCTTAAAAAAAAAGTCACCGGCAAAACATTTGAATCGCCCCCAAAGTGTGTACCTTATGCCAGAAACTGCTCTGACATGGCAAGTAAAGAGTACTATGGATACACTTCAATGTTCTTATGATTGTCACGTCACTGCTTTTTGCCGCTTGTACTTGACAACCCGGAGCTCTGGTTTCCTGATAGATATTAGGGTGAACAGACACATTGTTGCGTTACATTTGGTTCTCAAAAAAAAGCTTCTCCCCAGCACTCCCGGAGATGCCAGGCTGCCCCAGACACTCTCCCTGCTCTGCCAGCTCCTCCTCCTCCTCCACAGTAACATCACAGTGTAGCGCCTGGCTCCTGGTCACAGAGGAAGAGCCGGTATATTGATGTCACTCACTTTGAGGGTGACAACTAGTGCGGTCCGCATCCCCTGCACCACCCTAGTGACACCACTGCAATGTTTGTCTCGATTTACTTTTCTAAAGAAAATTATTATTTCATTAACAGTCACTTATAAAGTGCCAGCAAATTCCGATGCCCTATTCAAGTGGGAACAAAACAGTAATAAAACAGTAATAACAGACAAATCGATAAGAGGGCTCTGTTCATAGTGCTTACAATGTATAAAATGCATACAGGATTAACCATATTTATTGTTTTTCTCTATCATACAATGCCACATCAACTTTACAACATACTTGCCAACTCTCCCTGATTGTCAGGGAGAATCCCTGAAATAGAAGCAATCTCCCTGACTCCCTGAAGAGTCTAGTAATCTCCCTTATTGCACCTTACCCCCATTATGTAGATGTTATATATATAAAAAAAGATATATACATATATATGATATATAAGATATATGGTATATAAGATATATACATTCAAATGTGATCATTAGTATAATTTCCCTGTATTGGGTATAAGGCACAATGGTGCAGATGTATGAAACTCTGGAAAGTGATAAAGTGCAGAGTGATAACTGTCCAGCCACTAAGCTCCCTACTGTCATGTTAAAGGCTGTGTTTGAAAAATGTCAGTTGGTAGCTGATTGGCTGGTCGTTTATCACTCTCCACTTTATCACTTCACAGACCTTCATACATCTGCCCCAATGATCCCTATGGCTGCATGCATTTTCTGAGAAGTATCAGTGTGTTTTCATCAACATGTAGATTTTACTAACTGCTTTGGGGCTCATTTACATTTGTATGCAAATCAATTTTATGACACGCCTCTCAGATGTAGCAGTACACGCCCAGTTTACCGCCGCGCTCATAGGTGGTGCTTTCCCAATCTCCCTGAAATGCTTTTTCAAAGGTAGGCAAGTATGCTTTACAAGTGATGCTTATCATAGTACGATAGTTCTATTAATCGATAGTAAAATATGTGGTTCTGCATCAGCGGTATATGTGAGAGAATGTGAAATATAAGGCCTTGTTTCCCAGGCCTCACTTCTGTCTGTACAGAGGACATTTTCCATGTCAGGTATGAGCGCTGTGACTGGGCCTGGCTGCTCCGTCTAGTAGCTTTGTTGTGATGAAGGTGGAAAACTTAGATCTTGACAAGAAGGATGGATGAGAAATGAGATACTGGTGCTTGTGAGAGGTGTTAACTGCCCTTGGATAAAGACATAACCGCATCTTCAGATCTCCATTACGTATTTTGCTCATAATGTTGCTATTTCAGTCTGAATGTCACCTATAAAAGAAGAGGTCTTGCTCTCCCGGGGAGCTCTAAATAGAAGCCTTGCTAGATAATCTTTGATTTATAGGCGAGCGAGGCCCAGGGTTTAGAGTGAGTCTGCAATCTGCCAGGGGGGTTTCCAAGCCAAGACACCACGCACTGCTTTGGCAGTACATTGGGGAATGTGTGTCCAGTAACCGGGTGGAGTAAATACATTAACCCCTTAATACACATAAGCTTTTGGCATATCTTTAATTCCTTTGAAAAAATATTTTCAAAAGGAACATTAAACATCAGAAAAAGTGTTATACTGTATTACAACAATTCTATTTATCAGTTTTTTACACATACATTTAATTGGTAACATTTTACCAAAATGAAAAAAAAAAAGTATGAGAAACAGATAAAACAAAAAACAGAATTAATTAGGGTAAAATGCCACAAATGAAGAGTGGGCGGTGTACAGATATACTTTGCCTCATAGGCCATCAGTGTCACACATCGGGTTACCGGGTTCGGCCGTTTGACATCATTGCTCTCCATGCCATCCCTGGTCACTTCTGGCATTCCTGAGACCTGTGCTGGCACTACTGCTGTGTACCTGATGTATTCCCTCCTGTCATTTCCTACGGCAGCGGAGTATGGGAGTAGCCATCTTGGATTTGTTCACATGACTTCTATCTGCCAATAGGATTACAGCAGCTGCGCTTACATGACCTGCTTGGCCAATAGGTGCTGGGAGTGTCCTCTTCCAACTATCTCCTGTGTTCAGCTCATTGCCAAAACAACTCTAGAACAACGTTAGGGGTCATTTTGTTTAGAAGTCAATTTACCTACTAGGAAATGCAGACAAACAGAATGTATAGACTATACATAGAGATGGCTGGAATTTCCATGACCTGACTAATCCATGACCATGGATTAGTGATTCCTTGACCTGTGATTAGCCATGACCTGTGATTCCTTGCCCCATGACTGCCTTGATCACTTTTAGGATGGTCTTCCACTAATCATGGGCAAGGCTACCGAATGTTAAGTATGGTGCCCATCTCTCACACATAACTGTTCCATAATGCACCAGAAAAGGTGTGCCATACTTGCCCAGCATTTGAAAATAGTCTCCACTTACAGCTGCTGTTGTGTAAGGGATTATTATTATTATTATTTATTTATATGGCGCCAGAAATGTTCCGCAGTGCCTTACAATGTATGTAAAACAAATAGATGACCAAAGACTTACAGTACAATACAATACAGGACAAGGACATGGATAATATACATTGCCACATTAGCGACCATAACACCCACATAGGCAGCAGAGCTTAAGCAACCAAGTGTTAGGTACCCTAGTGGTGAGTAAGAAGTAGATGAAACTAAAGTAGGGAGAAGCACAAGAGGGTAGAGGGCCCTGCTCACAAGAGCTTACATTTTAAAATCTGCATGTCTTGGGTGTGGAACACATTATACAAGCTTGGAACAATATACTGACATATGCAATTTTAATAATCAGGGACAAAAGTGGGATTATCCATTGAAATGATGGAAACTTGATAAAAATGTATTACCATACTGAAACGATGTAGCTATTGTTCATGTGGGGCTTAAAAAGTCTAGTTAATATAAGTATGTTTTGTGAGTAGGGAATTCTCCTTCATCCTCATTCTGCCCTTTTACAGCGTTATACTTGTCAGGCATCAGAAAGGAAATGGGGCAAAGTTGATGCTGGATAGATGTTTAGTTAAGTATAAATCTTTCGGATACTAGATTAGTTCCAAATTCATATTAGGATATACTAGTGTTTAATAATAGGTTTACATGCTATTTGCAGATTTTGTTTTGGTGCATAAAGACATTCCTAAACATACAAAGCATTTTAAATGGGTTTAACCACTACAGTCATTTGAAATGACTGTCAAAAAGATGATTAAAATAAAAAATGTGTTTTACCTCATTTAAGAATTCACAGCTTTTTTTCAATACTACTTTTTTAATCAGATAAAAAAAGAGGTCGTAAGTAACAATAATTGTATTAGGTATTAATTATCCTTGGAATGTTTATTTTCTATTAGAGCCATGTCTTCTTTAGAATTTCCCATTATGAGGTTGGCACAGGGATTACCAGACATGCTGCACTGCACTTGCTTTGAGTCACTAATACTAGTATGTAATGTATTATCCACTTATTACAATATTGTTCTGTTTCCTTTTAGCTGTCACTTTGTGCTGCCTCATGGATTTCAACCTTCTGACAGACTCAGAGGCTCGCAGTCCTGCCCTCTCTCTCTCCGACTCTGGAACACCTCAGCATGATCACAGCGGCAAGGGGCAGGAGCACAGTGGTAAGTACGCTAGGGGAAAGCTGGCAGAAGTGACAGGGAAAGGGTGAGGATGTAGCTACTGCGAGAAATTATTTGCAGGAACAAAGACGGGTCTACAGCGTAAATGAATCCAGGAATACAAATAAATCGGGTTTGATGATGATTCTTGGTTTGAGAAAGACTCTGATTCTGCATTTTTTGACAGTTCAGTTTAAAAGAATATGACCTTTTATAATAGTTAACATTCCTTTTGCACTGAGATAAAAATAATTATATGTAGTCCTGTTTGCTTTTAAAACTGCATTATCACCAAACCAGCAGAACATTTAAGTCCACTGCTTTCAAATTGGAGGACCAATCAGAAGCTGCGATCATGAGTACTGAGGACTGCATACAAATGATAAAGTAAGGACAATTGTGCTGTAACTGGGTACAAAAGACACACAAGGGAATTACTTTGACATACAGGGTTAAAGTTTGCAAAGCAAGGCCAAGCCAGCAATATCTAAATCCAGGCTCAGTGCTCACTTATGAAATATGTATCAAACCTTCGAGAGAGATAAACTGGAGAAGTTGCCCATAGCAACCAATCATTTTATAGACTGTGCTAGGTAAATGATAGCTAGAAGCTGATTGGTTGCTATGGCAACTTCACTTTATTTCCGGGTCTGTCAGACTGAGATTCCTGCATGTTATGCACAAAATACGGGTTGGCAGGGTGGGATTAAGGCATACTTGCCTACCCTCCCGATCTGGTCGGGAGCCTCCCGAAAATCGGGTAACGCTCCCGACCTCCCGGGAAGGCAGGCAATCCTCCCGGCTGCCAGCGACCCCTCCTATCCCCCCGTACTTACATGTAAAGCCCCCGCAGCGGGGGACGGCGGTAACGCGATTCACGTGGAATCGTGTCATTTTGGCCCCGCCCCCTGCTTCACACTGCCTGTAATATCGGCAGTGTGTAGTGGGGGCGGGGCCAAAATGACGTGATTGCATGGCTCCGCCCCCCGCCCCGCCCGCAAACTCTCATCCACTGGCCGCCCCCGCCCCCGTTTGTTGGCCACGCCCCCCAGTCTTGCTGATCTGGCTGCTCCCTCCCGGAAGGGGCAGCCAGATTGTCGGCAAGTATGGATTAAGGGTCACATGGGCCTGGTCCTGAAAATGTTGAAGGCCCTATTGTGTGAGGCACTATCAACCCCAATGTCTGCCTAAATATAAACATTGAAGAATTACATCATTTTGTAAGGAAAACTTAAATACAATTCTAATGCTTATAATTTATAGCCAACATGCGGGTGGCTGGTAATCATGCTGTCATGATTATGGGCCTATTCTTATGTGGAGGCCTGGAGCTGTAGCTCCATCCGCCCCATTGTTAATCTGGCCCTGCGGGTTGGGTATGAAATACCGTCAGTCGGGATGCCAGCTGTCAAAATGCTGACAATATCCCGACAGGGATCCGTAAGTATGCTAACCCTTCCCCCTTCTCTCCCTTACCCTAAGTCTCTGTTCCTGCATCCTAACCCTCCCCCGCACCCTAACCCTCCCCATTAGTGCCTAAACCCAACCCTCCCCTGTGGTGACTGAACCTAACCCTCCCCCAGTGGTGCCTAAACCTAACCCGCCCTCCCCGCAGCCTAACCCTATCCCCCCCTGTGGTACCTAAACCTAACCCTCCTCCCACCTGCGGCTAACACCTAACCCGGCCCGCTAAACTACGTTCGGGATGCCGGCTGTCAGGATTTTGGTGCTGGTGTTCTGTCCCAGGTCAGGTTTCTGGCCTCCTCTATGTAGGTATCATAACTACATCCCACAAAATACATGTGAATTTTACCCTCACCATGAACATAAATGATACACAGTTTGCAGCATAGTGTAACTTTAAGATGTTGGTCTTCAACTCTCTGGGCTGGATATTTGAGGATGAGCTATCAGCTTTCATAAGTGTATTTTCCATCAGCGTTACTATCCTGGATTCAAACACATAAAAGTTATACCCTGTGCATATATTCCAGAGTGTCAGAAAATGGGACAGAGCATGACTGCATTTTCTAACAATTGCCAGAACTCCTTGCATGACTAATTTCATTTGTACCTACAACAGTTATACCCAGTATAAGGCTGGGATGCTCAGCAAATGTGCGAGAGAATTCTCAGACATAGGGCCTGATTCAGAGATCGACGCTAATCCCTCCCTGCCACGTCTGTGTACGCAGCGGTTGTGCAAAAATATGCAAATACCGCAGCCTGGATTGGTATTGAGATGCCCCCCTGCGGCTTTGCAAGTCCAAGCATCAAAGACGCAGCATCGGACACAGATCATCCAATTATCATAGTTCTGAGTAACCCTATGGCTACTTGGAAGGGCCACGGAAACTGAGACCCCAGAGCCATTTTCACTGCGTTCATTGCCGCCACTCCCTGTTACCTCCCCCAAACGCTCCCTGACTGTCAGTCACACTGCGAGTAAGAAGTTGCTGCGAGTGACTACGGTAATGTACCTTGATGCATGCATAGTGTGACTTAGACACATGCGCAGTTTACCGATAATCGCTCAACTGCGAAAATATCAGCATAGCGTACATCTCTGTATCAAGTCCATAGTGGTCTATTTACCATTGATGGGCAATTGGCGACAAACCTGGTCGCTACCAGGGTTATTTCTGGGACCAACCTGCGGAGTGAAAGGTTTGACCCAGGTTATGCCTAAAATGAGCTGATTGGTTACTGTCAGCAACCTTTTTTCAACTTTGTGTGCCCCCCAAAAATGCTATTTCTTATGACACACACTGTTTTGTAGCACTGACACGGGTACTGTGTGAAAGGGATTGACCCTGGAATAATTCAGGACCAAGGTGCAGTGTGAAAGGGTAGGAGCTGTTACCCAGGAAAAAGCAGAGTTGAAGATCCGGCTTTGGTCTGAAAGTAGTATCATTAAACTTTAAGGATATTAGAAGCCACCAAGTCATGCGATCATATAGAAGCAAGGGGCCACAGACTGAGTGTTTTTATTTTGGTTATGGAACTATGACTTCTACTTAGAGATGTGTGCTGATCCTAGTGTTTTGGTTTTGGTTCTAAATCATCATTGTGTTTTGGTTTTGGCAAAACCACTCTCAAGTCTTTTGGTTCAGTTTCGGTTTTGGATTTCTCTAAAAATCGATAAAAACAGCTAAAATCATGTAACTTGGACCTGTTTTTGTCATATAGTATTATTAACATCAATCATTCATTTTCCAGTCATTTTTGACCACCTCACAGTACCTGAAATCACGAGAGAGGAACTTAAATGAAATCCAAAACAAGCATTTTATAGATCTGAGTTCTGAATTTGGTGAGAAGACCCAAGTCAGGACTCGGTTTTACTCTGAACCCAAAGTGATCTGAGCTGGGACTTGGTTCAACTCAGTACCTCACGGTTCGGGGGTGTTCGGTTTTCATCAAAACTGAACAACTCATCTCTACTTCTATTGTCCTTTTCATGTAACAGAAAGGGGCACATTATTCCTTATAATATACAACAGTAAAGCATCATGTGTGGGGTTGGTTCTCAGCCATGGGAGTGGGCTCACTCACAGTTTTGCCTAAGAACACATCCATGAATAAAGAATGGTAACAAAACATCCTCCAAGAGCAACTTCTCCCAACCACCCAAGAACAGTTTGGTGAGGAACAATGCCTTTTCCAGCATGATTGAGCACCTTGCCATAAGGCAAAAGTGATAACTAAGTGACTCGGGTAACAAAACATCAAAATCTTGGGTCCATGGCGAGGAAACTCCCCAGACCTTAATCCCATTGAGAACTTATGGTCAATCCTCAAGAGGCGGGTGGACAAACAAAAACCCACAAATTCTGACAAACTCCAAGCATTGATTAGGCAAGAACAGGTGGCCATCAGTCAGTATGTGGCCCAGAAGTTGATTGACAGCATGCTAGGGCAAATTGCAGAGGTCTTGAAAAAGAAGGATCAACACTGCAAATATTGACTCTTTGTATAAACTTAATGTAAATATCAATAAAAACCTTTGACACTTATGAAATTATAGATTGTAAGCTTGCAAGCAGGGCCCTCTTACCTCTATGTCTGTCTGTTATTACCCTGTTTTGTTCTATAAATGTTTCCAATTGTAAAGCGCAGTGGAATATGCTGCGCTGTATAAGAAACTAAATAAATGAATGAAATGCTTGTAATTTTACTTCAGTATACCATAGTAAATCTGACAAAAAGGTCTAAAAACAGTGAAGCAGCAAACTTTGTGAAAATCAATACTTGTGTCATTCTCAAAGCTTTTGGCCATGGCTGTACTCTTTATATTGTACTATCTGTGTGCTGAATGTATGAGTGATATTACCACAGTGCCACCTTGTGGATGTTTAAGTTTAGGTAAAGTGGAATGATGGCAGCATTGTTATAATAGCAATGCATTTTCACTGTACACCAATTCTATTGTACTGTACTGAACATGTGGCTGCAGAGATTAAATTGTTCATTCTGGTAAATGTTGCAGCTTTGCACCATGAACAGTGACACATTTCTGTATTAAAAACACAAAGGGCCAAATGTAATAGGGTGAGAGGTTAGAAAATGTGCGACTTTAGCAGTAAATTCTCACATTGGTGGAGTTTTATCTTCAAAATAGGAAAACATGTGGATGAGAGTTTAAAGCGTGAGAGTTTTTTTGCATGTTCTTGGACTCTATTACTGCTAAACTCTCACATTTTCTAAATCTCACCCTATTACATTTGTCCCAATGTATCAATTTCTGTTACACAATAGGTTTGCAGCCAGAAGATTATTGGGGGTCACAGAAAACACCTGCTTTGGCATTTTTAGGTAACTTGTATTTTATTTACCATCTGCAGAATGGTTTATATGACACCATATATAATGCATACAATATACTTTTGTTTTTCCAAACTGTTCTAAAAACTAATTGTATCAATAACAATTACTGCTTTGCATAAAACACAGTTTGATCACAGCCTAGACTATACAGGTACTTGCTGCCTTTTTTGTCTACTTTGTTTATTTGTGTGTGTGCAGTCATTTCCTAGTCTTAGCAATAACAATATGTTTTCCCCGTGCATTATTGAATACTTGTACTGTATAAGTCTTCCCCAGAACTGCTTGGCAGTTACTCCATGTATCTTCCACCCTTTCTGTAAGAGACTTCTTCCTAATGTTACTTGTTAGTCGTTATGTTTAACGCGACTTGTAGTGCACAGAGGTAAAATGTGAAGACATCTGTACATATTATATATCTATAGCACACACATCCGTCACATGCAGACACTTACACTTTAAGAGCAGCTGGTCACTGATGGGGCAGGGCCAGGCTTTTTGTGTAAGTAGGCCCTGCTCCCTCATTGAATCACATCATATTGGCCCTAACCACTACACATAGACTCACGAAATATGTCATAACATGCGTGTCAGTATAAGTGCCAGTAGTGCATACAAGGGGGTTTCTGAGTAATTAGGGGTCTATGACCTAAGTTTTAGAGAGAGATAAAGTGGATGGAGATAAAGTACCAACCAATCAGCTCCTGTCACGTTACAGACAGTGGGGGAGATGTACTAAGCCTTGGAGAGGGATAAAGTGAAGAGAGATAAAGTACCAACCAATCAGCTCCTGTCATGTTACAGGCTGTGTTTTAAAAATGACAGAAGAGCTGACTGGTACTTTATCTCTCTCCAAGGCTTAGTACATAGACTTCCTAGAAACCCCCCTGCATGCTTTACTGACACATATACTGTTTGAGGGGTTGAATATGAGATAGGGATGCCGCTGTCTGCTGTTAAAATGCAGACAGCGGCATCCCGATGCTCGGTATCCCTATAGGGGTTGGGTTAGTATATTAACCCTCCCCCCTCTCCCTCTAACCCTCCCTTCTTGCACCTTAACCCACCCCGCACCTTCACCCTCCCCGTTAATGCCTAAATCTAACCCTCCCCACTTGGCGCCTAAACCTAACTGTCCTCCCTTTATGCCTAACCCTAACCCCCTTCCAGTGGTGCCTAACCCAAACCCCCCCAAAGCCTAACCCTAACCCCCCTTTGGTGCCTAAACCTAATCCTCCCCCCTGTGGCTAACAGCTAAGATGCCCCGGTGTAACTTCGTTCGGGATGGCGGCTGTCGTGATTCCGGCGTTGAGATATATTTCGATGCCTATCTTTAGTCCCGAGTCGGGCTTCTGACGGCCATCATCCCATCCGCCGGCATTCTAACTACATCCCAAACCAGAGCTGTGTGACTTATGTCCCTCCACAATCCCTTTCATAGTCCCACTTTTTCTGACACCCCCACAAAACTATTGTATGATACATATTTAGCTGTTTTTTAGCCCACAAGTACAACTACATTTTCCATTTAAATACTCAGGCAGCGCTATTGTAAACCATGAAAAAAACCCATAATATGTTAGAAAAGTCATTAAATTTGCCCTAGAAATAATTACATGTATTGACCCTGTTGCAAATAACATGACATTTTTCTAAAGTTTTCCTTTAGAGTATACCCTTCTCATTGCCTACACAGTTTGGTCACTAGTTCCTAACAAATTGTTAGGCGGCATTCTAATGAATATTACAGTAGTTCAGTTCACATATGATTGTGTCTAGGCAGTGAGTCCAATTTAACTTAATCTAGATTGTTGATGAAAGATTTCATTTCCACACACCAGTAAATTGAACCACAAGACTGCTGTGTAAGACTGAATACTCCTTTAAAGATACAATAATTGCTACTGATGCCTATAAATCTGCAAACTAATGCAAACGCACATACTGTCTGCCTTTTTATTGGCTTCATGGCTAATGGTTGTGTGCTTTAGACAGACGCCTTTAGGTTTGAAGATAGTGATTGTTTAGAGTCATAAGCACATGCTGTAAGTTTTAACACAACGTCACCTAATACTTGATTTGAATTAAGCTTGACTAATACAGTCAGAATAAATTATATTACATTTACACTGAATTGGTTGGACATTAAGGCAAGTTAACAAGATTTGTATTTGCTTTAACCCCAAATTGATATAAAATTTGGGGCCTTGGCTTGCATGTAAAGGAGATCTAACATCAACACAAAGGGCCACATTCATGAACTAGCAGAAAACTTTTGCTATTGATATTCTGTAGTATTGCAGATATTTTCTTAGGGTATTAGAGTTAGGTGAAAATTTAGCTAAAGGGTGCAAATTTGCACTTTATCATATCATGTTGCGATGAGCGCATTTGGAATGTCTTGGAGATTCTTGAATTTCAGGAAGTCCTTCCAAGCTCCCCATAGATCAGGGGATCATCCTGCATGCCTTGGCTGGAAGGGGTTCATCATACCGCCACCTCCACTGAGCGATGCTGCAAATAGTGGTGTTGCATAGTAGAAGGCACTGCCATGATGCTGCTAATCACACTGCCATGCCCCACACACTTGCCACTTAGATGTCCCATCTGAAAAGCAAGTATGAATGAAAGGGATTTTGTTTTTGCTTGCAGGGAAAATGCTGGTAGCTTTTGCATGTAATGCACAGTTACTGGGCCAGGGCCTGCCCCAGGTTTAAAAGCACCCTGTGCAACTGCAATTATAACTAATACTTTTTGTCATTACTTCAATTGTGCCTCTATATGCCATTGCCTTCACAGTGCCCCTATGTGCCATTGCCACCACTGTCACTAGTGCCCCTATATACGATTGCCCCCAGTTAGTAGTGCCCCTATATGCCATTGTTCCCACTGTGTTCCTATATGCCATTGACCCCACAGTGCAGACCTGGAGTTGTAGATAGACTGTTTTGCAACCGAGCTGATTTCTTGCTTCCTCTTACAGTAGTGACATCACTGGTCACATAGGTATCAGTGGTCCTGGCCCTGGACCTCCTCAGAATGTTATTAGAGGAGGTGGGCAGCACAGGGAATGTCTCAGTGGACCGACTGTACTGCTGGTCCCTCAGGGTTGGTCAACCATGCAGTACGCCCCCCCTGGTATTACACCGATGTGCGGCTGCTCCAGTCAAATGGCCCTGTACTGTACTGCCTTATTTTTACACTGTGATTTACATTTGAGCTAGAATGTGTCCTCCTCCCAACTCTAAATTTGCACACTCATTTTGAGCACATGGTTGTGCAAGGTGCAAAATTGCTCCTTGAAGCAGAATTTACTACCTCTAAATGACTCACTCTAAATGAGGCACTTTATATTCAGCTGTACTAAACTGTAACATATATCATGTCTCTTTGTTTTGTAAGATTGTTATCAAAGTTTTTCTAACAAAGGAAATTCCAAATATCTTTCACAAGCAACATGGTATTGAAAAAACAATGTTAAAATCATATTATATACTGTATAAATATATAGTATATGTATATATATATATATATATATATATATATATATATATTAGGGGTGAACGGGTCCGTATTTCTGAAATCCGAACCCCCCCCCCGAGCCCTCCCGATCCGAGTCAGGCTCGACTTTTCCCGCCTGACTCGGATCTGAAATCGAGGCAAAACGTCATCATCCCGCCTTCCGGGTCTCGCGGGTTTTGGATTCTATATAAGGTACCCGCGTCGGCGCCATTTTCTCACTCGGCTGTGGACAGTGAAGAGGGAGGGTGGGAGTTAGGGCTGGCTGGGCTGTGTAGTGTAGTGTTGTGCTGTGCTGTGTTGTGCTGTGCTGCTGTTGTCCATAGGGGCTGTGTCCACTCCTCCAAAGTCCATAGGGGCTGGCTGTGTTGTGCTGGGCTGCTGTTGTCCACTCCAAAGTCCTGTGCAGTGTCCCAGTCCTAAAGGGGTACTGTAGTGTTGTCCAGGGGGTGCTCTGTCCATCAGGGGTGCTCCCCCCAAGTGCAAAAAAAAATAAAAATATTTTCTGTGTTTGTGAATTGTGTGCACTGTGGCTGCACGTGCATCAACAAAGGAGCAGCGCCAAGTGTGCGCCTGTGTCCCATAAGTAAAGGGCTGGCTGGCTTGTCCGTTAAAGGGTGCTGTAACCCCCAAAGCGCACTCCAAAAAAAATAAAAAAATATATTTTTTTGTGTTTGTGAATTGTGTGCGCAGTAGCCGCACGTGCATCAACAAAGTAGCGCCAAGGCTGCACCTGTGTCACAAGTAAAGGGCCGGCTGGCTTGACCGTTAAAGGGTGCTGTAACCCCCAAAGTGCACTCCAAACAAAATAAAAAAATATTTTCTGTGTTTGTGAATTGTGTGCACTGTGGCTGCACGTGCATCAATAAAGGAGCAGCGCCAAGCGTGCGCCTGTGTCCCATAAGTCTGCTAAAGGGTGGTGTAACCCCCAAAGTGCACTCCACAAAAAATAAACAGTTCTTTTTTTCTGTGTTTGTGTGCGAAATGTATGCGCAGTAGCCGCACGTGCATCAACACAGCAGCAGCGCCAAGCGTGCGCCTGTGCCATAAGTCAAGGGCCAGTTTGGACATCTGGTCCGGACTGAAGGACGTGCCAACAATTTCTGACATGTCTACTGTCACTGCATATGATGCTGTCACCACTGACAGAATGGTGGAGGAATTATTTTCTGTGTTTGTGAATTTTGTGCACTGTGGCTGCACGTGCATCAACAAAGGAGCAGCGCCAAGCGTGCGCCTGTGTCATAAGTAAAGGGCCGTCTGGCTTGTCCGTTAAAGGGTGGCTCCACAAAAAATAAAAAATTCTCCTTTTTTTTTCTGTCTTTGTGAATTGTGTGGGCTATAGCCACACCTGCATCCTCAAAGCAGCAACGACAAGCGTGCGTCTGTCTGTTAAAGGGTGGTGTAACCCCCAAAGTGTGATCCAACCAAAATAAAATAATCTTCTTTTTTTCTGTGTTTGTGTGTGAAATGTATGTGCAGTAGCCGCACCTACATCCTCAAAGCAGCAGCGACAAGCGTGCGTCTATCTGTTAAAGGGTGGTGTAACCCTCAAAGTGCGCTCCACAAAAATAAAAAATTCTTCTTTTTTTTCTGTCTTTGTGAATTGTGTGGGTTGTCATCGGTGGCAGCATCCAAGTAGGCATGTCAGACAGTCCGTACTTGTACTGGCAGGAAAAAGAGGCAATTTGGAGGCCCCTGTACAAACTGTCTCGATTTTACCTGAGTTGCCCCCCTCCAGTGTGTACTCCGAAAGAGTGTTTAGTGCAACCGGGAACCTTGTCAGCGAAAGGCGTAGGATGTTGCTTCCACAAAATGTGGAGAAGATGATGTTCA
Source organism: Taudactylus pleione (assembly GCA_031769625.1). NCBI lineage: Eukaryota > Metazoa > Chordata > Amphibia > Anura > Myobatrachidae > Taudactylus > Taudactylus pleione. The sequence continues at coordinate 33,556,966 of JAUIMM010000015.1, read as the reverse complement.
TAAAAATGAATTATCAACTCTTCCAGGGAGACCAGCCTCCAGAACGTACAGAGGGACCTGTGGTGGTGGATTCCAGCGGGGACGAATTAATACTCTGTGAGGATGAGGCAGTACACATCACTGAAGAGGGTGAGGAATCGGTGAATGAGGAGGATGAGGACGACATCTTGCCTCCATAGAGCCAGTTTGTGCAGGGACAGATTAATTGCCAGCTTGTTTTGTGGGGGCCCAAACGAACCAATCATTTCAGCCACAGTCGTGTGGCAGACCCTGGCGCTGAAATGATTGGTTTGTTAAAGTGTGCATGTCCTGTTTATACAACATAAGGGTGGGTGGAAGGGCCCAAGGACAATTCCATCTTGCACCTCTTTTTTTCTTTGCATTGTGTACTGTTTGGGGCCTAGTTTTTCAAACTGCCATCCTGTCTGCCACTGCAGTGTCACTCCTAGATGGGCCACGTGTTTGTGCCGCCCACTCGTGTCGCTTAGCATAGTCATCCAGCTACCTCGGTGCAACCTTTTGGACATAAAAACACTATTGTGAGGTGTGAGGTGTTCAGAATAGACTGGAAATGAGTGGAAATTAAGGTTATTGAGGTTAATAATAGCATAGGAGCAGAAAAACCCACAAATTCTGTGATTTTAGCTGTTTTTATGCTTTTTTAAAAAAAAATACAGATCCAAAACACAAACCCCAGAACCCAAAACACAGAAGGGTGGTTTTGGCAAAACCAATCCAGATCCAAAACACGAAGAAAGATCCAGATCCAAAACCAAAACACAAAACATGAAAAGTGGCCGGTGCACACCCCTAATATATATATATATATATATATATATATATATATATATATATATATATATATATATATATATATATATATATATATATAAATAAACATATCAGTGAAATCATTTTAGAAATGAAAAAAAATAAGCATCTATATACTAGTCCATAGTGTGGAGGCTGCTATAAATCTTTTATCAACTTTAGGTGAGTAATGCACTTGCTTTCTAAGTAAAATAAATATGTTGGTGCAAACAGCAAATTTTACTGATAATTTATTTAAAAAAAAAAAAAAAAAGTACTGTTAGAAATTTACTGACATCACTAATCTGTCCAAAACTGAAAGTCTCTAAGATTGTAAGTGATTACAGTCATGTCCAATTACTCTTCTGACACGCTGATTGTATCTAACCATTTTTTTTTTATTGATTGGTGCAAATTGGATTTGGAAGTATAAGTTATAGTTGAAAAAACTATTTATGGGAATGTAAAATGTATCAGATTCTTAATGGTTGTGTATTGCTTGCTGCCCATTGAATTATGAAAATACTTCAATCCTTGAAATTAGTTGGTCTGTTGCTCCATACTGTAAGCATATTTCTATACCTTGACAAAGGGTTGTACACCTTCTGATAACTTGTTCATCTCTTACCCAGATGGTATCCACTTATGGTTGTTATAGGAACCAAGTTCAGTAGGTGATTGATCACTAGTCCATATATTTATGGACTCTCCCATAAATAGGTCACTGCTACATGACTGTCAGAAAGCAGGTGCAATAGGAATATTTTAAAAAGGGAACTGAAGGGGGAATCAAGAAATGATAGACCTGTGATTGTTATAGACCAGTGCCTTACTTATAATAGTTTATCATAGAAGTTTATCTCTGGATCTTGGCATAGCAATTATTGTGATATGTATGAGTTATAGAAATGTTTGAACTGCTCCCCATACAGTAAATGTCTGGTATTAGTGATAGTTCTAGGTCTAAGGAAAATGTATGTACATGGATGGAGGGTTGATTGAAGGATAGAAGACGCATGGTAGTTATAATTGGAACATATTTGGACGAGGCTACAGTTATTAATGGTGCACCACATGGATCATTAGCAGTGTGTCCTGTCCTTTAGAATAGATGACTTAGAATATAAGATGTCTATGTATGTTAATGAGAGTAAACTATGTAGGGTCATTAAACTGCAACAGTAAGGTTTTGACAAACTAGGCAGCGATATGGCATATGACATTTATTCTATGTAATTGTAGGTTTTATGCCCTAGTGTATGGTATTAACAATGCTAATTACACATTAAATGGATACAACTGGAATATTACTTGAGGAAGACTAGTTGACAGAAAGCTGAATGACAACACAGAGTGTAGCTACCATTAGTAGAAAACATTTTGGGCATCATTGATCCAGGGATTTTATCCGATTGCCAGTTTTGTGACCAGGTAGGAATATCCGGGATGTAGTTTATATCCCAGCTATTCGGATGTCAGCACTTAGAATGCTGGCACCAGAATCCCGACACCAGTCAGAATCCCAGCGCCAGCATCCCGACCACTGGCATCCTGACGGTAAGTATTAGGGTAAGGGGGAGGGTTAGAGGTTAGGGTTAGGCACTAGGAGGAGGGTTAGGTTTAGGCACTAGGGGGTGAGGGTTAGGGTTAGGCTACGGGGGGAGGGTTAGAGGTTAGGGTTAGGCACTAGGGACAGGGTTAGGTTTAGGCACTAGGGGGTGAGGGTTAGGGTTAGGCTGCAGGGGGAGGGTTAGCTTTAGGCTGTGGGGAGGGTTGGTTAGGTTTAGGGGTAGTGGTAGGATTAGGCTACTTACCGACAGGTGTCGGTAACTTAACCCTGTTGGGATCCCGGCATCGGGATTCTAACCACTGGGATCCTGAGCGCCAGTATCCTGAACCCAACCCAAATATCCAACCCTTCCACTGATGCTAAGTTTCCACTGTCACACTATGACGTTTCTGCCTAATTATGTAAACTAAGATTGTGGAAATATCATTTTTAATAGCGATAACAATTGAGATAAGGCTTTGTGTCCTTAACAGGAAGAATGGTAAACAATTGGCAGATGCTGGTATCCATGATGGACGGTGATCTGCAACAACAGCAATACAGACTCTCTCCTATGTCCTGTATTGTTACTTGTGAATTATGTAAAACGTGATTACTGCCCTTCAGCAGCAGCTTATTCTGTACTGTTTTCTTTTCCAAGCAGCTTAATTGTGTTATTTTGTAATCTGCTGTAAGATAAAAATAACTTTCATTTCTGCGTGAGTGTTCCTCTTTAAAAGAAGCCAAATGCTAATAACAGCACAATGAATATATGACAGAGCCAGACACACAAGCCAAGTATTTTTATGTTATCCCCTGTACTTAAAGAGGATATTCTACACAAGTCATTCCCATTGATTTCGTGTTAAAAGGTCACAAAATAAAACTATGGTAACACAAAAAAAGCTGTTCACATAAAAGCTCAAATTTCTTTCCTCAGGATACCAATAGCAATAGCAATACGGAGGAAATCAAATCCTTCCAATCAATAAAATATGATTGTTTCTAGAAACGGTTACATTTTTTTCATCTTAGATTTCCAGGCTATACAACTCATTGTTTTAGTATTGTAAAAGTCGGGGGTACTTTCTGCTCCCTTTTAGTTTTACATAACAGAAACAAAGATAAGTATCATGTATTGACATACGTTAATGTATTGTATTATGGTTCAATTCACAATATTTTTATCTACTATTACAAACAGGAAAAAAAAAGTGTTTTAAGGCCAAAATAAAGATCTTTGTATTCCTAGGTTTGTAAATCTAAATAAAAATAAATATATATAATAATAAAGAGATCGAGGTATATAGTAGAAAGGACCATCATTGGGATGAATATACTACTAGAAAGGAATACATTAACTTAATGAAGTGCCATCAGGGAGTACTGGTGTCTTAGATAGGTGAGATCACTAGTATGTTACTTCTGTCCTGCTTTACATGGGTATAGCTAAGAAATTATGTGCTAGATTACCTGGCAATTCACTTTTACTTTTGCCATTTACTGCTCTCGCTTACCCAGATAATGCAGGAATAGACTATGGGATCCTGAATTCATGGTGACTGTAAATTGACAAGAAGTATCCCAGGGCATTCATCGACATTACCAAATAGATGTATTTTTTCCTGTCATTTAGTTAAGAATACAATGGCGCTCAAATACATGTATATATGTGTCGCAATAATTTTTGGGACATATTTCAGCCTGCGACAGTGATCCCATACATAGTAAAAACGGCTCTGGTGTCTCAGTTTTGCTGGCCATTCCGATCTCCAATAATCAGCTAATCTGTGAGTAATGCTCCGTCTTTGTACGCAGTCGGTTGGATTTACGATTTTCCTGGCGCCAGAATCCCGACCGCTGGCATCCTGACAGTAAGTATTAGGGTTAGAGGGAGGGTTAGGTTTAGGGTTAGGCACTAGGGGGAGGGTTAGGATTAGGCTGTGTGGGAGGGGGAGAGTTAGGGTTAGGCATGCGGGAGGAAAGGGTGGGTTAGCGGGAGGGTTGGGGGATAGACTACTTACGTTCAGACATTGGGATTCTGACTGTCGGAATGCTGCTGTTGGTATTCTGACATCCCGACTGCTGGGATCCCATACCCAACCCCTCATAACAGCCGAGAAAAACTGATGTCTAGCAAATATAACCTCAGATCTCTCTTGTCATTTCTCTGGATGTGTGTCTCTGTATTGTTATGAATACACGCTATGCTTTTCTATTGTGCAGCTCTTGGAAAAGCTATAAAATATACATTATGAGTAAAGATGGGTGAACTTTGGGGTTCTGAGTCTAATCGAGTCCCAGCTCGGATCACTTTTGGGGTTCGAGTAGAACCAAGTCCCGGCTCGGGTCTGCTGTAAGTTCGGAATTTGGATTTAAAAACCGAATCTCTGGTTTTGGATTGCATGTACACAGGTCCAAATGACTGATTTTAGCTGATTTTTTATCAATTTTAAAGAAATCCAAAACCGAATCCAAACCAAAACACTTGAGGGTTGTTTTCCCAAAACCTTAACATTCAAGGGTGATTTTTCCCAAACCAAAACCAAAACACAGGGGTCTGCACACATCTCTAATTATAATGAGTGATAATGATAAAATTAAAGCCCTGCCTTGTGCATAAGCAGAATTGCTAAAATGTGAAGTTTTGTAACAGCAATTCTTTCTCAAAAGAGCAAACAATCAACAAATGAAACACATACACATAATTACGTTTTTCTTTACCATGATATGATTTTTCTGTAGAAATTACAAGTAAAAGATTTGCAAATAATTGAGCGTACTGTATAGTGTAGTAATGACTGTGCTGCTAATGCAGTGATAATATAATAATTGTCATATTACAACCAACAACGTTCACAAATGTAGAACTCACAAAGTTTCCAGCCTGTTTCTAGGAATTATAAAGTACAGCTACAAATATTTACACTAATAATTATTCCCTCCTACCTGCATATAGCAAGAGATGCTGGTCAGGTGTTACCATTACACAAATCTCCATTAGTTTGAGGTGCCCAGAGTACTGTATAAGTGATATAATGTATTTAACACACTCACAAAGCGCCACTGACATAAAGCAAAAAATATATATAATTAATTGTCTCTCAAAAATATGTAGTAGAATAGTTATCTTTGTATAGTTTGTCTGTCTGCTTGTAAATGCCTGAGTATGACAAAAGTATAGGTCATTGGTTCCCAAACACCCTGGGGCACCTCAGGGAACTTGCAGGGGTGCCACAGGTTGGTGGTCCCATACCAAATAAAATTATTGTCAAAACCAGTGCCAATCAAAAAAATATGTGGACAAAAAGAAGCGCAGCCCTGTCAACAACCACATAACTGAACCTAAGGGTGACATATTAGCACAATTTACTTCATTTAATTTTGGCTAAATTTCTTAATAAGAAACTTTTGGCCCGGAGGTGCCGTGGAAAAATGCTGATACTCTAGGGCGCCGTGTTTCAAAAAAGTTTGGGAACCCCCTGGTATAGGCAATCAATTCAGCTAAGGTTTAAGAAATAGAGCATGTGGTTGCATTACTGGTCTGCTGCTGCTGCTTTCCACTGTGTGCCTAGAATTATGCAGTGAACAGTTGATGAACGAGCACCTTGTCCCATTAGCAAGCTGAGAATAGTAGTAGAAACATCATCTGCTGCTAGGTCAAAAAAGACAACTCTGTTCGAGAGGGGGCCGTGGCTGTGGTGCGACACACGCAGAAGACATTGCCTCCCATGAGGGAAAGGACAGACAGGGATGGGCACGATCTCGTAGAAGGTGGGGCACACACAGGTATGTGTCACCCTCAGCCTGGGTCCTGCTGCTTCCCGGTTACTATATGTCCTCGATTAATGACCGATTCGTTTAACGACCGAGTCGTAGGAACGGAACTCGGTCATTAAGTGAGGAATGCCTTTATTCTCATATTTTAGAAAATCCTTCTGTACAAGTCTGATGCCTGTACAGATGTCATTTCTACACGTATTATGTAAGGCAAAGCCATTGCACCTGTATCTGTAAATAATCCAAAAGAGGGTTTGTCTTAGAAATGCATTTACCTATTATCTCAAGCTGAGGCTCATTCACTGCAAATTTAAGGAAGGTTTATAGAAGTGTTATAGACTTGAAAGAAAAACTTCAACATGTCTAATATAACATTATTTTTGCAGACACAGAAAAGTCCCAGCAGAACCAAACAGATGACTCAAACCCAGAAGATGGGTCACTAAAGAAGAAGCAAAGGAGGCAGAGGACGCATTTTACAAGCCAACAGCTCCAGGAACTGGAGGCCACCTTCCAGAGGAATCGTTACCCAGACATGAGCACCAGGGAGGAGATTGCAGTGTGGACCAACCTCACGGAGGCCAGAGTCAGGGTATGGTACAAATAATTAGGGGTCTGTTTTGTAACATTCCCAGTTGTGTATAGTCAGTTAATGCTGATTAATACCAAAAGTAGTCAGGTATATAACATAAATAGGGATCAGGGCCTGTTTAAAATTTAAAATTATATAAAATGAGCCAATAACTAAAAAATAATGTTATTTTTTTTTATATTGACATTAAAAAGAAAATAAATGTTAAAGAACACATTTTTTCTCAGTTCTATGAAAATCTCTTTATTGACTGTAATGAAACCTAGTTGCACAATTTTTTAAATGAAAGCAATTGCCCCATAGAGTAATGGTTGACACTCTGGTCTAAACAGAAGTAATACTGTATATCTGGAGTAAAATGGGCAATTAAGTAGCTCAAATTGAGCAGTTGTTGCCTTTGATACATTCTGGAGACGCTGGATGAAGTTTGCAACACTTTTGTTTAAATAAATGACTACAGCAAAGGGCTTCACCCATATCTGCCAACTATTCAGATATCAAACAGGGCGCGGGGTTTATATGAAAAAGGTGGTGATTCATTCAATGGTGGGTCATTTCCCTGTGCAGGGCTTAGTTTGTCCCGATTCAGCTAAATGGTTTACCACAGCAAGAACTGTGCAGAAACCTTACAGTGATCTCTAATAAATAGGTGCCTTAAGCCAGATGTATTGGTGGGAAACATGTCCCTGCAGTGGCGTAACTTCATCCCAGGTGCCTGGAGGCAAGATAAATTTTGGTGCCTCCCACCCTCCAAATTAAAATTTACCACCACCCCCAGCTTCCGCCACTCCCCTATGCAGTCCCTTTTATACAATGCCCCCAGTAGTGGTCCCCCTATGCAGTGCTCTCAGTAGAAGTCCCCCTATGCAGTGCCCGCCTATGTAGTAACCTCCAGTAATGGTCCCCCTATGCAGTACCTCCAGTAGTGGTCCCCCTATGCAGTGCCCCCAGTAGTAAGGCCCCTGTAGTGCTCCCAATAGTAAGGCCCCTGTAGTGCCCCCAATAGTAAGGCCCCTGTAGTGCCCCCATATGATACCCCCAGTAGTAATGCTGCTGTAGTACCCCATATGATGCCCCCAATAGTAAGGCCCCTGTAATGCCCCCCTGTAGTGCCCCATATGCCACCAGTAGTAAGGCCCCTGTAGTGCCCCCAGTAGTAAGCCCCTTGTAGTGCCATCAGTAGTAAGCCCCTGTAATGCCCCCAGTATTAAGCCCCCTGTAGTGCCCCTAGTAGTAAGCCCCCTGTAGTTCCCTCAGTAGTAAGCCCCCTGTAATGCCCCTAGTATTAAGCCCCTGGTAGTGCCCCCAGTAGTAAGCCCTCTGTAGTGCCCTCAGTAGTAAGCCCCCTGTAATGCCCCCAGTAGTAAGCCCCCTGTAATGCCCCCAGTATTAAGCCCCCTGTAGTGCCCCCAGTATTGTGCCCCCTGTAATGCCCCCAGTATTAAGCCCCCTGTAGTGCCCCCAGTATTGTGCCCCCTGTAATGTCCCCAGTATTAAGCCCCCTGTAGTGCCCCCAGTAATAAGCCCCCTGTAGTGCCCCCAGTATTGTGCCCCTTGTAGTGCCCCCCCCGCGTGTACACACACACATATACAAAAATTTTAAAAAACTTACCTTCGACCCCGCTCCAGTGCCTACTGCCGTCAGTCCTCGGCGCCCGCTCCTCGGAACTATGGGAGTGATGTCATGACGTCACTCCCATAGTGCACTGCGGGACCCGGAGCTCAGTAGTGAGCTCCGGCTGCCGCTGATGCCGGGGGGGAGGGAGGGAGGGAGAGAAGGAGCGGGTGTCCGCTGGTAACGCACTCAGCAGGCGCCCGGCAAATGGAGGGTGCAGGGGGTGCGACCACTCCCCCTGCATCCTCCATAGTTACACCACTGGAGGTGGAGCGCCGATCAGCTGCGCTCCTTCTCCATACAGCTCCTCTTCAGCAGTGGCCGGCCTGGATGACAATTGAGCCAGGTGCCCCCTTCAGTTCCGCCACTGTGTCCCTGTATTGGTATATGTAGAGAGAGTCACAAAATATGTAGATAAGATAGTTCTTAAATTAACAAGCACCTTGTTAAGATATAGAAGGGTCTTCAGTAAGGTTATTTAAATAAAAATAAATTCTGCAAATAATTATTCCAAACAAGTATAGAATTGGGGCCCTATTTATCAAAATCCACAATCTAATTGGGTTTATCCAGTGATGATAACGATTATTATCGCATTGTGATAATCAAAGTTATTACACAGATGTATCAACATCTGCAGCCCGGGACATAGCTTACGATAAAGCTATGTCACGGCGAATCCTCACTGCAGACTTCTCACTGTATTTTCGTAAAAGAATATGGTAAGATGGTACTCCCCCCCACCCCAACTACTCCCTCACTCCCACTACTCCCTCACCCCGCACCGCTAGCACTTACCTGCCCAGTGAACGGTGAGCTCTCCCTACCGGTCAGCTGGTCCCCGGGCTCCTCCTGAGATGCCGGTATACAGCACAGCTGATCGGGGTCACAGTGCAGTGCAGTGCAGGAGCCCGGAGATCAGCTGATTGGAGGAGAGAGCTCACCAATCACTGGAATCGTGAAAGCAGGTAAGATTTGGCCATCATAATTTAAGAGGGAAGTCCAGGAACAGATCATTTTGTCCCTCCTGGAATGGGTCATGTTGGGAGGTATGACAATAGTATTAAAGCCAAACACTCCAACAAATGTCCCCTTGGTTTCATGACTAATATACAGTCAGGTGCATAAATATTGGGACATTGACAGAATTTTCATATTTTGGCCTCTATTCACCACCACAATGGCTTTGAAATGAAACAAACAAGATGTGCTTTAACTGCAGACTTTCAGATTTAATTTGAGGGTAATTACATCCAAATCAGGTGAACGGTGTAGGAATTACAACGGTTTCTATATGTGCCTCCCATTTTTTAAGGGGCAAAAAGTAATGGGACAAACTAAACAATCCTAAATCTAACTTTCACTTTTTAATACTTTGTTGCAAATCCTTTGCAGGAAATTACAGTCTGAAGTCTGGAACGCATAGACATCACCAGACGCTGGGTTTCATCCCTGGTGATGCTCTGCCAGGCCTCTACTGCAAATGTCTTCAGTTCCTGCTTGTTCTTGGGGTATTTTCCCTTCAGTTTTGTCTTCATCAAGTGAAATGCATGCTCAAATCGGATTCAGGTCAGGGGATTGACTTGGCCATTGCATAACATTCCACTTTTTAGCCTTAAACAACTCTTTGGTTGCTTTTGCAGTATGCTTCAGGTCATTGTCCATCTGCACTGTGAAGCGCAGTCCAATGAGTTCTGAAGCATTTGACTGAATATGAGCATATAATATTGCCCGAAAGACTTCAGAATTAATTCTGCTGCTTTTGTCAGCAGTCACATCATCAATATATACAAGGGAACCAGTTCCATTGGCAGCCACACATGCCCACGCCATGACACTACCACCACCATGCTTCACTGATGAGGTGGTATGTTTTGGATCATGAGCAGTTCCTTTCCTTCTCCATACTCTTCTCTTCCCATCACTCTGATACAAGTTGATCTTTGTCTCATCTGTCCATAGGATGTTGTTCCAGAACTGTAATGGCTTTTTTAGATGTTGTTTGGCAAACTCTAATCTGGTCTTCCTGTTTTTGTGGTTCACCAATGGTTTACATCTTGTGGAGAAACCCTCTATATTCACTCTTGTGAAGTCTTCTTTTGATTGTTGACGTTGAAACATATACACCTACCTCCTGGAGAGTGTTCTTGATTTGGCCAACTGTTGTGAAGGGGTTTTTATTCACCAGGGAAATAATTCTTCTGTCATCCACCACAGTTGTTTTCCGTGGTCTTCCGGGTCTTTTGGTGTTGCTGAGCTCTCCGATGCGTTCTTTCTTTTTAAGAATGTTCCAAACAGTTGATTTGGTCACACCTAATGTTTTTGCTATCTCTCTGATGGGTTTGTTTTGATTTTTCAGCCTAATGATGGCTTGCTTCACTTATAGTGACAGCTCTTTGGATCTCATATTGAGAGTCGACAGCAATTGATTCCAATAGCAAATGTCACACCTAGAATCAACTCCAGACCTTTTACCTGCTTAATTGATAATGAAATAACGAGGGAATAGCCCACACCTGTAAATATAATAGCTTTTGAGTTGATAGTCCCATTACTTTTGGCCCTTTAAAAAGTGGGAGGCACATATAGAAACCGTTGTAATTCCTACACCGTTCACCTGATTTGGATGTAATTACCCTCAAATTAAATCTGAAAGTCTGCAGTTAAAGCACATCTTGTTTGTTTCATTTCAAAGCCATTGTGGTGGTAAATAGAGGCCAAAATATGAAAATTCTGTCAATGTCCCAATATTTATGCACCTGACTGTATAAGGTTAAGCCAAGTGGCAGGAGAGTAGGTGTGCACCTTAGAGTATGTTATAAAGAGCATTCATATGCACTGGTGCAAAATGTATGTATTGTAATTTATTAATAGTTATTCAAATCATGGCATTTTGCTGTTGTTCCTATATTATAACCCAATTAATTAGGGTTACCACCTTTTCAGTTTCTGATTTCCAAACAGGGGACGTGGCCAGGGGGAGTCCTAAACCGCAGTAGGGTTATAACCATTTTAATTGCCAGATTTCTATCTATTTTCTCACCAGGCTTATAAAGTCAGAAAAATTTATTTATGGCATAATATTCATGAATATACCTCCCATTTATCCATAAATCATATCCATGTTTCTGTAAAATACACCTCACCATGTGCTTGGCATTACACTCCAAATAAGCAAACAAGAGCACAAAATAATTATTTTGTTTTCTGGCCCGACAGCAGTTATAGGAAACAAGTCCCTTTTATGCCATTAGACCACTCTATATGCTGGTTCCACCAACCTCTGCCCACCTGAGTGTAATCACTGACACTCCATGACTGCAGTCATGCTGTGGCTAGGATGGTTCCACTCTGTGGAATGTCCTCCCCCACACAACAAGACTTATATTCAGTGGCGTAACTTCATCCCAGGTGCCCGGAGGCAAGATAAATGTTGGTGCCCCCCCCAAACTAAAATGTACCACCCCCCAGCCCCAGCTGCCGCTGCCCCCCTTATGCAGTTCCTTTTATATAATGCCCCCAGTAGTGGTCCCCCTAAGCAGTGCCCGCCTATGTAGTGCTCCCCAGTAATGGTCCCCCTATGCAGTACCTCCAATAGTGAGCCCCCGGTAGTTGCCCCCAGTAGTGAGCCCCCTGTAGTTGCCCCCAGTAGAGAGCCCCCTGTAGTTGCCCCCAGTAGTGAGGCCCCCTGTAGTTGCCCCCAGTAGTGAGGCCCACTGTAGTTGCCCCCAGTAGTGAGGCACCTGTAGTTGCCCCCAGTAGTGAGGCTTCTGTAGTTGCCCCCAGTAGTGAGGCCCCTGTAGTTGCCCCCAGTAGTGAGGCCCCTGTAGTTGCCCCCAGTAGTGAGCACCCTGTAGTTGCCCCCAGTAGTGAGCCCCAGTAGTTGCCCCCAGTAGTAGGCCCCTGTAGTTACTCCCAGTAGTGAGGACCCAGTAGTTACCCCCAGTAGTGAGGACCCTGTAGTTGCCCCCAGTAGTGATGGCCCCCACCACGCGCGCACACACACACACAAAAAAAAACAAAAACACTTACCTTTATCCCCACTCCAGTGCTGCTGCCGTCCATCCCCGGCGTCCGCTCCTCGGCACTTAGTTGAGTGACGTCATTACGTCACTCCCATAGTGCACTGTGGGACCCGGAAGACGGAGCTCACTCCTGAGCTCCATCCCCGGTGTCCGCTCCTCGGCACTATGGGAGTGACGTTATGACGTCACTCCCATAGTACACTGCGGGACCCGGAAGACGGAGGGAGCTCCGTCCTCCGGCTGGTGCCGGGGGTTTGAATAGGAGCCGGGCGCCTGCTGGTAACACTCAGCGGGCGCCCGGCAAATGGAGGGTGCAGGGGGTGCGACCGCACCCTTTGCACCCTCCGTAGTTACACCAATGGAGGTGGAGCGCCGATCAGCGGCGCTCCTTCTCCATGCAGCTCCCTGGGACAATGGAGCCAGGTGCCCCCTTCAGGGCTGACACCCAGCGGCAAATGACTCCATTGTCTCCGGGAGTTCTGCCACTGCTTATATTCCATACTCCGAACCTTAAAGCATCCTTGTAAACTCACCTCTTCAGACAACTTATCAAATTCCCCAAAAAACCACATAGCACCCGTTGACTATTGTAGCCAATTACCTCCCTTCTATGCAGTTTAAACATATGTGTTATTTTTCTACACTCACCCAACTCTCTATGGTATATTTACTAAAGTGCAAGTTTATTGAAGAGGAGTTGTTGCCCATAGCAACCAATCAGATTCTACTTAACATTTATCTAGCACCGTCTAGAAGATAATAACTAGAATCTGATTGGTTGCTATGGGCAACATCTCCACTTCTAAAAACCCGCACTTTAGTAAATATACCCCTCTGACCCCAGGGCAACATGGCTGTCCTCCAAGAACCTTTTACCTTTGCAATCTGGCTGGATATATTTGAATCAAATTCCTATTTCCCTATATTGTAAAATTGTGAGCAGGGCCCTTTTACCTATGCTATTACAAGGGGGAGATGTATCAAGATATGGAAAGAGATACAGTGGAGAAGTTGTTAAATACAACCAATCAACTTCTAATGCTGGGTACACACTGGTCGACATATCAGCTGTTCAATTGAACAACCGATATATCATGGGTGCGTTTGCAGGTGTGTACCAGCGATATGTCTGTGAACAACGTCGTTCACAGAAATATCGCATCGGCAGTGCAGCACATATCAGCACATCATGTCAGCTGACTGTCCATAAACTTGCTGCAGAGGTCACCTGTGACTGACATCACAACTGGGCGGGCACATGTAAATGCCTATCCAGTTGTGACATCAGACACCACACATCGAGCGGACGATTGATAAGTGTGTATGCCTTTACCAATTGTCAGATAGGATGGCGGATCGGCCAGACAGTCAATCCGTCGTCCTAGTTTGTACCCAGCTTAACTGCCGGTTATCTAGTTCAACAGTCTTTGAATTGACAGTTAAAAGCTGATTGGATGCTTTCGGTACCTACTCTTTCCAAGCCTTGATACATTTCCCCCAAATGTTGTTTTATTACTTTTTTGTTGCCAAATGTAAAGCACAATGGAATATCCTGGTGCTATATAAATACTTGTTAAGAAATTAAAGCAAATATAGTTAAGGCAATTGTTTTATATAATATAACTATGTTCAGTAGAGATGATGGGAGTTGAAGTGCACTGTACATACATGTAAGCTGAATTCTTTGAAACAAAAACTAATATAGTCAGAGTTGGTAATTAATGACTCAGTTTCTCCTTCTTTTTAAAATAAATACAAGTTAGAAAATGTAGCAAAAATGATGCATGTTTTCATTTTAGAATGTGGCAAATACCTTATGATTAAACATTTCTTTTCCTCTCCTCAGGTCTGGTTCAAGAATCGGAGAGCCAAGTGGAGGAAACGAGAAAGAAATCAGCAGGCTGAACTCTGCAAAAATAGCTTTGGAGCCCAGTTTAATGGACTTATGCAACCCTACGATGATATGTATTCAGGATACTCCTATAACAACTGGGCCACCAAAGGCCTCGCGACTAGTCCCCTTTCTGCCAAGAGCTTTCCATTTTTTAACTCCATGAATGTAAGTCCCCTATCATCCCAGCCAATGTTCTCACCACCCAACTCAATTGCCTCCATGACCATGCCTTCATCTATGGTACCTTCAGCAGTGACTGGAGTTCCAGGCTCCAGCCTGAATAATTTGGGAAACATCAACAACCTTAATAGTCCCAGTCTCAATTCTGCTGTTTCAGCCAGTGCCTGCCCCTATGCAACAACCGCCAGTCCCTACATGTACAGGGACACTTGCAACTCAAGCCTGGCAAGTTTGAGGCTGAAAGCTAAGCAACATGCCAACTTCACGTACCCAGCAGTACAGACTCCGGCTTCCAATCTAAGCCCATGTCAGTATGCTGTGGACCGGCCAGTATGAAGGACCACATGCCAAAGACTTCATGGTAGCCATAACAGAAGACCTAATTGCCCTGCAGCGGATGCCTTTCTAGAAAGAATAAAAAATAAATGGGCATGAAATTTTCTCTGAGAAATCATTTCCATTTTTAAACTGACAAATGAGACTGCAGACCTTATTTTGTTTTGGGTTCAAGAGGACATTCTTTATGAATAGCTCAGCGGGAAGGCAGTGTTTCCAATCCAAAGAAAGACTGAATTCCATGGTTGCAAGTTCCCTTGCTTTCATAAGGCAAGCTGCTGTATTGTTGTGCAGTTTTTATTGAACAGGAAGTTGTCAAACTCCCGGTCTTTGTACAGAGTACTAAAACTAGAGACATAAACTGTATGTATAGGTTAATTCAATGCAAAAAAACCCCCAAAATCAACAAGCCTACTTATTTATCACAAGGACGATCCCAATATACAGTAACCAAAACAACAGCGCAGTGAATTATGCTGCAAATAATTGCTTAACCATTGCAATTGTTCAACAGGGAGTAACAGATGTAATCTAAGGAAATAGGATGTATATATATTATATAAAGTATAAAATGAACCTTTTTTTCTTGTTTTGTATGTGAAATAATCTATAAAATAGAATTTAAACATAAGACAGTGCATATCCCAGGTGGTGCAACCTACAATGCCGCAGACCGTACTTGTTGCTTCAAGCCTGCCTGGGATTACCTTGGAATTGTAACTTTAACAATGGTCATTTATTTTTCAAGTTTAAGTGGCCCCTCCCCTTTTTTCTCTCTCCCAATTCCATTTGAAAGACAAAAAAAATAAAATAAACGTTGGAACAATGGATTTTTGGATGTCCTTGTCCTTTTATTGAAGTTGTTGTTTGTTTTTACGTTTGGTAGATTAATTTATACTTGTACATGTGTTTATATATAAGCATAATAAGGACTATTTTGTTAATAATACACGAATAGCAATAGCTGATTAATAATGCATGTTTTAGTAATGTCACTGGTTATAATTGAAATATAATTTATAAATTATAAAACAAAATATATAATTTATAAGTTAAATGCAGTGACTATAACTATGTAAGTTACAGTGTCGACCCATATAAGTAAAATATAATACTAATGATGAATGATAGCACTATTGACATCACCCTTTATAGATAACTGCCACGTCTTTTCTCCCGACCTCCCCTGGATGCAGGTAATCTCGGAGGGGGGGTCACTTTGTTTTAGGTTTAAGGTGGCAGTTAGTGGTAATGATGCAAATAAATAGGCCAAATATAAACTGCTTGTGCTGGTCAAACAGTGGCCAATTTGTTACTTGACTCAATCTACAGGATTAATTTCTATTTTGGCTGTTCACAAGGTGGGCCAAACTGGAGAGATTTGGACCTTCACATTTCTGTCTCCTGATTGGCATGGGCACTGTTAGTGTGGTTGCAAAATGGCCACACAGCATTGGGTATGATATGTTGACAGTCATAATGTTAAGATGAGAATGTAGACGATGAGAATGTCGACATGTTAGAATGTCGACATATCGTCCCTGGTGGCCCAGCGGTGATTTACCTGCTCCCAATGACTGCAGCTGCTCCAGCAATGTCTTGAGTCGCAGCCTTCATGTGACTGGGATTTCCAGTTCAGACCTCCGATCATCTAGTGATTAGATCAGTATCTCTCCCCTAACCCTAATCCCCAACCCTCCCTCTAGTGCCTAACCCTAATTTCCCCTCCCACAGCCTAACCCTAATGCTCCTCCTTACAACCTAACCCTAACCTCCTCCCGCATCCTAACCCTAATTCCCACCCCCCACAACCTAACTTTAATGCTCCCGCCTACAACCTAACCTTCTCCTGCAGCCTAACCCTTTTCCCCACCTACCACAGCCTAACTCTAATGCTCCCACCTACAACTAAACCCTGACTTCCTCCCACAGACTAATCCTAATTTCCACCCCATAGCCTAACCCTAACCTACTCCCACAGCTTGACCCTAACCTCCTCCCACAGCCTAACCCTAAAGCTCCTGCCCGAAACCTTACCCTAATATTGACATTCCAAGAATGTCGACACTTTGCCTGTCAACAATGTTTGCATCATAATGGGTAACATTGTGGTATAGAGATTATGAATGTCGATATTGTCGACCTTTTGACTACATCCCGCCACACACAGGCAAACACAGGGCATCTGCCCTATTTTAGTTATAAGGGAGCTCATTGGGACTCTACAGAGAATTAGCTGGTCATCTCTATTGTACTATAATATGTAAAGTGACATATGGCTTCAAATGTGATTACTTCTTCTAGTTCTCTAGTAAAATATCATTAATTAAGGCTGACACGCTCTTTACTTGATTTTTTTGGTGTTTCCCCATAAATAAAAAGTTTGAAAAAATCTGATGAAAATCAATCAGGCATGTTCTTACATGTGTATTTGTGTAATAGACCCCCAGTAATCCTCTAGTTTACCGTAAGCACCAATCAATTTGCCCACACAGATGAGAGCCTGTCCTTGGCAGTTAGGTCAGCCCATGTGCCCAGCAAACATGTAGCAGTCATCTTGACTGTGCAAAAAATGTTGTATGTGACTGTTTCTTTTGATTCACTTTCTTCTCCAGGCAAGTTATTGGGTCATTGCTAATCTAACTTTTATAATGTCCCTTAAAATAGGGGTTATCTACATGTTCCAAACTTACTGCAGAGAGTGTAACCTATTATGAAGCATCTTTCACATTGACCTCATCTTCATAGTAATAATTTGTTTAAATTAATACCATCACACTGATATGATTTACAGAATTGTGATTTTGTTTTTGCAATCTTCTTGGGTCCTTTTACCTTTGCCGTCAAATTACAAGCTTTTAGTAATGATTTTTTTAACATGCATGTAAATGGGTATGAGTGGATTCCATTGGTTCCAATAAACCCATAACCAGTAGCATTTGCGATTGCAGTTAGGAGAGCATGTGTTTGTGGTTTGTCCTACATTACTTGTCTAATTAAACTGCGTTGTCCCCTCCCTCCACCCCAATTGCTCATTAAACACCACCACATGTCAAACACGATTTTGGTATCAATGGAATTTAACACAAAGCCAGTAGGTAAGAACACTTATGGCTTAAATTTTTTTACCTTATTATTAATGTTTATATTAACATTTATTTATATTATATGTTATTTAATTATTATGCTAACATACTATGTAGAGCTTTTCTGTTGACACAGTTATAAAATAAAAGTGGGTATTAACTGACAGAACGGTAAGAGCTCCAGCTTACAATCAGTGCTGCAGAGAATCCCTAGGGTTAACTTTTTTGTAGGGCTTTAAAGCAATGTAAAAATAATAACATTTAAATGCATGGAATCCACAGCTCAGAAGTAGATATGTTAGAAACATATGCTTTCTTTTTTTTTTATCCAGAAGGTAAGTTAAAATTAATAGCCAAACAATACAATCATTTTATTAACAACTGGAAAATATAAATGAAAATAAAACTTGGAATGTTCCCTTTAATTATGTTACCATACTATTAACAATATTGAAAATAAAAAAATCTAAAAAAATAAAATATCAAAACATATACAGGACCTAATGGCATTAGACACTATGAAATATAAGTGATCAACTTTATAATACAACCACGGTGTGCTTGGTATTTGACTTCCTATATAATCCATTTATAGTAAATTGCTCTCCTCCACTAGTCAAAATATTCCCAATGGTTGCCAACATAAGACATTCGCTAGATGGATG
Organism: Taudactylus pleione; assembly: GCA_031769625.1. NCBI lineage: Eukaryota > Metazoa > Chordata > Amphibia > Anura > Myobatrachidae > Taudactylus > Taudactylus pleione. The sequence goes on along the minus strand of JAUIMM010000015.1, from coordinate 33,538,434 downwards.
TCTGCCTCTTAATCCTGCATGCAGTAAAAGTTTCCAGGGATTTGGGAAGAACTAAATGGCACATGCCTTAACAGGCAAAGACTAATACTGCCTATTTTAAGTAATCCACAACTGTGTTGTTCATGAATACCTTTGGCATCAGAGTGTCTATAGCATGTTTTCCTATAAACCTTTTACATTCCTTAAACATTCGGTAAGGTTTTAGAAAGGTGGTTGCACGTGACTCACATAATTATTATATTTTTAATCTGTTAAATTCCTCATGAAACAGGTAATATACAATATCTTAATCATGCCAAGATTTCTATATATACACAAGTACTTGGCAGGATGATTTAGAAATCAATCGATTTATGATCGTAGCATAAATAGACAGCTGAAAATCTCTAATTCTATAAGAGAAGTGTAAAATTACTGTCAATCAGATTCATTATGAGCAAGTAACTTATGACACAAATGTTGAAGTCAAAGTTCTTTATAAGTTCTCTATTATATCTCAAACAAAAAGAAAAACCCTTAAGATTGCTTTGATCCTTTTGTCTGCACAAGTTTGCTGTGGACCAGATCAGAATGCAGGTCAGATCGAAACTCCTGAAAATAGCGCATGTATGATTTACTGCATTGTGTTCTGGTCACATTTTACTAATGCGCGCAAGGCTCCCTTATTTTTTAACATGAGAATCCAGAGTGCCCATCATACCAGAACTTGTTACTCTGCATTTCACATCCCAAATAAACTAAATCAAGCATATGGATCTATTCTAACTTGAGGACTACCGTAAAATAACGTATTGTAAAGTAAAGACATATGGTGGAGGTATTATTTATTTATTAACAGTATCTTATATAGCGCAGCATATTCCGTTGCGCTTTACAATTGGAAGCTTTAATAGAACAAAACTGGGTAATAATAGACAGATATATAGGTAGGAAGGTCCTGCTTGCAAGCTTACAATCTAAAGGGAAATAATGGACTGCCATGGGAAAATAGGGACACACGAAAGTACAACCTATGGCCATAGCAAGTGGATGCAGGATTTGGGGCAGCTGATCTTCAAGATTGCATTCTATAGATGGTATTTTTAATGTGTCTTGTTACAAAAATGTAAATAACAAACATACGGTCTGCGGGTGTGGTACAGGTTGAGTCTCCCATATCTAAAATGTTTGGGATCAGAGGTATTTTGGATATCGGAATATTCTGTTTTTTTGGAAAATTTGCATAACATAATGAGATATCTAGGAATGGGACCCAAATCTAAACAGAGAATGTATTTATGTTTCATATACACCTTATACACACAGCCTGCAGGTAATTTTATACAATATTTTTAATAAGTTTGTGCGTTAGTCAAAGTTTGTGTACAATGAACCTTTAAAAAGCAAAGGTTTCACTATCTCAGTCATGCTAAAAATATTCTGCATTTCGTAATATTCCTTATTTCGGAATATTTGGATATGGGAGACTCAACCTGTATAAAAAGTCATCATTCAGGATGTCAAAGCTAAAATATCAACAAGGTCTGAATGTTGAGATTCTGAATGTTGACATGTTAAATGTCGAAATGTTTAATCTATACTAATACTAATATAATAAGAACGTTGTGTCGGTCTGTTTGTTCCAAGTTGGTGTAAAAACTACTGAACAGATTTTCATGAAAACTGCATCATTGTGTAGTGGAAACTCCTAGAAATAACCTGCACTTTGTTTCATCTCGATCCGTCGAGTTAAAGCTGAGCAATAACAACAACAACATTTATTAACATAATCAATACAAGAGATAGGTGTGGCACCATGTGTGTAGCCGGTAAGGAGTGGGGGGGAGAGATGCTTTGGGCCTGTGTTCTGGTGAATAGGATAGGCTACATAGCAGTCTGTGCACAGAGCACACAGTGACATTGGTGTGAGTGGTTAATGAATAGGATAGGCTACATATCAGTCTGTGCACAGGGCACACAGTGACATTGGTGTGAGTGGTGTGTGAATAGAATAGGCTACATAGCAGTCTGTGTACAGGGCACACAGTGACATGGGTGTGAGTGGTGGGTGAATAGGATAGGCTACATATCAGTCTGTGCACAGGGCACACAGTGACATGGGTGTGAGTGGTTAATGAATAGGATAGGCTACATATCAGTCTGTGCACAGGGCACACAGTGACATTGGTGTGAGTGGTGTGTGAATAGAATAGGCTACATAGCAGTCTGTGTACAGGGCACACAGTGACATGGGTGTGAGTGGTGGGTGAATAGGATAGGCTACATATCAGTCTGTGCACAGGGCACACAGTGACATGGGTGTGAGTGGTTAATGAATAGGATAGGCTACATATCAGTCTGTGCACAGGGCACACAGTGACATTGGTGTGAGTGGTGTGTGAATAGAATAGGCTACATAGCAGTCTGTGTACAGGGCACACAGTGACATGGGTGTGAGTGGTGGGTGAATAGGATAGGCTACATATCAGTCTGTGCACAGGGCACACAGTGACATGGGTGTGAGTGGTTAATGAATAGGATAGGCTACATATCAGTCTGTGCACAGGGCACACAGTGACATTGGTGTGAGTGGTGTGTGAATAGAATAGGCTACATAGCAGTCTGTGTACAGGGCACACAGTGACATGGGTGTGAGTGGTGGATGAAACGGATAGGCTACATATCAGTCGGTGCACAGGGCACACAGTGACATTGGTGTGAGTGGTGGGTGAATAGGACAGGCTACATAGTAGTCTGTGCACAGGGCACACAGTGACATTGGTGTGAGTGATGGGTGAATAGGATAGTCTACATAGCAGTCTGTGCACAGGGCACACAGTGACATTGGTGTGAGTGATGGGTGAATAGGATAGGCTACATAGCAGTCTGTGCACAGGGCACACAGTGACATTGGTGTGAGTGGTGGGTGAATAGGATAGGCTACATAGCAGTCTGTGCACAGAGCACACAGTGACATTGGTGTGAGTGGTGGATGAATAGGATAGGCTACATAGCAGTCTGTGCACAGGGCACACAGTGACATTGGTGTGAGTGGTGGGTGAGTAGGATAAGCTGTCAGACAGACAGACATTTTATCTGGCAGCCTGCCAGCCCGCAGATGTCCGCGGCATACACTGTGAGATATCTCACAGCGTATTAGCCCTAACATCTGCGCTCCGCCCCCGGGGGAGGAGACATTTCCCTGTTCCTTCCATGGGAAGAAACACAGGAAATGTCTGTCTGTCGGCCGCAGCTGGGCATACATTGCCCGATGCGGCCGACATTTTAACTCTTAAATATCGCATCAGACAGGCATGCTGGACAATCCGGCGTGCCCGACCGAGTGATTTTTAACCCTCGTTCGCCCGCACACACTACAATTATCGGGGCGATCTGCGGATATCGGGCGGATCGCCCTGAGAATTGTAGCGTGCATGGCCAGCTTAAGTGTCCCAAATCAACATTTCAACCTCTTTCAACTTGGACTCATCTGGAGCATTAGGAAATAACTATTGTGAGTTAAAGATATTCAGTGGAACAAATGGGACATTATGGGCTAGTAATGTCACTTTATCAAGTTTAGCAATGTAAAATAAATCAAGCGTAACATGTTTCTTAAATGGAACCCAGTAATTAGAATACTGGTTCAACATTTGCAAAAAAAAGTCACAATTTTTAAGCACAACTCTAATTTGAAGAGTGACAATAATTAAAAACATGCTCTTTTCTTTCCCACAACAGTTGTGAGAATAGAAAATGGAAAAGGCAGGAAAGAGAAAATACTACAACACTGACATAGAGAACATGAAAACATGAGAATAAAACCTTACAACAAACAATAGATTAGAAATACAGACCCTATATAATGGCCAAAAGCTAAGATATACAAGTAATAAAGCCTACATCTATATAATCCATATGTAAACGCAGGAGGGTTTCCAGTTGTCTGGAAACCCCCCTCCCCAGCCCACACCATGACCACAATAGAAATAGCAATATAATAGAATTTTACTAGTGCTGCTTGTTCTTTTCAGTATCACAAATTAAATAATTAGCACCACCTGTGGATCATTTAGCATGTGTCAGCCAGTAGTTTTATATACACCTGTGCACCAACTAGGAGATCTTGAAAACATGCACTGTTAGGGGTGCACTGCTATAGGCCATCAATAGGGTTAATTATTAATACCGTGCCCATACCGTATCTGAAATAAAAACTTTCAGCTCAGACAGCATGGCCCTACTGCCACATGTAATAGCTTACTGTGATCACTGATCCTGTATATCTGGGATTATGACACACAATATACTATGTATGATGCATATTAAAGCTGGGTAAGTACTAATTACACCCTCTTCATGAACTGGCCACACTCACTCTAACATCAAGCATTTGGAAACCCCCCTCTAGAAATCCTGTGTTTGCCACTGTAATCAATTCGTTCTCACTAAGGGGCCTATTTATCAACACTAAATTAACGGTATTAAGGACATTTTTCCTTAATTAACGTTTTTTAGTATTCATTAACACACTTAACGCAGGAGATATCACTGATATCTCGTGGTTAAGTGGGTCTGCGTTAATTTCCACACACCCCATACTTTAGTATAGGGATGAAGAAATTATGTCATTCATCAAATTCCAAAAATTCTGTATTTTTTGAAATTTGATGGTGCTACTATACACCACTGTCAGATGGCGTAGAGTGTGATATACTTACTTGCTTTCAGTGTGGGCAGGTCCTCCTCCTCGTCTCCCTCCGTCGCTCCCTGGTCCCTGCTACGGCTTCGGCTGCTGTCTGGAAGCTTCTCCCCTCTGTTCTCCGGTGGCACTTGTAAGTGCTTCTTCAATAAACTGTTTATTTACTATAAACAGTTAATTGAAGAAGCACTTACAAGTGCCACCGGTGAACAGACATTTGAAGACTCTTCCCGGCAGAGGCAGCAACATTGCGTCACTGGGGGAATACAGAAAAGTAAAAACAAAAAGTCTGTTCTACAGCCCCCTCTTCCCTACCATCCTGTCCCCTTGACGCAGCCTATGACAACCTGCCGAGTAGACCCGTCCGGGAAGGTGGGGGGCGCGCAGGGGAAGGGGAGCGGAGTCACCCCAGCCCCAGACAGAACAGTGGATGGAGCAGGGGTCCCGCCCCAGCAGCTGCAGCCGGGCAGATCCAGGAGACAGGCTTCAAAAAGCTGTCATCGCAAAAATGACAGCTTTTCGGAATAGATACTTATGGAGAGGAGGAATGATGATTTCCTCCGGTAATTAGGTAGAACTCCATGCGAGTTCTAAACCTAATTATCTCCATCGATTTTTTAGCAATGATGAATAGGCCCCTATATTCCAAACTAATAACAATGTGTTGTAACATAGCAGTGCATAACTTAAAGTAATACGTATCAACCTCTTGCACCTGGAGACGCGGATCAGGGGTGTTGCAACATGTAAGTTAAGCACTGAACTTATCTAAGCTAAATCGTTGCAAGTATCTTACATGCAATTGTTAGGAAGCAAATCTTTTGGGTGTCCATGAGCCTGGTGAACATCTTCGTAGATGAGCTTTATTTTAGGTTGCACAATCAGCCGGGTGCTTGCAGTTAATTTGTTGTTCACATGGGCATCATAAACCACTTATTACACCTCTGCTATTGTGAACAACAGAAGTCAGGGCATACTTAGCTACCTTATTGTTATGTGTTCCTGGAGACTCTGGGAGAGGAACATCCAGGTGTGTGTGTGTGTGTTGGAACTGCAAATTATTGTAGTTTCCCACACGTAATGCTGCAATTTGGGGGTTTATGCTGCAGGGTTTTGATGATGGAGTTTATAGAAACTGTTGTGATTGCACCACCAACCACTCATGGGCTTGATATAGGAGGGTTGTATGTGCTCCTAGGAGTGTAGAAGGTCTCCCTCAAATTTGTGAGTCTCTCTGAAGTTCCATGAGAGTAGGACATTCTGCACCAGACGCACAAGAGCAAAATGTGCGACTCTAGCCTCCTGGGCTCCCACTTACCTGAGACCCTAATTAGGTTACACTGTGCAGGTATCTCTTATACCTAATTTCTTTTGGAAATCCTGAATTATTTCACATAATTCGCTAACAGGTGAAGAGGCTGACTTCTTGTTGCCATGTGGCATATACAAACCAGATGTTCTGTTGTTAAGTCACAAGTCATTAGTGAAGCTTAGTCATGGAAGCTGGTTCAGTAAGTTCCTGTTGTCTTTAGAGAGCATTGAAGAGAGCTGGGAAATGGACAATTAAATTGCAGGGGTTTAATCTTCAAGGGTGGCCTCAACATGTATTTCTGCAAGTTGAACTAGCCAAGAGGGATGCATTAGGTGAGTCCTTTCTATAAACTGCACAAAGATTGACATATTAGTAGAAAACTGTCTAGACCAAAAACATTAATCTCGGGAAAGTTAAAAAGTGTAAAAGTTACAATGCTGACAGGTGTCAGTCGAATGGGAGACATGCCCAGGAGCTCAGAGATCGTTGTCAGGTTTAATCCTACATACATTAGCTCCATGTGCAAGATAGCTAAACTGTGACACTTATGGAAACCACGAGAATCCTACTTAGGACTGTGCTTCCATGTCTGTTACAGTAAAATACATCGTACTTTACCAATCAACAGAAAGCTCATTCTGAATTTGTTTCTGATGACAAAAGATTTATGGTTCAGAGAATTTTATTAGAAAAATATAAATAATAAGTATGGTTTGATTTCTATTTCTATTTAATTTATTCTGCAAAAATAACTCACCTTTGCTGTACATCTGCTCCTGTTAAAGCTTACTCAGTATAAGTAGAGGTTCCTACTGATTAAGTATTGCCGCATTATCATGCATATTGAGTCAATTAATATAATGGCTGTTTCCACTGTGTAGGTGTCTGCTGGCTGGATGACAAGTTGTGGGGATCTGCCATATTGCTTATTTTATGGCAGCTTCATTTATAAAAAATGACTAACTCAAATATAAACAAAAAACACCACCTAAGATATTGTTATGTAGATGTTTTTTAAAACACAAGATCAACCTCAGTAATATAAAAGCAGAGATAGGGCGTCACTGTCCCTGCATTTACATCATGGTGTGTCTACAATGGTATCTAAGCACATGAAGATGACATCTTTTTGCAGATACACCAGGAATTGCAGTGGGCAGTGAGTGTATCAAGGCCCTCAATGGGCTTATATAGTTATGCGGTGCCGGATGTGTTTCTGCCAGAATTGGTATGAAGTACCGACGCCGGAAACCTGTTTTTAGAGAGCCTGACAGGGGCACGTAAACATATAACCCTACCCTTCTCCCCCCCCTAACCCTAACCTTCCCTTGGTGGTGCCTAACCCTAACCTCCAAGGGGGTTGACTAATCCTAACCCTCTCCCCAGTGGTGCCTAACCCTAACCCCCCCCCTTCTTGCACCCTAAACCTAACCCTCCCTGGGGGGGTACCGAACCCTAACCACCCCTGGGGTGCCTACCCCTAACCCCCTCTCCCTCTAGCCTAACCCTAATGTAATACCCAGGTGTTATATGAGATGGTGACTGTAGCTAAACTGTTTTACCTGGTGAACTGGATTCTCATACAGATTCATTCCACTTGTCAGAGAGGTAATGAAGATCAGTCCAGACAAAGGGTCATTCAAACAGTCTGCTCTGCGGAGAGCCGATTTATTAGAGATAACTGCAGTTTTGTGAATTTGAAAACTGGCTTTCAAACCCAAGGTGCTTACCAAAATAATCGGTTAACAATAATCTGGTTCATATCACAACACTCAGCAATATAATATGCAAATACAGTAATACATTAAATTCAAATACGTTAGGGCAATTAACTTAAGATATGTATTCACTTCTGTCAATACTGTAAACATTCAATTATTAATTACTTTGCATACTCTATAGAAAACAGTTACGATCATGAACAATACTTCACAGTGTCATATAAAATCAAGTGTAAAATAAAGTTTCACTATAAACACTATGATCCAAAAGATTGACAATAAACTACTGTGTTTCTCGTTAGTGCGCCCAGGAATAGTGTCTCTAATCTTCACTGATCAGCACGCTGGAGCTCATTATAAGAATACCCGGGTAGTAAATTGTACTTGAAATGGTTACAGTCTTTGCAGAAAATCCACTTCCTATAAGATCAGTCTCTATAATTGTGCAGTCCTTCACCTGACACGTATTACTGTGCAAAGGATACCTGTCCAGATGCCAGCACGTGACTATCAGCATGTAGCATGTGACCTGCACACACAGCCTCTCCTCTCTTTGGTGCTGCAGTAAGATCAGTAAAACTGAGCACTTTCAAGCTCTGATGTCTTCACATAGAGGGGGTCCCCTCCTCACAGCCACTGTTACCCCAATCAGCTACTGATCCCCACTCTCTGTGCCCTCAGTCAAGGCTCAGTGCAGCACACACACACTCCTGGTAGTTGCTTCTCTCCAACAGCTCACACTACACAGCTCCTGTCACGCTCCACATGGCTGCTTCTGCTCTGCCTTCTCTAGTTTCACTTTCTATCCTGGGCTCAGCAGTGCTGCAGCTGCTCACTGTTGGCTGCTCCTGGGTCCTAGAGTCAATCCTCAGCAGCACTCACTGTGCACAAGAAAGGACTGCCAGGCTAAGCAGTTTCTCTGGGGGTGCCACACTAGGCCTCCCCGGGGGGTGCCTAACCCTAAGTCCCCCCGGGGGTGCCGAAACCTAACCCCCTTCCTGTGGCTATAAGCTAACTGTGGCTGGCTTACCTTCGTTCGGGAAGCTGTCTATCAGGATTCCGGCGTCGGGATCTAGACGGGTGTTGGCATTTAGACGCCTGGCTTTAGTCCCGAGTCGGGATTTAGACAACAGCATTTTGACAGACAGCTTCCTGGCCGTCGGTCTTTAACTACATCCCGTATCTGCTGTAGGGCTCACCAGATTTGTAAAAGAGCAAAAATAGAGTTGACTGGACACAAGTTATATTCACAGAAGCTGATGTTTTATTTGTGGTTTGAATACAGTGTAAAAGTTGAGCTTCAGTCTACACTTATTTATACACTGAAGCTCAGAGACTGGGGCTGATGCAGTGCTGTATGCATATGTGCCCCAAAACCACAGGTGTAAAATGCACATAAAACCCAATGTAATAATGCAGAAACAAATCTCCTTCTTGTGTATGTAAAAAAAAAAGCATTGGTATAACATGACCACACTAACAGTGGTGGCACAAGGGGGGTGCGGGCCACACACGGGTGTCACCCGCCGAGGGGTGACACCAAGGTGCAGACTCCCCCTCAGTGACAGGAGCCGGGTGCTGCACTGTAGTATTAACAACTTAACTGAGGAATTCTTTTTCCAAAAAGCGCTCCAAAATTGTCGGTTTCTTTTATTATTGAATTAGGTTAAGAACATAATTTTAAAGTTATCCATCACTATTTTATTTGAAAAATGTTTTTTTTTGAAAACACAGTGGCCCTGATTCAGAGACGGACGCTCTGAAAGAGTGCTCGCTCTGAATCTGGGTGGTTTTTTTTTTTGTGAGGCCTCCTGGCCGCTCGCATAGCTGTGGGTGACAACCCACAATTATAGCGAGTGGCCAGGATGATGGTCGCGATGTTCAAGACCATCGCGACCATCGGGCTTGCGACGAGACCCTTGTGGTAGGGTCTCGTGGCCACAAGCCCCAGAGAGCTTCTGGCTCTAATAGAGCCGGAAGCTCTCCCACTGGCATCACTGGTGATGACAGTGGGGCCGCCCCCAAACGGCAGGCGTTCCTTCGGGAACGCCTCCGTTTGGCAAGCCACCCCCTCTGCCCGCCTACCAAACGGGGCGAGCTGTCAATCACCATTGACAGCTCGCCCCCTTTGGTGTGAGACCCGAAGCGATGGAGCATCCGTCACAAGCCGGGTCTCGTGCATGCGCACGACGGAGCCGGCTCTGTCGTGCGCATGCCCAGTGGGCAAACATCGACCCGGTTGCGAGCGCTCAGCGCTTGTGACCGGGTCTGAATCAGGCCCAGTATACCATAACAATAGCAATTTTTATGTTATAGTGTAGTGATGGCCATTGACAGCTGTACCATCGATGGTTCAACCATCGTTAGAAGCCATCAATTCTTTAGCGATTGGTCGAGATCTGTGTAGACCACAACTGCCGATGTTTCCTAAACATCGATTGAGGCTTGCCATCGTTGGTGCAACATTGATGGCCACCAGCAATGGCAAACCACTTGTTTTCAGTCAGACCATCGATGGTTTGCAAACCATCGGTGGTCGGTTGCCATCCCTAATCAGGGGCTCTGCGATATATATATATATATATATATATATATAAATATACGCATATATGTATATATACATATACGCATATATAAATATAAATATACACACACACATATATATATATATATATATATATATATATACGCATATATATATATATATACATATATAGACATACATACATACAGTATATATAAATATACGCATATATGCATATATATATATATAATTATATATATATATTAGGGGTGTGCACCGGCCACTTTTCGTGTTTTGGTTTTGGATCTGGATCTTCGTGTTTTGGATCTGGATTGGTTTTGCCAAAACCACCCTTCCGTGTTTTGGGTTCTGGGTTTTGTGTTTTGGATCTGTATTTTTTTTAAAAAAAAGCATAAAAACAGCTAAAATCACAGAATTTGTGGGTTTTTCTGCTCCTATGCTATTATTAACCTCAATAACCTTAATTTCCACTCATTTCCAGTCTATTCTGAACACCTCACACCTCACAATAGTGTTTTTATGTCCAAAAGGCTGCACCGAGGTAGCTGGATGACTATGCTAAGCGATACGTGTGGGCGGCACAAACACGTGGCCCATCTAGGAGTGGCACTGCAGTGGCAGACAGGATGGCAGTTTGAAAAACTAGGCCCCAAACTGTACATAATGCAAATGCAAAGAAAAAAAAGAGGTGCAAGATGGAATTGTCCTTGGGCCCTCCCACCCACCCTTATGTTGTATAAACAGGACATGCATACTTTAACAAACCAATCATTTCAGCGCCAGGGTCTGCCACACGACTGTGGCTGAAATGATTGGTTTGTTTGGGTCCCCACAAGACAAGCTGGCAATTAATCTGTCCCTGCACAAACTGGCTCTACAGAGGCAAGATGTCATCCTCATCCTCCTCATCCACCGATTCCTCACCCTCTTCAGTGTTGTGTACATCCTCATCCTCACAGAGTATTAACTCGTCCCCGCTGGAATCCACCACCACAGGTCTCTCTGTACGGTCTGGAGGCTGGTCTCCCTGGAAGAGTTGATAATTCATTTTTATGAACATCATCTTCTCCACATTTTGTGGAAGCAACCTCCTACACCTTTCGCTGACATGGTTCCCGGCTGCACTAAACACTCTTTCGGAGTACACACTGGAGGGGGGGCAACTCAGGTAAAATAGAGCCAGTTTGTACAGGGGCCTCCAAATTGCCTATTTTTCCTGCCAGTACAGGTACGGACTGTCTGACATGCCTACTTGGATGCTGTCACCGATGTAATCCTCCACCATTCTGTCAATGGTGACAGTATCATATGCAGTGACAGTAGACATGTCAGAAATTGTTGCCAGGTCCTTCAGTCCGGACCAGATGTCCAAACTTGGTCCTGCCTGCCCTGCATCACCGCCAGCGGGTTGCTTAGGATACCTAAGTTTTTTCCTGGCAGCCCCAGTTGCGGGAAAAAATGAAGAAGGAGCTGTTGACGTGTCACGTTCCGCTTCAGCTGACAGTGTTTTCACCAGCAGGTCTTTGCACCTCTGCAGGCTTGTGTCGGCCAGAAAGAGAGACACCACATAGGCTTTAAACCTAGGATAGAGCACGGTGGCCAAAATGTAGTGGTCTGATTTCAACAGATTGACCACCCTGGAATCCTGGCAAAGCGAATGAAGGGCTGCATCCACATGTCCCAAATGACTAGCGGAATCGCTCCGTCTAAGCTCCTCCTTCACTTTCTCCAGCTGCTTCTGCAAAAGCCTGATGAGGGGAATGACCTGACTCAAGCTGGCAGTGTCTGAACTGACTTCACGTGTGGCAAGTTCGAAGGGCTGGAGAACCTTGCACAACATGGAAATCATTCTCCACTGCGCTTCAGTCAGGTGCATACCCCCTCCTTTGCCTATGTCATAGGTGGATGTATAGGCTTGAATGGCCTTTTGCTGCTCCTCCATCCTCTGAAGCATATAGAGGGTTGAGTTCCACCGCATCACAACCTCTTGCTTCAGGTGATGGTGGGGCAGGTTCAAGAGTGTTTGCTGGCGCTCCAATCTTCGGCACGCAGTCGCTGAATGGCAAAAGTGGGCAGAAATTTTTCGGGCCACCCAAAGCGTCTCCTGCACGCCCCTGTCGCTTTTCAGAAAATTCTGCACCACCAAGTTTATTGTGTGAGCAAAACATGGGACGTGCTGGAATTTGCCCAGATGTAATGCCCGCACAATATTGGTGGCGTTGTCAGATATCACAAATCCCCAGGAGAGTCTAAGTGGGGTAAGCCACTGGGCGATGATTTCCCTCAGTTTCTCTAAGAGGTTGTCGGTGGTGTGCCTCTTACTGAAACCGGTGATACACAGCGTAGCCTGCCTTGGAACGAGCTGGCGTTTCTGAAATGCTGCTACTGGTGACGCTGCTGCTGTTGCTGCGTAAGGTGATACATCTACCCAGTGGGCTGTCACAGTCATATAGTCCTTAGTCTGCCCTGTTCCACTTGTCCACATGTCCGTGGTTAAGTGGACATTGGGTACAATGGCATTTTTCAGGACACTGAGGACACTTTTTCTGACGTTTCTGTACAGTCTCGGTATCGCCTGCCTAGTGAAGTGGAATCTAGACGGGATTTGGAACCCGGGACACACTACCACCATCAATTGTCTAAATCCCACTGCACTAATGGCGGATACCGGACACACGTCTAACACCAACATAGCAGTCAAGGCCTCAGTTATACGTTTTGCTTCAGGATGACTGCTGTCGTACTTCATCCTCCTCGCTAAGGACTGTTGGAGGGTCAATTGTTTAGTAAAAGTAGTGGTGTTCCTACTTCCTCTCTGGGATGATGAACGACTCCCAGCAGCAGCAACAGCAGCAGCGGCAGCAGGAGGCGTAGCAATGCAGGATCCTCCGGAGGAATCCCGGATAGGAGAGTCAGTCATGCCAGTGACATGGCCTGCAGGACTACTTCCGATCCTGACTAAGGAGGAAATTGACGAGGAGGGAGTTGACGGTGTGGTTTGCAGGCCATTGGATACAACAGGACAACGGGATTTAGGTGTCCATGGACTGCTTATGGTCTTAGCCAAAGTTTCTGAACTTGACAGTAACTTTTTATGAACGCGCTGCAGGTGCCGTATAAGGGAGGATGTTCCTAGGTGGTTAACGTCCCTACCCCTACTTATTTCACCTTTACATATGGTACATATGGCAAGACAGTTGTTGTCCGGATTTGGATAGAAATATTGCCAGACCAAAGAGGTGGAATGTTTGGTCTTCTGCCCAGGCATGGCCGTGATGGGTTTTTTCATCCCATGGACAACAACTGTCTCCACCGGAGCCTAATTTAAACAAACCATCAGAATCCTCCTCGCCAACTTCCTCCTCAGCGCCAGCTACACCAGTATCCTCATCCTGTTGTACTTCAACAGTGACATCTTCAATTTGCATATCAGCAAGTGGACTGTGGGTGCTCCTTTCAGCACTTGCAGGGGGCGTGCAAATGGTGGAAAGAGCCACCTCTTCCCGTCCAGTGCTGGGAAGGTCAGGCATCGCAACCACCACCACACTTGGACTCTCCTTGGGGATTTGTGATATCTTCTTATAACGCACAGTTCTTCGCTGTGCTTTTGCCAGCTTAACTCGTTTGATTTTTTTAGTGGGAGGAGGGCCTCCATCGTCATGTGAAGCTGAACCACTAGTCATGAACATAGGGAAAGACCTTACCCATTCCTTGCCACTCCGTGTCGTAAATGGCATATTGGCAAGTTTACGTTTCTCTTCAGATGATTTAAATGTTTTTTTCAAGGTCATTTTCCTGAACTTTGTCATTTGGGATTGTATGTGCCCTCTACTATGACATTGGGCATCGGCCTTGGCAGACGACATTGATGGCATGTTATCGTCTATGTCATGACTAGTGGCAGCAGCTTCAGCACTAGGAGGAAGTGGTTCTTGATCTTTCCCTATTTTATTTTTATCGGAGAAAGTTTGGTCCTCCATTTATGTTATATTGATATATACGTGTGGCTAAGGCGCTCACAAACACAGAAAATAATTTTTTATTTTTGTTGGAGACTAGTGCACTTTGTGGGTTACACCACCCTTTAAGAAATGAGCCAGCTGGCCCTTTACTTATGGGACACAGGCGCACGCTTGGCGCTGCTCCTTTGTTGATGCACGTGCAGCTACAGCCCACACAATTCACAAACACAGAAAATAGTTTTTTATTTTGTTTGGAGTGCCCTTTGGGGGTTACAGCACCCTTTAGCAGTCAATCCTGCTGGCCCTTTATTTATGGGACACAGGCGCATGCTTGGCACTACTTTGTTGATGCACGTGCTGCTACTGCGCACACAATTCACAAACGCAAAAAAATATATTTTTTTATTTTGTTTGGAGTGCCCTTTGGGGGTTACAGCACCCTTTAGCGGTCAATCCAGCTGGCCCTTTATTTATGGGACACAGGCGCACGCTTGGCACTACTTTGTTGATGCACGTGCGGCTACTGCGCACACAATTCACAAACACAAAAAAATATATTTTTTTATTTTGTTTGGAGTGCCCTTTGGGGGTTACAGCACCCTTTAGCAGTCAATCCAGCTGGCCCTTTATTTATGGGACACAGGCGCACGCTTGGCACTACTTTGTTGATGCACGTGCTGCTACTGCGCACACAATTCACAAACACAAAAAAATATATTTTTTTATTTTGTTTGGAGTGCCCTTTGGGGGTTAAAGCACCCTTTAGTGGTCAATCCAGCTGGCCCTTTATTTATGGGACACAGGCGCACGCTTGGCACTACTTTGTTGATGCACGTGCGGCTACAGCCCACACAATTCACAAACACAAAAAATATATTTTTTTATTTTGTTTGGAGTGCCCTTTGGGGCTTACAGCACCCTTTAGTGGTCAATCCAGCCGGCCCTTTATTTATGGGACACAGGCGCACGCTTGGCACTACTTTGTTGATGCATGTGCGGCTACTGCGCACACAATTCACAAACACAAAAAAATATATTTTTTTATTTTGTTTGGAGTGCCCTTTGGGGGTTACAGCACCCTTTAGCGGTCAATCCAGCCGGCCCTTTATTTATGGGACACAGGCGCATGCTTGGCACTACTTTGTTGATGCACTTGCGGCTACTGCGCACACAATTCACAAACACAAAAAAAAATATTTTTTTATTTTGTTTGGAGTGCCCTTTGGGGGTTACAGCACCCTTTAGCGGTCAATCCAGCCGGCCCTTTATTTATGGGACACAGTTGCTTGCTTGGCACTACTTTGTTGATGCACGTGCGGCTACTGCGCACACAATTCACAAACACAAAAAAATATATTTTTTTATTTTGTTTGGAGTGCCCTTTGGGGGTTACAGCACCCTTTAGCGGTCAATCCAGCCGGCCCTTTATTTATGGGACACAGGCGCATGCTTGGCACTACTTTGTTGATGCACTTGCGGCTACTGCGCACACAATTCACAAACACAAAAAAAAATATTTTTTTATTTTGTTTGGAGTGCCCTTTGGGGGTTACAGCACCCTTTAGCGGTCAATCCAGCCGGCCCTTTATTTATGGGACACAGTTGCTTGCTTGGCACTACTTTGTTGATGCACGTGCGGCTACTGCGCACACAATTCACAAACACAAAAAAATATATTTTTTTATTTTGTTTGGAGTGCCCTTTGGGGGTTACAGCACCCTTTAGCGGTCAATCCAGCCAGCCCTTTATTTATGGGACACAGGCGCACGCTTGGCACTACTTTGTTGATGCACGTGCGGCTACTGCGCACACAATTCACAAACACAAAAAAATATATTTTTTTATTTTGTTTGGAGTGCCCTTTGGGGGTTACAGCACCCTTTAGCAGTCAATCCAGCCGGCCCTTTATTTATGGGGCACAGTTGCTTGCTTGGCACTACTTTGTTGATGCACGTGCGGCTACTGCGCACACAATTCACAAACACAAAAAAAAATATTTTTTTATTTTGTTTGGAGTGCCCTTTGGGGGTTACAGCACCCTTTAGCGGTCAATCCAGCCGGCCCTTTATTTATGGGACACAGGCGCACGCTTGGCACTACTTTGTTGATGCACGTGCGGCTACTGCGCACACAATTCACAAACACAAAAAATATATTTTTTTATTTTGTTTGGAGTGCCCTTTGGGGGTTACAGCACCCTTTAGCGGTCAATCCAGCCGGCCCTTTATTTATGGGGCACAGTTGCTTGCTTGGCACTACTTTGTTGATGCACGTGCGGCTACTGCGCACACAATTCACAAACACAAAAAAATATATTTTTTTATTTTGTTTGGAGTGCCCTTTGGGGGTTACAGCACCCTTTAGCGGTCAATCCAGCCGGCCCTTTATTTATGGGACACAGGCGCACGCTTGGCACTACTTTGTTGATGCACGTGCGGCTACTGCGCACACAATTCACAAACACAAAAAAATATATTTCTTTATTTTGTTTGGAGTGCCCTTTCGGGGTTACAGCACCCTTTAGCGGTCAATCCAGCTGGCCCTTTATTTATGGGACACAGGCGCACGCTTGGCACTACTTTGTTGATGCACGTGCGGCTACTGCGCACACAATTCACAAACACAAAAAAATATATATTTTTTTATTTTGTTTGGAGTGCCCTTTGGGGGTTACAGCACCCTTTAACGGACAAGCCAGCCGGACTTTTACTTATGGGACACAGGCGCATGCTTGGCGCTGCTCCTATGTTGCTGCACGTGCAGCCTCAGTGCACACAATTCACAAACACAGAAAAAAATATATATTTTTTGCACTTGGGGGGAGCACCCCTGACGGACAGAGCACCCCCTGGACAACACTACAGCACCCCTTTAGGGCTGGGACACTGCACAGGACTTTGGAGTGGACACAGCCCCTATGGACAACTGACTGCACAACACAGTCCAGCCAGCCCCTATGGACTTTGAAGTAGTGGACACAGCCCCTATGGACAACAGCAGCACAGCGCAGCACAGCACAGCCCGACACTACACTGCACTACACTACACTACACTACACAGCCCAGCCAGCCCTAACTCCCACCCTCCCTCTTCACTGTCCACAGCCGAGTGAGAAAATAGCGCTGACGCGGGTACCTTATATAGGATCCAAAACCTGCGAGACCCGGAAGATGGGATGATGACGTTTTGCCTCGATTTCAGATCCGAGTCAGGCGGGAAAAGTCGAGCCTGATTCGGATCGGCCTCGGATCGGGGGGGGCTCGAGGGGGTTCGGATTTCAGAAATCCGAACCCGCTCACCCCTAATATATATATATATACATATATATATATATATATATATATACAAACATGTAGAGGGGCACTCAAGAATCCAATAGATGTAATTGCCGTGGTGCCTTCCTAAGGTAAGTATATCCAACGAATGTCCATAACCAATGGACCAGGAGGCACTCAAACGGACTTGTCAAATGTGCAAAAATGGTTTTATATTACAAACGTTTCAAAGCCTCAATGGCTTTTTCCTCAGGGTGTAACAAGAACAAATATACAGTGCTTACCTTAAATAGTGTATGCATCTAACAGTGACCCAGTCAAAACTCGTGGCATGGATGACGTCATGTGCGGCGAGTGTAAGCACACGTACCTGTAACTAAGGCAACTCCGGACGCTGTTCACACTTATCCAAAGACTCTCTATACAGGCGTCTGGGGAGGAGACATCAAGTATGACAATAGTGAATAAAGAATGTACGACTATGTATAAAAACATAAAAAATCATTAAGTGACAAAAATATATAAATAGACATTACATATTAAATAAAATATGACAAAGTGAGTAGATAAAAACAATGAAAATGTCATGAATTAGATGGATAGCTAAGTCTCTTATCTCTGTGGATGTATACTATATATTGAACGTTTCCATAATAGTAAACTATATTGGATATAGACAAAAGTCAGCAATATTGCAACATATTATCATTAAACAAATACATTCCACGTGATTTTCTCATTAAGGTCTTTTGGATATATGGTTTCCAAAAGGTGTATCCATCTGGTCTCCACCTGTAAAAGCTTTTTAACTCGATCCCCTCCTCTAGGGAGCGGAAGTACATGATCTATAATCTTGTACCGTAAACTGGCCAAAGAATGGCCAGATTGCTTAAAGTGTCGAGCTACCGGTTGGTCCGACTACCATTAAGGGCTGCTCTAATAGAAGAGCGATGCATGGCTATGCGCTCTTTAAACATTCTGGTAGTCTGCCTAACATAACTTAAACCACATGGGCAAGTAATTAAATATACTATGAATTTTGATGTACAAGAAAGCACATAGTTAATATTAAAATTTTTTCCTGAATGTGGATGTTTAAAGGAGGAACCAACCTCTAGGTAACCACAAGTGACACATGATGGACACCTATAGCAACCTGGTTTTTTATACATAGTGAGTTGGTCACGTGCTACTAGGGGAGTAATATCAGTTTTCACTAGCATATCCTTTAAGTTACGTCCCCTCTTGTAACTAATTAAAGGTTTGGTAGTATGTAAACATGATAGATCTTTGTCAGTAGTAATTATTGGCCACAAGGACCTCACCGCTTTGGAAATGACAGGGCTCGTCAAAGTAAACTCTGTGACAAATGGAATATGTGACTGAGTGGTTTGTTTCTTTTTGGCACTAAGTAATTGTTCTCTGGATAATTTTAATACCTCACTCTTTTGTTTTAACAGTGCTTGTTGATTATATCCCCTTTTTGCAAACTTACACACCACTTTGTCCAATTCTGGTTCTACCATATTTCTATCGCTAGTTATGCGAGCTACCCGATACATTTGGGATTTAGCTAGACCCCTTTTTAGTGCCGGAGGATGGAAACTATTAGCTAACAGAAGGGTGTTTCTATCAGTGTCTTTCAGATACACTGACGTCACAATATAATTGTCTTTTATAGTAAGGTTAACATTGAGGTAATGTATGTTATTGGAACTAATTTGAAAGGAGAATTTGATTGGCGATGGTAGTGTATTAATTTGGTTAATGATGGATGTTAATTTTGATTCATCCCCCTTCCAGACTATCAGCAGGTCATCTATATATCTAGTATATAGTAATATGTCCTGTGTGATATTAGGATGTGACAAAAATAGTTTGTGATCTTGGGCAAACATATAAATATTTGCAAATGCTGGAGAGACATTTGAACCCATCGCACATCTGCTTTTTTGTAAGTAATAAATCCCATTAAACGTAAAGTAATTCCTTCTTCATGTCAATTCTAGTAACCGAATAAACAACTTAGGCCCTCATTCAGAGCCGTACGCTCTGAGCAGAGCGCACGCTCTGAATGAGGGCCGGGCTCCATTTTCATGGAGCGTCCTCCTGGACGCTCGTATAGCTGTGGGTCACCACCCACAGGCTATACGAGCGTGCATTGTGATGGTCGCGATGGTCGAGACCATCGCGACCATCGAATTTGCGAGCCGGAGCCTGCGGTTGAGGTTTTCAACCGCAAGCTCCGGAGTGATTTTGGCTCTATCAGAGCCAAAATCACTCCCACTGACATCACTAGTGATGTCAGTGGGCCGGCTTCTGACGGGAGGCGTTCCCGTGGGAACGCCCCCGTCAGGGAGGCACGCCCCCGGCACGCCCACCAAAGGGGGCGTGCTGTCAATCAACATTGACAGCACGCCCCCTTTGATCGGACACAACAAGCGAAGGACTTTCCTTCGCTCGTCGCGTCTGGCGCATGCGCACGACGGAGCTCCCTCCTTTGTGCGCATGCTCAGTCCATAACATCGACCCACTTGCGAGCGGGCAGCCGCTCGCGAGTGGGTCCGAATCAGGCCCTTAATGTCCAATTTGTCAAACAGTCACATCAAAACGATTCCACCATATCCAAACCCTCCTGATGCGGAATAACCGTATATAGGCTATGTACATCCAGAGTGCATAGACTAACATTGTTTGGCAACCTGCCTAAATTTTTAATCAATGATAGTAAGGTGGAAGTATCTTTTAAATAGGATGGTTGGGTGGTAACATATGGTTGGATCAGATTGTCCAGGAACTTAGCAATGGGCTGAAATAGAGACCCGTTAGCTGATATAATGGGCCTGCCTGGTGGCCTATCCTTATTTTTGTGAATTGTAGGCACAGTGTATATTATAGGGATTTTCGGAAAAGGTTGTTGTAATTTATCCACTATCTTCTGATTTAAAAGCCTGTGTTGTACTGCATTGTCCAAGACCATATCCAATTCCTTTTTATATAGTTCCGTAGGCTCCTGCGGTAACTTTTCATATGTGTTTCCGTCTGAGAGTTGTGGATCCAAGTCAAGTATATAGTCACTAGTATTCTGAATGACGATAGCCCCACCCTTATCCGCCGGGCGAATAATAATATCATCATATTGTTTAATGTTATTCAATGCTTGTTGTTGCTTCGGAGTCATATTATGGTATATTTTTTTTGGTTGTAAAGAATTATACTTGCATTTGAGGTCTGAGCTAAAGGGATGAATCTAGATTTCGTTGGTTCATCAGATTCTTGCATATGGAAATCACTGTCGCCATTTGAAGAGGGATTATCCCTTCGATTGCGGTATTTTTAAGTGCGCCAAGAAGGGCGCTGATTTCCCCTTTGTGCATTACCACCCGTATCACCTCCACTCAACCACCTATATACATGGTTATATTCATAGTCTGTAGTTACAGTTTGTAATTTGTTCTTTTTATATCTTATAAGGCTCTTTTTATATTGATCACATTGTACCGTTAGTTTATTCCACAGAGGCTGCTGGGTAGGGTCTTGTAATAGATCATTATGTTGTACTGTAAAAGATTCAATTTTTGATCTGGTGTTATTTTGCTCCCTACCTACCTCCTCTACAACTATGATCATCAAATCCAGGCTGCACTTGTTTAAAATCGCAATCCAACGGCGAAAGAAGTCTGCGTTATTTCTGCCGATGGTAGGGCAATTTTTGACCCTAAAGCCTCTAGGGATCATTTTTGATCTAAAATAATCAGACAATGTGCTGCCATGTAGAAGGTAGTCGATTTCTCTTTTTTTCAGTTTTAATAGCTGATGGTAAATATCCTCAGCGTTTGGTGTATTCAGTGAAGAATACTCCGAATTTTTGAATAAAATTGCTGCAATTTGTGATTCCGTGAAGTTAAGGGTCTCTCCTTTAGGCAATTCCATGTTAATAAAAGAATCCAACTTTTATAAATCCAATCACTTGTATATTATAGGAGAAAAAGTGCTATAGTGCTGTGCCAAAAATAAAGTGTAAAGTGCAATGTGCAAAGTGTAACTGTGCAAAATGTGCACTCCGGGGTCCTCCAGGAAGATGAAATAAGTATGCTGATCTGGTGCCTCCACACTTTAGGATTATATGCAATAACCCACAAATTATGCAAACATGTAGAGGGACACTCAAGAATCCAATAGATGTAATTGCCGTGGTGCCTTCCTAAGGTAAGTATATCCAACGAATGTCCATAACCAATGGACCAGGCGGCACTCAAACGGACTTGTCAAATGTGCAGAAATGGTTTTATTTTACCAACGTTTCAAAGCCTCAATGGCTTTTTCCTCAGGGTGTAACAAGAACAAATATACTGTGCTTACCTTAAATAGTGTATGCATCTAACAGTGACCCAGTGAGAACTCGTGTCCGACCTCCGTCCCGGCGTCGCGGCATGGATGACGTCATGTGCGGCGCGTGTAAGCACCTTTTGGAAACCATATATCCAAAAGGCCTTAATGAGAAAATCACGTGGAATGTATTTGTTTAATGATAATATGTTGCAATATTGCTGACTTTTGTCTATATCCAATATAGTTTACTATTATGGAAACATTGAATATATAGTATACATCCACAGAGATAAGGGACTTCGCTATCCATCTTATTCATGACATTTTCATTGTTTTTATCTACTCACTTTGTCATATTTTATTTAATATGTAATGTCCATTTATATATTTTTGTCACTTATTGATTTTCTATGTTTTTATACATAGTCGTACATTCTTTATTCACTATTGTCATACTTGAAGTCTTTGGATAAGTGTGAACAGCATCTCGAGTTGCCTTAGTTACAGGCACGTGTGCTTACACGCGCCGCACATGACGTCATCCATGCCGCGACGCCGGGACGGAGGTCAGACACGAGTTCTGACTAGGTCACTGTTAGATGCATACACTATTTAAGGTAAGCACTGTATATTTGTTCTTGTTACACCCTGAGGAAAAAGCCATTGAGGCTTTGAAACGTTGGTAAAATAAAAACATTTTTGCACATTGGACAAGTCCGTTTGAGTGCCGCCTGGTCCATTGGTTATGGACTTTCATTGGATATAAATATATATATATATATATATATATACGCGCATATATACAGTCAGGTGCATAAATATTGGGACATTGACAGAATGTTCATATTTTGGCCTCTATTCACCACCACAATGGCTTTGAAATGAAACAAACAAGATGTGCTTTAACTGCAGATTTTCAGATTTAATTTGAGGGTAATTACATCCAAATCAGGTGAACAGTGTAGGAATTACAACGGTTTCTATATGTGCCTCCCACTTTTTAAGGGGCCAAAAGTAATGGGACTATCAACTCAAAAGCTATTTCATGGACAGGTGTGGGCTATTCCCTTGTTATTTCATTATCAATTAAGCAGGTAAAAGGTCTGGAGTTGATTCTAGGTGTGACATTTGCATTTGGAATCAGTTGCTGTCGACTCTCAATATGAGATCCAAAGAGCTGTCACTATCAGTGAAGCAAGCCATCATTAGGCTGACAAATCAAAACAAACCCATCAGAGAGATAGCAAAAACATTAGGTGTGGCCAAATCAACTGTTTGGAACATTCTTAAAAAGAAAGAACGCACCGGTGAGCTCAGCAACACCAAAAGACCCGGAAGATCACGGAAAACAACTGTGGTGGATGACAGAAGAATTATTTCCCTGGTGAAGAAAAACCCCTTCACAACAGTTGGCCAAATCAAGAACACTCTCCAGGAGGTAGGTATATATGTGTCAAAGTCAACAATCAAGAGAAGACTTCACAAGAGTGAATATAGAGGGTTCATCACAAGGTGTAAACCATTGGTGAGCCTCAAAAACAGGAAGACCAGATTAGAGTTTGCCAAACAACATCTAAAAAAGCCATTACAGTTCTGGAACAACATCCTATGGACAGATGAGACAAAGATCAACTTGTATCAGAGTGATGGGAAGAGAAGAGTATGGAGAAAGAAAGGAACTGCTCATGATCCAAAACATACCACCTCATCAGTGAAGCATGGTGGTGGTAGTGTCATGGCGTGGGCATGTATGGCTGCCAATGGAACTGGTTCCCTTGTATTTATTGATGATGTGACTGCTGAAAAAAGCAGCAGAATGAATTCTGAAGTGTTTCAGCCAATATTATATGCTCATATTCAGTCAAATGCTTCAGAACTCATTGGACGGCGCTTCACAGTGCAGATGGACAATGACCTGAAGCATACTGCAAAAGCAACCAAAGAGTTTTTTAAAGCTTAAAAGTGGAATGTTATGCAATGGCCAAGTCAATCCCCTGACCTGAATCTGATTGAGCATGCATTTCACTTGATGAAGACAAAACTGAAGGGAAAATGCCCCAAGAACAAGCAGGAACTGAAGACATTTGCAGTAGAGGCCTGGCAGAGCATCACCAGGGATGAAACCCAGCGTCTGGTGATTTCTATGCGTTCCAGACTTCAGGCTGTAATTGCCTGCAAAGGATTTGCAACAAAGTATTAAAAAGTGAAAGTTAGATTTAGGATTGTTTAGTTTGTCCCATTACTTTTGGCCCCTTAAAAAGTGGGAGGCACATATAGAAACCATTGTAATTCCTACACCGTTCACCTGATTTGGATGTAATTACCCTTAAACTAAATCTGAAAGTCTGCAGTTAAAGCACATCTTGTTTGTTTCATTTCAAAGCCATTGTGGTGGTGAATAGAGGGCAAAATATAAAAATTCTGTCAATGTCCCAATATTTATGCACCTGACTGTATATATAGACATATATATATATACATATAAAAATATTGTGGCCTTTATCAAAACGAGCATCATGGGGGAGGAGGAGTGTGCGGGGCGCTGCTGGGCTGCCTGGGTATATAGAAGAAGCAGCAGCCAGAGTCGCAGCTGCTGCTTTCTGTACATTGTAGTTCCGGAGCCACAGCGGGAGCGTGTCCTGCTAGTGACCTGGATACATAGCAGCAGCGGTGGCTACCAGAGCCACTGCTGCTGCTTCTTCTACACAGTGATCAGCTAGTGATCACTGTAGTTCTGGAGCCGCAGCGGGAGCGTATCCCGCTGGCAGCCCGGATACAGAGCAGCAGCGGCGGCTACCAGAGCCGCTGCTGCTGCTCCTCCACACAGTGATCACCTAGTGTCCCGCTGGCATCCCGGATGCAGAGCAGCAGTGGCTGCTACCAGTTCCGCTGCTGCTGCTCCTCCACCACACAGCACTATAGTGCCGGAGCCGCAACGGAAGGGTCTCCCACTGGTGGCCCTGATGCAGAGCAGCAGCGGCGGCTACCAGTTCCACTGCTGCTGCTCCTCCACCACACAGCACTATAGTGCCAGGCCGCAACGGAAGGGTCTCCCACTGGCGGCCTGGATGCAGAGCAGCAGCAGCAGCTACCAGAGCAGCGGCTGCTGAGGACTGCTGCCCGATCACTGCTGGCCACAGTGATCGGGTCACAGCAACAGCTGCGGCTACATGAGCCGTGGCTGCTGCTTCTATGGCAGTGCGCCGGGAGAGGGGTGCCGACAGTGCCTGATCACTGTGGCCAGCAGTGATCGGGAAATGCTGGAGATGCAGCCATGCTTGCGGAGGGACCAGAAGGCAGTGGCGTGACTAGGGTATTTGGAGCCCAGGGCAAATTTGAAAAGTGAGCCTCCCCACCCGATGTGCGCAGCAAAAATGGGCGTGGTCACTTAAAAATGGGGCGTGTCAACATGACACACCCCTTTATTTTCACAATGAACATTCCTATCCATATGAACCTTAACCCCAGTAGTACCCCTTATACAGTACCCCCAGTATGCAGTTGTGGTCCCTCTTATGCAGGCCCATAGTACTGCCCCTTATACAGTATCCCCAGTAGTGGTCCCCGTTATACAGCCCCCAATTAGTTCCCCTTACTCAGTACCCCCAGTAGTGGCCCCCCAAATGCAGTGCCCCATGTAGTGTTCCCCCTTATGCAGTGCCCCCAGTAGCAGTCCCCACAATGCAGTGCGCCCAGTAGCGGTATCCCCTTATGCAGTGCCCTTTATATGGTGCCCCCAGTAGTTGTCCCCCCCTATGCAGTGCCCTTTATATAGTGCCCCCAGCAGTAGTCCCCCCCATGCAGTTTTCCCAGTAGTGGCCCCCTTATGCAGGCACCCAGTAGTGATCCCCCCTATCCAGTGCCCCCTGTAGTGGCCCTTCCTATTATTGCCCCCAGTAGTGGTCCCCCGAGTGCAGTGCCTCTAGTAGTAGGCCCCTTTTATAATGCCCCAGTGGTAGTTCTCCCCCCAAGTAGTAGTCCCCAGTAGAGGTTCCCCCTCCCGATTAAGTGCCACCAGTAGTAGCCCCCCCAGTAGAGGTCCTCCCAATAATGGTGCCCCCAGTAGTAGCCACCCCTCCCCCGTTGTGCCCCCACCTCCAATAGAGGTCCCCCCAGTAGTATCCACCCCCCTCTCCCGTTGTGCCCCCACCCCCAGTAGAGGTCCCCCAGTAGTAGCCACCCCCCTCCCCCGTTGTGCCCCCAGTAGTGCAGATAGGTTAAAAAAATATATATATATAAAAATATACTTACCTGAATCCACGCTGCTGCTCCAGTCCACGCCGCCGCTCCCACCGCCACTGCCCGCCAGTCCTCCCGGGCTGGTGCGCTCAGCATTATGGGACAGACGTCATGACGTCATGACGTCTGTCCCATTACCCACTGCAGGAGCGGATGGAAACCCGGCTCTTGCAGTGGGTGCTGCAGCAGTCAATGAGAGTCTGGCGGCGATGCGTGTGTTATGCACAGCCTGAGCCCGCCTCCTAGCGCTATTGGGCAAGCGCTCAGGGGGAGGGAATGGGCTAGGTGTGCAGCACAGGACCGGCGCTGGAAGCCTAGCGCCGGTCCTGTGTAAATGTGTAGCACTGACCGCACTCATAGCGGTCGGCGCTACACTGGCTAACTAGGGCAGGCGGGCCGGTACCGGTACCAGCGGCACCCCCCCACACCGCCGGTCCAACGGCGCCCAGGGCATGCACCCCGCTCGCCCTGCCTTAGTTACACCACTGCCAGAAGGGCCCTCTGATGTAGACGGCTGCGGGAAGATTAGCTTCCCACAGCCGACTAGTGGGCATTTCTGACTGGTCGTATCAGATACGACCATGTCAGGGAAAGCCCAGCCTGGTGTGGTCGTATCTGATACGACCGTGCCAGGCAAGTGGTTAAGTGCAGCACTCAGCTCCTGACACTATGAGGGAGCTGGCACTGCACACAGGGCAGTCCGCACCTCCTGCACTCACCTGGCCCTCCCAGTAAAAAGCACGGGAGTCAGGACTACGGGGTTCAGGCCACGAGACATGAGCAATGAGGAATGCATCTAAAATTAGACAATTAGAGAGAGTTCACTAGGGCTGATGGCTGCCATCATAGTAATCATCCTCTAGGTGTATTTGCATTAGTCCCCAAGCACTGGTCAAAAGCCCTGGTCACTGGTCACAGCCCTTCCTGTCTCTATATTTGCAAACGGTTTTTAGTGTCAGAATCTTGCCATTTCCAAAATCAACAAGCAGAGGCAAGAAAGCACTTGAAATAGTACATTCAGATGTGTGTGGTCCAATGTATGTAAGGTCTGTGAGTGAATACAGATACTTTGTAACATTATTAAATGACTTCACAAGGATGACACATGTGTACTTTACCAGAGAGAAATCTGAAGTGGTGAAAAATATTGCAGATTTCAAGAGACTTATAGAAAATCAAACAGATTACAGACTCAAGACCCTGAGATCTGATAACGGTGGAGAATATCTCAACAGAGAGGTGAAGAAATTCTTAAGAAAATATGGAATGGAGCATCAATTGACCACTGTCTATACTCCTAAGCAAAATGGTGTCAATGAGTGAGCAGAGCAAGATGCATGCTAAAGGATGCATGCCTAGACAAGCAGTTTTGGGTGGAAGACAAGTTCACAGCAGTTTGTCTCAAGAACCGTTCTCCAACAGTTGCCCTAAATGACATATCACTTATTGAAGCACGGTCAAAAAGAAAACCAAGTGTAAGACATCTCAGAACCTTTGGAAGCACAGCCTGTGTGCATATACCAAAGGAGAAAAGACAAAAGCTGGTTTCAAAGTCAGTAAATAGCATCATGCTTGGCTATTGCCATGAGAGCAGATGTTACTGATTGTGGAATCCAAATACCAAAATAAAAATAAATATATTTTGTGGTTCAAAATAAAACGGGATACAGCCGTTGTGACAAATAAAGAAAGTTCCACCTTACTTTCACAAATCTTTTTTTTGTAGAATCCAAATACCAGAAAGCTTGTTAAGTCACGAGATGTTAATTTCTAAAGAAACAAAACTAATTGAAGAAAAGTTGGAAGCTGATATGCTGAGCAAGTATGTGTCACTGGACATGTCAGCGGCTGAAGATGTATCTGAGTCAGAGACTATCAGCATGGAAGTTCAACCACAGAGGAGGTCTTCTGCAAGATCATATATTGGCAAAACACCTAAGATGTATGATGAGGAATTTTCAAACATTGCAGTCAGTAAACCTCAAGATATGCAGAAGCCAAAACTAAAGTCTGATTGGTGCGAATGGAAATCCAAGATAGGCAAAGAGGCTTTTCAAGAATTTAAAACCACAAGTGTGAAAAGCATCAAGAATTGTGATAGTGACAGCTGTCCCATGTTTGTGAGTTGAGAGACTATTGTTATAGCCCATGCTGTCAGAACATTTGCTGATGTATCTTCCGAGAAGGCCAAGCTAAAGTAACATGATATGTTAATGCCTTTTCATGTATTTAACCCAATTTATTTTACAGATCACTACAGAAAAGCTGAAATTACACGTTTGTGTAACATGGACGAGGGAGTGTGTTAAAAGAGGAGTGCGCAACTGTGCAGACTTCAGTCTTCCTGTTTTCCAGGGACACCTTATGTTCTGTTCCAAGATGGCCGCTGTGATCATGAGAGTGATATGGTGGGAGAGAAAAGTCTCCTGCTCAGCTCCTATGAGATACCTGGTTAAAACCTTAATAATAAGCTATTCAAGCATCCCTGCACCGCTACCCATTTGCATCATACAATCACTGGCTGGTGAGCTGTATAGAACCCCGCTCCAACTCCATTACCAATGTGCATGTAAGGCTGGGTACACACCTGGACGACTTGTCTGATGACCCTTTGATCTGCAACTGAGCGGCCGATTGGTATTTGCCCAGTTCAGATGTCATTGTCGGTGGGTCTCTGCAGCAAGTGTACGGGCGGTCGGCAGGTCACTGTACACACAGCCAGATGTGCAGATATAACTGCAAGAGATATCGGCATCTGCTGTGCTACAGGGCCGATGCGATATGTTTGTGAACGTCATTGTTTACTCCTGCGGGAGGGGGCAGCCATGTCGGAAGAGACTCCCAGCCATTTCGAGAGAGTAGACAAGTATGCCTTTAATCTAACACAAAAGACACATTCTGTCTAATCAACTACATATCATAGACAAATGTACTTTTTTACTTGCTCTAAACCAGCAAAATATGTAATACTGGGAGCAGTAAAAATATTTATCACCAGTTATTTATATAGCGCACATATATTTCACAGCACTTTACATAGAATATTTGTTCACACAAAAACACTAGAGTTATTGTTTTTGTCAGGAGCCAATTAACCTGCCAGTATATTTTTGAATTGCAGGAGAAAACCCATGCAAGCATGGGGAGAATATACAAACTCCACACAAGGTTGCCATGGTGGGAATCAAACCCAAAACCTCATTGCTAACCATTACACCATTCGTGCTGCCCATAAAGTCACATGTGACTGTCAGTCCAGGATACAAAAGTCTTGCAGTGTAGAATGAATAGGAACTGACGTGGTAATTTAGTCTGCCCTCCTTTTCTTCCTTCCCGTTTCCCCTCTGAAGCACCTTACAGCAGTAACAATTTATTTACGGTATAACTGTTTTTAAAGCTGCAGCAAGACTTGGTCGGTAATCTTGCTAAAGCTTTGAAAACACTGATAAATGATTATAGATGTAACTAGGGGTGAGCGGGTTCGGATTTCTGAAATCCGAACCCCCCCGAGCCCCCCCGATCCGAGTCCGATCCGAGTCAGGCTCGACTTTTCCCGCCTGACTCGGATCTGAAATCGAGGCAAAACGTCATCATCCCGCCTTCCGAGTCTCGCGGGTTTTGGATCCTATATAAGGTACCCGCGTCGGCGCCATTTTCTCACTCGGCTGTGGACAGTGAAGAGGGAGGGTGGGAGTTAGGGCTGTGTAGTGTAGTGTAGTGCTGCTGTTGTCCACTACTTCAAAGTCCATAGGGGCTGGCTGTGTTGTGCTGTGCTGCTGTTGTTAATAGGGGCTGTGTCCACTACTTCAAAGTCCATAGGGGCTGGCTGGACTGTGTTGTGCAGTCAGTTCTCCATAGGGGCTGTGTCCACTCCAAAGTCCCGTGCAGTGTCCCAGTCCTAAAGGAGTGCTGTAGTGTTGTCCAGGGGGTGCTCTGTCCATCAGGGGTGCTCCCCCCAAGTGCTAAAAAAATAATATATTTTCTGTGTTTGTGAATTGTGTGCGCAGTAGCCGCACGTGCATCAACAAAGTAGTGCCAAGCGTGCGCCTGTGTCATAAGTAAAGGGCCGGCTGGCTTGACCGTTAAAGGGTGCTGTAACCCCCGAAAGTACACTCCAGTCCAAACCAAAAAAAAATTATTTTCTGTGTTTGTGAATTGTGTGCGCAGTAGCCGCACGTGCATCAACAAAGTAGTGCCAAGCGTGCGCCTGTGTCATAAGTAAAGGGCCGGCTGGCTTGACCGTTAAGGGTGCTGTAACCCCCGAAAGTACACTCCAGTCCAAACCAAAAAAAAAATTATTTTCTGTGTTTGTGAATTGTGTGCGCAGTAGCCGCACGTGCATCAACAAAGTAGTGCCAAGCGTGCGCCTGTGTCATAAGTAAAGGGCCGGCTGGCTTGACCGTTAAAGGGTGCTGTAACCCCCAAAGTACACTCCAGTCCAAACCAAAAAAAAAATTATGTTCTGTGTTTGTGAATTGTGTGCGCAGTAGCCGCACGTGCATCAACAAAGTAGTGCCAAACGTGCGCCTGTGTCATAAGTAAAGGGCCGGCTGGATTGACCGTTAAGGGTGCTGTAACCCCCGAAAGTACACTCCAGTCCAAACAAAAAAAAAAAATATTTTCTGTGTTTGTGAATTGTGTGCGCAGTAGCCGCACGTGCATCAACAAAGTAGTGCCAAGCGTGCGCCTGTGTCATAAGTAAAGGGCCGGCTGGCTTGACCGTTAAGGGTGCTGTAACCCCCGAAAGTACACTCCAGTCCAAACCAAAAAAAAAATTATTTTCTGTGTTTGTGAATTGTGTGCGCAGTAGCCGCACGTGCATCAACAAAGTAGTGCCAAGCGTGCACCTGTGTCATAAGTAAAGGGCCGGCTGGCTTGACCGTTAAGGGTGCTGTAACCCCCGAAAGTACACTCCAGTCCAAACCAAAAAAAAAATTATTTTCTGTGTTTGTGAATTGTGTGCGCAGTAGCCGCACGTGCATCAACAAAGTAGTGCCAAGCGTGCGCCTGTGTCATAAGTAAAGGGCCGGCTGGCTTGACCGTTAAAGGGTGCTGTAACCCCCAAAGTACACTCCAGTCCAAACCAAAAAAAAAATTATTTTCTGTGTTTGTGAATTGTGTGCGCAGTAGCCGCACGTGCATCAACAAAGTAGTGCCAAGCGTGCGCCTGTGTCATAAGTAAAGGGACGGCTGGCTTGACCGTTAAAGGGTGCTGTAACCCCCGAAAGTACACTCCAGTCCAAACCAAAAAAAAATTATTTTCTGTGTTTGTGAATTGTGTGCGCAGTAGCCGCACGT
This sequence comes from Taudactylus pleione, assembly GCA_031769625.1. Classification (NCBI taxonomy): domain Eukaryota; kingdom Metazoa; phylum Chordata; class Amphibia; order Anura; family Myobatrachidae; genus Taudactylus; species Taudactylus pleione. The sequence goes on along the minus strand of JAUIMM010000015.1, from coordinate 33,507,069 downwards.
GCATCAACAAAGTAGTGCCAAGCGTGCGCCTGTGTCATAAGTAAAGGGCTGGCTGGCTTGACCGTTAAAGGGTGCTGTAACCCCCAAAGTACACTCCAGTCCAAACCAAAAAAAAAATTATTTTCTGTGTTTGTGAATTGTGTGCGCAGTAGCCGCACGTGCATCAACAAAGTAGTGCCAAGTGTGCGCCTGTGTCATAAGTAAAGGGCCGGCTGGCTTGACCGTTAAAGGGTGCTGTAACCCCCGAAAGTACACTCCAGTCCAAACCAAAAAAAAATTATTTTCTGTGTTTGTGAATTGTGTGCGCAGTAGCCGCACGTGCATCAACAAAGTAGTGCCAAGCGTGCGCCTGTGTCATAAGTAAAGGGCCGGCTGGCTTGACCGTTAAAGGGTGCTGTAACCCCCAAAGTACACTCCAGTCGAAACCAAAAAAAAAATTATTTTCTGTGTTTGTGAATTGTGTGCGCAGTAGCCGCACGTGCATCAACAAAGTAGTGCCAAGCGTGCGCCTGTGTCATAAGTAAAGGGCCGGCTGGCTTGACCGTTAAAGGGTGCTGTATCCCCCGAAAGTACACTCCAGTCCAAACGAAAAAAAAATTATTTTCTGTGTTTGTGAATTGTGTGCGCAGTAGCCGCACGTGCATCAACAAAGTAGTGCCAAGCGTGCGCCTGTGTCATAAGTAAAGGGCCGGCTGGCTTGACCGTTAAGGGTGCTGTAACCCCCGAGAGTACACTCCAGTCCAAACCAAAAAAAAAATTATTTTCTGTGTTTGTGAATTGTGTGCGCAGTAGCCGCACGTGCATCAACAAAGTAGTGCCAAGCGTGCGCCTGTGTCATAAGTAAAGGGCCGGCTGGCTTGACCGTTAAAGGGTGCTGTAACCCCCAAAAGTACACTCCAGTCCAAACCAAAAAAAAATTATTTTCTGTGTTTGTGAATTGTGTGCGCAGTAGCCGCACGTGCATCAACAAAGTAGTGCCAAGCGTGCGCCTGTGTCATAAGTAAAGGGCCGGCTGGCTTGACCGTTAAGGGTGCTGTAACCCCCGAGAGTACACTCCAGTCCAAACCAAAAAAAAAATTATTTTCTGTGTTTGTGAATTGTGTGCGCAGTAGCCGCACGTGCATCAACAAAGTAGTGCCAAGCGTGCGCCTGTGTCATAAGTAAAGGGCCGGCTGGCTTGACCGTTAAGGGTGCTGTAACCCCCGAAAGTACACTCCAGTCCAAACCTAAAAAAAAATTATTTTCTGTGTTTGTGAATTGTGTGCGCAGTAGCCGCACGTGCATCAACAAAGTAGTGCCAAGCGTGCGCCTGTGTCATAAGTAAAGGGCCGGCTGGCTTGACCGTTAAAGGGTGCTGTAACCCCCAAAGTACACTCCAGTCCAAACCAAAAAAAAAATTATTTTCTGTGTTTGTGAATTGTGTGCGCAGTAGCCGCACGTGCATCAACAAAGTAGTGCCAAGAGTGCGCCTGTGTCATAAGTAAAGGGCCGGCTGGCTTGACCATTAAAGGGTGCTGTAACCCCCAAAGTACACTCCAGTCCAAACCAAAAAAAAATTTATTTTCTGTGTTTAGCCGCACGTATATATCAAATCGATATAACATAAATGGAGGACCAAACTTTCTCCGATAAAAATAAAATAGAGAAAGATCAAGAACCACTTCCTCCTAGTGCTGAAGCTGCTGCCACTAGTCATGACATAGACGATAACATGCCATCAACGTCGTCTGCCAAGGCCGATGCCCAATGTCATAGTAGAGGGCACATACAATCCCAAATGGCAAAGTTCAGGAAAATGACCTTGAAAAAGACATTTAAATCAGCTGAAGAGAAACGTAAACTTGCCAATATGCCATTTACGACACGGAGTGGCAAGGAACGGCTAAGGTCGATCCCTAGTATGTTCATGACTAGTGGTTCAGCTTCACATGACGATGGAAGCCCTCCTCCCACTAAAAAAATCAAAAGAGTTAAGCTGGCAAAAGCACAGCGAAGAACTGTGCTTTCTAAGAAGATATCACAAATCCCCAAGGAGAGTCCAAGTGTGGTGGTGGTTGCGATGCCTGACCTTCCCAGCACTGGACGGGAAGAGGTGGCTCTTTCCACCATTTGCACGCCCCCTGCAAGTGCTGAAAGGAGCACCCACAGTCCACTTGCTGATATGCAAATTGAAGATGTCACTGTTGAAGTACAACAGGATGAGGATACTGGTGTAGCTGGCGCTGAGGTGGAAGTTGGCGAGGAGGATTCTGATGGTGATGTGGTTTGTTTAAATCAGGCTCCGGGGGAGACAGTTGTTGTCCGTGGGATGAAAAAGCCCATCACGGTCATGCCTGGGCAGAAGACCAAACATTCCACCTCTTTGGTCTGGCAATATTTCTATCCAAATCCAGACAACAACTGTCTTGCCATATGTACCATATGTAAAGGTGAAATAAGTAGGGGTAGGGATGTCAACCACCTAGGAACATCCTCCCTTATACGGCACCTGCAGCGCGTTCATAAAAAGTTACTGTCAAGTTCAGAAACTTTGGCTAAGACCGTAAGCAGTCCAGGGACACCTAAATCCCGTTGTCCTGTTGTATCCAAGCGCCTGCAAACCACACCGTCAACTCCCTCCTCGTCAATTTCCTCCTTAGTCAGGATCGGAAGTAGTCCTGCAGGCCATGTCACTGGCATGACTGACTCTCCTATCCGGGATTCCTCTGGAGGATCCTGCATTGCTACGCCTACTGCTGCCGCTGCTGCTGTTGCTGCTGCTGGGAGTCGTTCATCATCCCAGAGAGGAAGTAGGAACACCACTACTTTTACTAAACAATTGACCCTCCAACAGTCCTTAGCGAGGAGGATGAAGTACGACAGCAGTCATCCTGAAGCAAAATGTATAACTGAGGCCTTGACTGCTATGTTGGTGTTAGACGTGCGTCCGGTATCCGCCATTAGTGCAGTGGGATTTAGACAATTGATGGAGGTAGTGTGTCCCCGGTTCCAAATCCCGTCTAGATTCCACTTCACTAGGCAGGCGATACCGAGACTGTACAGAAACGTCAGAAAAAGTGTCCTCAGTGTCCTGAAAAATGCCATTGTACACAATGTCCACTTAACCACGGACATGTGGACAAGTGGAACAGGGCAGACTAAGGACTATATGACTGTGACAGCCCACTGGGTAGATGTATCACCTTACGCAGCAACAGCAGCAGCGTCACCAGTAGCAGCATCTCAGAAACGCCAGCTCGTTACAAGGCAGGCTACGCTGTGTATCACCGGTTTCAGTAAGAGGCACACCGCCGACAACCTCTTAGAGAAACTGAGGGAAATCATCGCCCAGTGGCTTACCCCACTTAGACTCTCCTGGGGATTTGTGATATCTGACAACGCCACCAATATTGTGCGGGCATTACATCTGGGCAAATTCCAGCACGTCCCATGTTTTGCTCACACAATAAACGTGGTGGTGCAGAATTTTCTGAAAAGTGACAGGGGCGTGCAGGAGACGCTTTGGGTGGCCCGAAAAATTTCTGGCCACTTTCGCCATTCAGCGACTGCGTGCCAAAGACTGGAGCGCCAGCAAACACTCTTGAACCTGCCCCGCCATCACCTGAAGCAAGAGGTTGTGACGCGGTGGAACTCAACCCTCTATATGCTTCAGAGGATGGAGGAGCAGCAAAAGGCCATACAAGCCTATACATCCACCTATGACATAGGCAAAGGAGGGGGTATGCACCTGACTCAAGCGCAGTGGAGAATGATTTCCGTGTTGTGCAAGGTTCTCCAGCCCTTCGAACTTGCCACACGTGAAGTCAGTTCAGACACAGCCAGCTTGAGTCAGGTCATTCCCCTCATCAGGCTTTTGCAGAAGCAGCTGGAGAAAGTGAAGGAGGAGCTAAGACGGAGCGATTCCGCTCGGCATGTGGGACTTGTGGATGAAGCCCTTCATTCGCTTTGCCAGGATTCCAGGGTGGTCAATCTGTTGAAATCAGACCACTACATTTTGGCCACCGTGCTTGATCCTAGGTTTAAAGCCTATGTGGTGTCTCTCTTTCCGGCCGATACAAGCCTGCAGAGGTGCAAAGACCTGCTGGTGAACACACTGTCAGCTGAAGCGGAACGTGACACGTCAACAGCTCCTTCTTCATTTTTTCCCGCAACTGGGGCTGCCAGGAAAAAACTTAGGTATCCTAAGCAACCCGCTGGCGGTGATGCAGGGCAGGCAGGACCAAGTTTGGACATCTGGTCCGGACTGAAGGACCTGGCAACAATTTCTGACATGTCTACTGTCACTGCATATGATACTGTCACCATTGACAGAATGGTGGAGGATTACATCGGTGACAGCATCCAAGTAGGCATGTCAGACAGTCATACCTGTACTGGCAGGAAAAATAGGCAATTTGGAGGCCCCTGTACAAGCTGGCTCTATTTTACCTGAGTTGCCCCCCCTCCAGTGTGTACTCCGAAAGAGTGTTTAGTGCAGCCGGGAACCTTGTCAGCGAAAGGTGTAGGAGGTTGCTTCCACAGAATGTGGAGAAGATGATGTTCATCAAAATGAATTATCAGCTCTTCCAGGGAGACCAGCCTCCAGAAGGTACAGAGGGACCTGTGGTGGTGGATTCAAGTGGGGAGTTAATACTTTGTGAGGATGAGGATGTACACACTGAAGAGGGTGAGGAATCGGTGGATGAGGAGGATGAGGATGACATCTTGCCTCCGTAGAGCCAGTTTGTGCAGGGACACATTAATTGCCAGCTTGTTTTGTGGGGGCCCAAACGAACCAATCATTTCAGCCACAGTTGTGTGGCAGACCCTGGCGCTGAAATGATTGATTTGTTAAAGTGTGCATGTCCTGTTTATACAACATAAGGGTGGGTGGGAGGACAATTCCATCTTGCACCTCTTTTTTTTCTTTGCATTATGTACTGTTTGGGGCCTAGTTTTTCAAACTGCCACTCCTAGATGGGCCACGTGTTTGTGCCGCCCACTCGTGTCGCTTAGCATAGTCATCCAGCTACCTCGGTGCAACCTTTTGGACATAAAAACACTATTGTGAGGTGTGAGGTGTTCAGAATAGACTGGAAATGAGTGGAAATTAAGGTTATTGAGGTTAATAATAGCATAGGAGCAGAAAAACACACAAATTCTGTGATTTTAGCTGTTTTTATGCTTTTTTAAAAAAAAAAACAGATCCAAAACACAAAACCCAGAACCCAAAACACGGAAGGGTGGTTTTGGCAAAACCAATCCAGATCCAAAACACGAAGAAAGATCCAGATCCAAAACCAAAACACAAAACACGAAAAGTGGCCAGTGCACACCCCTAGTAAGCATACATGTGAGTGTTATTACTATTGAAGTCTGAGGCACGAGGTGGTCCTATATGAAAGCACGGGAGTTAAAGATACCGTTACATATATGGATTAACTTTACTGATGTAAGCTTTGATGTGAGCACCATTCTATACATAAATTATTACACACGTGTGTGGGTGAATCTTCAATTAAGATCAGAGCACTAACAACATTGAGGAAGATTTGGACTTTACTCTTTCTTTATGAGATCCAGACTGTATCTTGAACATATTGCACTATAAGATTATTATTTTTGTCCATCTATTTTTACATGTCTTCGGAGAAAAATTTCTGACAGAACCAGAAAATCAGAACAGATACACACTCCAAAGAATAGGAGGGTAATTTGTGTGAAAGATTTTAATGTATGGTCTCTTTAACTAGTTGTACATAGATTCCTTCAGTGTAGCACTGGAATTTTCTGTGAATTTTTTATATATTGTTATGTCCAGTCCATGATAACACTGGTATAATTTTATGCTGCTCCTTTCCAGTGCTGAATTTGACTACATTTTTTCCTATTTATAGCATAAATATATGAATTCAGCTCTACGATTGCGCTATATGCTAAAACTCGCTATTTGTGTCCGTGAGAAGGTACCCATCTGCCTCAGATCAGCCCCTATGTGTTTTGAGCTTTAGAGTTTCCGCTATATATGTGTAAATACTAAACTACAACAGTACATAGCTATTTTTTGCTGACTGTTGTCTTGTAATTGTCCATTTCTTACTCGCTCATCGTACAGACACCGGTGTCAGCTGTTATACTGTAAGTCCCAGCTCCTGGATAGTGGGATCAGCAGTGTTACATCTAGGGGTGTGCACCGGCCACTTTTCGTGTTTTGTGTTTTGGTTTTGGATCTGGATCTTTCTTCGTGTTTTGGATCTGGATTGGTTTTGCCAAAACCACCCTTCCGTGTTTTGGGTTCTGGGATGCAGGTGCGGCCACAGCCCACACATTTCACAAAGACAGAAAAAAAAAGAAGAATATTTTTATTGTTTGTGGAGCACACTTTGAGGGTTACACCACCCTTTAACAGACAGACGCACGCTTGTCGCTGCTGCTTTAAGGATGCAGGTTGCGGCTACAGCCCACACATTTCACAAAGACAGAAAAAAAAATAAGAATTTTTTAATTGTTTGTGGAGCGCACTTTGAGGGTTACACCACCCTTTAACAGACAGACGCACGCTTGTCGCTGCTGCTTTGAGGACAGTATCATATGCAGTGACAGTAGACTTGTCAGAAATTGTTGGCACGTCCTTCAGTCCGGACCAGATGTCCAAACCAACCCTTGACTTATGACACAGGCGCACGCTTGGCACTGCTACTGTGTTGCTGCACGTGCGGCTACATCGCACACAAGTCACAAACACATAAAAAAAATATTTTTTATTCTTTGGAGCACTTTGAGGGTTACACCACCCTTTAACAGACAGATGCACGCTTGTCGCTGCTGCTTTGAGGATGCAAGTGCGGCTACAGCCCACACAATTCACAAAGACAGAAAAAAAAAGAAGAATATTTTTATTGTTTGTGGAGCGCACTTTGAGGGTTACACCACCCTTTAACAGACAGACGCACGCTTGTCGCTGCTGCTTTAAGGATGCAGGTGCGGCTACAGCCCACACATTTCACAAAGACAGAAAAAAAAAGAATATTTTTATTGTTTGTGGAGCACACTTTGAGGGTTACACCACCCTTTAACAGACAGATGCACGCTTGTCGCTGCTGCTTTGAGGATGCAGGTGCGGCTACAGCCAACACAATTCACAAAGACAGAAAAAAAAGAATATTTTTATTGTTTGTGGAGCGCACTTTGAGGGTTACACCACCCTTTAACAGACAGACGCACGCTTGTCGCTGCTGCTTTGAGGATGCAGGTGGAATCTAGACGGGATTTGGAACCGGGGACACACTACCTCCATCAATTGTCTAAATCCCACTGCACTAATGGTGGATACCGGACCCACGTCTAACACCAACATAGCAGTCAAGGCCTCAGTTATACGTTTTGCTTCAGAATGACTGCTGTCGTACTTCATCCTCATCGCTAGGGACTGTTGGAGGGTCAATTATTTAGTAAAAGTGGTGGTGTTCCTACTTCCTCTCTGGGATGATGAACAACTCCCAGCAGCAGCAACAGCACTAGGAGGAAGTGGTGATCTTTCCCTATTTTATTTTTATCGGAGAAAGTTTGGTCCTCCATTTATGTTATATTGATATATACGTGCGGCTAAAGCGCACACAAACACAGAAAATATTTTTTTATTTTTGCTGGAGAGTAGTGCACTTTGTGGGTTACACCACACTTTAAGAAATGAGCCAGCCGGCTCTTTACTTATGGGACACAGGCGCACGCTTGGCGCTGCTCCTTTGTTGATGCACGTGCAGCCACAGTGCACACAATTCACAAACACAGAAAATATATATTTTTTTTGTTTGGACTGGAGTGTACTTTGGGGGTTACAGCACCCTTTAACGGTCAAGCCAGCCGGCCCTTTACTTATGACACAGGCGCACACTTGGCACTACTTTGTTGATGCACGTGCGGCTACTGCGCACACAATTCACAAACACAGAAAATATTTTTTTTTTGGTTTGGACTGGAGTGTACTTTGGGGGTTACAGTACCCTTTAACGGTCAAGCCAGCCGGCCCTTTACTTATGACACAGGCGCACGCTTGGCACTACTTTGTTGATGCACGTGCGGCTACTGCGCACACAATTCACAAACACAGAAAATATTTTTTTATTTGGTTTGGACTGGAGTGTACTTTGGGGGTTACAGCACCCTTTAACGGTCAAGCCAGCCGGCCCTTTACTTATGACACAGGCGCACGCTTGGCACTACTTTGTTGATGTATGTGCGGCTACTGCGCACACAATTCACAAACACAGAAAATATTTTGTTATTTGGTTTGGAGTGTACTTTGGGGGTTACAGCACCCTTTAACGGTCAAGCCAGCCGGCCCTTTACTTATGACACAGGCGCACGCTTGGCACTACTTTGTTGATGCACGTGCAGCTACTGCGCACACAATTCACAAACACAGAAAAAATATTTTGTTATTTGGTTTGGAGTACTTTGGGGGTTACAGCACCCTTTAATGGTCAAGCCAGCCGACCCTTTACTTATGACACAGGCGCACGCTTGGCACTACTTTGTTGATGCACGTGCGGCTACTGCTCACACAATTCACAAACACAGAAAATATTTTTTATTTTGGTTTGGACTGGAGTGTACTTTGGGGGTTACAGCACCCTTTAACGGTCAAGCCAGCCGGCCCTTTACTTATGACACAGGCACACGCTTGGCACTACTTTGTTGATGCACGTGCGGCTACTGCGCACACAATTCACAAACACAGAAAATATATTTTTTTGGGGTTTGGACTGGAGTGTACTTTGGGGGTTACAGCACCCTTTAACGGTCAAGCCAGCCGGCCCTTTACTTATGACACAGGCGCACGCTTGGCACTACTTTGTTGATGCACGTGCGGCTACTGCGCACACAATTCACAAACACAGAAAAAATATTATTTTTTTAGCACTTGGGGGGAGCACCCCTGATGGACAGAGCACCCCCTGGACAACACTACAGCACCCCTTTAGGACTGGGACACTGCACAGAACACAGCCCCTATGGAGAACTGACTGCACAACACAGTCCAGCCAGCCCCTATGGACTTTGAAGTAGTGGACACAGCCCCTATTAACAACAGCAGCACAGCACAACACAGCCAGCCCCTATGGACTTTGAAGTAGTGGACAACAGCAGCACAGCGCAGCACAGCACAGCACAGCACCGCACAACACTACTTTGCACTACACTACATTACACTACACTACACAGCCCAGCCAGCCCTAACTACCACCCTCCCTCTTCACTGTCCACAGCCGAGTGAGAAACTGGCGCCGACGCGGGTACCTTATATAGGATCCAAAACCCGCGAGACCCGGAAGGCGGGATGATGACGTTTTGCCTCGATTTCAGATCCGAGTCAGGCGGGAAAAGTCGAGCCTGACTCGGATCGGCCTCGGATCGGGGGGGCTCGGGGGGGTTCGGATTTCAGAAATCCGAACCCGCTCACCCCTAATGCTTACATGTGTCAAATGCAGTCTGTTCACGTAAAGGTATCTTTACCACTTTTCCAGATGTTCAATACTCTCAACGGTGTGAGATCACTCAAAAAAAATTCTTTATGAGTTCATTTTTAAAGACATGTATAACATTTGTGCAATAGATAAAATAGGTTCCAAATATCAAAAGCTTGATGATAAAAATATTCAGCAAAATATATACCAGCCAGCGCTGATCTAAAGTCACAGCACTTCAGAAACAAATAGGTGTTTAGAAAAAAAGGGGCCCCTATTTGTTCTCACTTTGTTTTAAAGGCTGCTAGTATCCAGCTGGATATATTCTAAAAGCACACACCATCCCACCAACGCGTTTCGACTGGTTAACAGTCTTTTTCAAGAAAAAAAATGAGTTTTTTTAAATTATAAATCACTTTCGCTGCACCACAGTGTCACTCACGGAGTCTTCCCTCAAACTCTGCTCCTACGACTTGAGCCTTGCCCCTGACTGCTGCTGCACTACAGCACATCCCTCCCAGTCCCTGCCCAGAGCCCAGTGAAGAGAGAGTCTTGCGAGATGATGATGGCATCATCTCGCGAGATCAGTCAGTACAGGGCCGGTGCAAGGTTTTGTGGCACTCTAGGCATTTTTTCAGCCTTACGCCCCCCCCCCCGCAATAGCTACACAAGGCCTTATACAGTGCCCCAGTAGTGCCAGCAGTAGTGGTCCCCCATATGCAGTGCCCACAGTAGTGGTCCCCCCAATATAGTGACCCTTATACAGTGCCCCAGTAGTCCCCCACCTATGCAGTGCCCTTTATATAGTGCTCCCCGATGCTCCTAGTAGTAGTCTCCCACCCAGCAGTGCCCCCATTAGTAATCCCCCCACTAGCAGCCCTCCACCAGCAGTACCTCTAGTAGTAGTGTCCCCGGCAGTGTCCCCGGCAGTAATCCCTCCCTATGCAGTGCCCCCAGTAGTGGTCCCACAGTGAAGTTCCCCCAGTAGTAGTCCTCCCAGCAATGCCCCCAGTAGCAGTCCCCCCCAGCAGTGCCCCCAGTAGTAGCCCCCCCAGCAGTAATCCCCCCATGGAGTGCCCCCAGTATTAGTTCCCCCAGCAGTGCCCCCAGTAGCAGTCCCCTCCCAGCAGTACCCCTAGTAGTATTCCCCCTCTATGCAGTGTCCCCCAGTATTGGTCCCAGCAGTGTGCAGTGCCCCTAGTAGTACCCCCAGCAGTGCCCCTAGTAGTAGTCCCCCCAGCAGTGCCCTTAGTAGTAGTCCCCCCTGGGCAGAGCACTTAGTAGTAGTACCCCCCCAGCAGTGCCCTTAGTAGTAGTAGCCCCCCCAGCAGTGCCCTTAGTAGTAGTAGCCCACCCAGCAGTGCCCTTAGTAGTAGTAGCCCCCCCAGCAGTGCCCTTAATAGTAGTAGCTCCCCCCAGCAGTGCCCTTAGTAGTAGTATCCCCCCAAGCAGTGCCCTTAGTAGTAGTCCCCCCCAGCAGTGCCCCCAGTAGCAGTCCCCCCCAGCAGTGCCCTAGTAGTATTCCTCCTCTATGCAGTGTCCCCCAGTATTGGTCCCAGTAGTGTGCAGTGCCCCTAGTAGTACCCCCAGCAGTGCCCCTAGTAGTAGTCCCCCCCAGCAGAGCACTTAGTAGTAATAGCCCCCCAAGAAGTGCCCTTAGTAGTAGAAGCCCCCCAGCAGTACCCTTAGTAGTAGTAGCTCCCCCCAGCAGTGCCCTTAGTAGTAGTAGCCCCTCCCAGTAGTGCTCTTAGTAGTAGCCCCCCAGCAGTGCCCTTAGTAGTAGCCCCCCAGTAGTGCCCTTGTAGTAGTAGCCCCCCCGCAGTGCCCTTAGTAGTAGCTCCCCCCAGCAGAGCCCTAAGTAGTAGTAGCCCCCCCAGCAGTGCCCTTAGTAGTAGTCCCCCCCAGGAGTGCCCCTAGTAGTAGTCCCCCCCAGCAGTGCCCTTAGTAGTAGTAGCCCCCCAGCAGTGCCCTTAGTAGTAGTAGCTCCCCCAGCAGTGCCCTTAGTAGTAGTAGCCCCCCCCCAGCAGTGCCCTTAGTAGTAGTAGCCCCTCCCAGCAGTGCCCTTAGTAGTAGCCCCCCAGCAGTGCCCTTAGTAGTAGCCCCCCCAGCAGTGCCCTTAGTAGTAGTAGCCCCCCAGCAGTGTCCTTAGTAGTAGTAGCACCCCCCAGCAGTGCCCTTAGTAGTAGTAGCCCCCCAGCAGTGCCCTTAGTAGTAGTCCCCCCCAGCAGTGCCACCAGTAGCAGTGCCCCCCAGCAGTAACCCTAGTAGTATTCCCCCTCTATGCAGTGTTCCCTAGTATTGGTCCCAGTAGTGTGCAGTGCCCCTAGTAGTACCCCCCCAGCAGTGCCCCTAGTAGTAGTCCCCCCCAGCAGAGCACTTAGTAGTAGTCCCCCCCAGGAGTGCCCCTAGTAGTAGTCCCCCCCAGCAGTGCCCTTAGTAGTAGTAGCCCCCCAGCAGTGCCCTTAGTAGTAGTAGCTCCCCCAGCAGTGCCCTTAGTAGTAGTAGCCCCCCCCCAGCAGTGCCCTTAGTAGTAGTAGCCCCTCCCAGCAGTGCCCTTAGTAGTAGCCCCCCAGCAGTGCCCTTAGTAGTAGCCCCCCCAGCAGTGCCCTTAGTAGTAGTAGCCCCCCAGCAGTGTCCTTAGTAGTAGTAGCACCCCCCAGCAGTGCCCTTAGTAGTAGTAGCCCCCCAGCAGTGCCCTTAGTAGTAGTCCCCCCCAGCAGTGCCACCAGTAGCAGTGCCCCCCAGCAGTAACCCTAGTAGTATTCCCCCTCTATGCAGTGTTCCCTAGTATTGGTCCCAGTAGTGTGCAGTGCCCCTAGTAGTACCCCCCCAGCAGTGCCCCTAGTAGTAGTCCCCCCCAGCAGAGCACTTAGTAGTAGTAGCCCCCCCAGCAGTGCCCTTAGTAGTAGTAGCCCCCCAGCAGTACCCTTAGTAGTAGTAGCTCCCCAGCAGTGCCCTTAGTAGTAGTAGCCCCCCCCAGCAGTGCCCTTAGTAGTAGTAGCCCCTCCCAGCAGTGCCCTTAGTAGTAGCCCCCCAGCAGTGCCCTTAGTAGTAGCCCCCCCAGTAGTGCCCTTGTAGTAGTAGCCCCCCCAGCAGTGCCCTTAGTAGTAGTCCCCCCCAGGAGTGCCCCTAGTAGTAGTCCCCCCCAGCAGTGCCCTTAGTAGTAGTAGCCCCCCCAGCAGTGCCCTTAGTAGTAGTAGCTCCCCCAGTAGTGCCCTTAGTAGTAGTAGCCCCTCCCAGCAGTGCCCTTAGTAGTAGTAGCCCCTCCCAGAAGTGCCCTTAGTAGTAGCCCCCCAGCAGTGCCCTTAGTAGTAGCCCCCCCAGCAGTGCCCTTAGTAGTAGTAGCCCCCCCAGCAGTGCCCTTAGTAGTAGTAGCTCCCCCCAGCAGTGCCCTTAGTAGTAGTAGCCCCCCCAGCAGTGCCCTTAGTAGTAGTCCCCCCCAGCAGTGCCCCCAGTAGCAGTCCCCCCAGCAGTAAACCTAGTAGTATTCCCCCTCTATGCAGTGTCCCCCAGTATTGGTCCCAGTAGTGTGCAGTGCCCCTAGTAGTACCCCCAGCAGTGCCCCTAGTAGTAGTCCCCACCAGCAGTGCCCTCAGTAGTAGTCCCCCCCAGCAGAGCACTTAGTAGTAGTAGTAGCCCCCCCAGCAGTGCCCTTAGTAGTAGTAGCCCCCCAGCAGTGCCCTTAGTAGTAGTAGCTCCCCCCAGCAGTGCCCTTAGTAGTAGTAGCCCCCCCAGCAGTGCCCTTAGTAGTAGTCCCCCCCAGCAGTGCCCCCAGTAGCAGTCCCCCCAGCAGTAAACCTAGTAGTATTCCCCCTCTATGCAGTGTCCCCCAGTATTGGTCCCAGTAGTGTGCAGTGCCCCTAGTAGTACCCCCAGCAGTGCCCCTAGTAGTAGTCCCCACCAGCAGTGCCCTTAGTAGTAGTCCCCCCCAGCAGAGCACTTAGTAGTAGTAGTAGCCCCCCCAGCAGTGCCCTTAGTAGTAGTAGCCCCCCAGCAGTACCCTTAGTAGTAGTAGCTCCCCCCAGCAGTACCCTTAGTAGTAGTAGCCCCCCCAGCAGTGCCCTTAGTAATAGTAGCCCCTCCCAGCAGTGCCCTTAGTAGTAGCCCCCCAGCAGTGCCCTTAGTAGTAGCCCCCCCAGTAGTGCCCTTGTAGTAGTAGCCCCCCCCAACAGTGCCCTTAGTAGTAGCTCCCCCCAGCAGTGCCCTAAGTAGTAGTAGCCCCCCCAGCAGTGCCCTTAGTAGTAGCTCCCCCCAGCAGTGCCCTAAGTAGTAGTAGCCCCCCCAGCAGTGCCCTTAGTAGTAGTCCCCCCAGCAGTGCACTTAGTAGTAGCCCTCCCCCCAGCAGTGCCCCCCAAACAGACAGACAGACACGCACACGAAGAAAAAAAAAAACTCCACTTACCTAATCCCCGCTCCGACATCTGCTCCTCCGTCTGGCGTCCTCCCGGGCCGGCCTACCCTGCATGATGGGAGAGACGTCATGACGTCTCTCCCATCACTCACAGCGGGAGCCGGAGGCCCGGCTACCGCAGTGAGCGCAGCAGCTGATGAGAGTCTGGCTGACTCTCATCGGCTGCTGAAACAAACACACAGCTGCCGGCGCCGGCGGCTGTGTGTTTGTTATACTAATAGTGTAGTGCAGACTGCACTTATGTGCGGTCCACACTACCGCCCTGCAGGGCCGGTGCTCTTAGGCAGCTGCCTAAGTTTGCCTAGTGGTAGCGCCGGCCCTGAGTCAGTAGCTCTTCAGCAGCATGGCTGGTGGAAGCACAGTAATCAATGTGACCACACAGTCCCGTGACCCTGCCTCCCATACCCATATCATGCCCGCCAGTCGTCTGCTATTGCCTGGAAGTCGTTAAGTTTTAATAGAGGATAACAGAGAAAATTAAATACATTTTTTAAAAAGTCTGCACGGTGCAGTGGGTTGGTTGCTGGGACGGCGGGCCCCATAGCAAGCGCACCCCTTGCACCCTCTATAGTTACACCAGCGTATCTACCCATCTGTTAGATATATATGTGGGAACCTCTGCATTGGTTACATTGCTAGTAAAACCCCGTAGTGGTAGCACTGAAAAAAAATGTGCGTACAGCTAGCAATTGAGGGCCGCAGAGCTTTGTTAAGTGGTAGTGAACAGAGGGCAAGTACGTCCAGTTACGCAGTAGGCCAGGACTTTTCAGTGCCCAATGAATTGGTATAACGATTTGTACTGCAGATAAGGACACTACCAATAGATTGGAAAAGCAGGGCATTCGGAACAGATGTTTTTGTCTAATAAAGAACAATAATCTTCATGTCTATGGAAAGCCACCAGTAAAATAGAACCCATCTGCCATGGATATTAAGACTCACAGTATGTGCGGGAAATAGGGAATTGTTTCTTTTTCTAACTGACTTATGGAATATGTAATGGAAATATATTGCACAATTGTCTCTCTCGCATGTATTTTTGCCTTAAATTAGAAACAGCAGCACATCTAGGACTTACCCTTGGGATAAACTTTCCTCATTGCTTGGCCTGATGTCCTCCATCCAGACAATGCGTGCTGTCCATATTAGCAGTGCTCTCGCTAGCCTTTCTCCTGAGCTTGGGGCTAAAGCAGAACCTTATGATGTGAAACTTTTATTAAAGGATTTAGAGTCAGATCACCATGATTTGAATCAGATGGGCTGCCACCAAAATATTTCCCTGTGAACGCCTGCAAAAGAAAACACAGTAAGTCTCTTGATCATGCTTCTCTTCTGGCAGCAGCTTCCAGGTTAGAGCTAGACAGTCAGAACAACGGTCAACAACATGATATTATTCCACCTGATGTCTGCAATGGGGAATTTGAATCATTTGTTTCCTTCAACGCATACCGTACATGCTGAGGTTGTAAAATAATATTCTGCATGAGGGGTATGAAAATTCTTGTAGTTTATTTACTTTCGATATGATTAATGATGCTGAACACTATCCATTGTCATATGTGCACATTAAAACTCCTTCTGCTAAGTAAACTATTGATCTGGAAATACCCTACTACTCATATTACAGAATTTATAACCACAGTCATATGTTATAAAAATATCTTTTAGCAGAGTTGGTTCTGGCAGAATCATACAGCTCAGGTTCATACAACTTCGACCCATTAAAGGGGAAATATCACAAGCGCTGGTAGACCAAGAGCAAAGGCCTTGAAGTTGTTTAAATTAACCCTCCTTCAGTGCCAGATTAACAATGGGCCAGATAGGACTAAAGCTGCAGGCTCCTGGTCATGGACTGTACCGTGAACTGTAATATGGCCTGCCCATGCTGCATCATCATTACCCAGCACATGTCTGCACTTACTGGGGTTTAAATTGGGGGTGGGATAAGGTTATTTAATTTATCTGGAAAAATTATTTTTGCATGAACAAATTGGAGGGGAGGGGTCTCCAAACCAGAATCTTGCCTATGGCCTCATGGGGTCTTAATCCGGCTCTGATGCAGGGACAGACATGACACACATGTTTTATTATTAGGCTGCTTTTCATTGATTTGTCCGGTTTGTTAAAATTAGGAAAGCAGCCGGCTTTGTGTTGCATGATGGTCTCTGTAGTCCTAGAACAAGGCTTAGTGCACCCTAGCAATAAGCTCCTAAACCTATGCCAAACTACAACTCTCGGCAGCATGTGGGGAACCATCCTCCTCCTTTCCCAATGCTGGCCTGATAACTTGTCTATACAGCAGGGATGGGGAACCTCCTGCCCGGGTGCCGTATAAGGCCCTCAAAATCATTTGGTCTGGCCCTCTGAGCTTTTTCTGCTAGCCTCATGGCAGAATGGCACCCTGCAGCCAGAATCTACGCAGCAGTGCCACCTGGAGCGTCCTGACAGCATACTTGCCTACCCTCCCGATTTGGTCGGGAGCCTCCCGAAAATCGGGTGCTGCTCCCGACCTCCCGGAAAGGTAGGCAAGCCTACCGATCCCCGGCGATCTATCTGCCCCCCCCGTGAATACAGTTTAATCCCCGGCAGCGGGGGGGCGGTGATGCGATTTGCGTCATCGTGGCCCCGCCCCCTGCTTCACAATGCCATTTATCTCCGCATTGTGAAGAGGGGGCGGAGCCGTGATGACGCAATCGTGCTGTCACGCCCATGCCCCACCCCCATTGTTGAGTCATTTTCTGGGCCACGCCCCCTTTTGATGTGGCACACCCCCCTGCTGAGGACGCCCGACAGCTCCCTCCCGGAAGGAGGGAGCTAGAAGTCGGCAAGTGTGCCTTACAGCTCCCCGAGCGTTGCTGTAATCACCGGCGATTCTGGCCCCGCCCCGTGTGATGTCACACTGAGGGGGCATGGCCTGCATGGGCCTGCGAATAATGTTATATATATTAAAATGGCACTCGACAGAAAAAAGGTTCCCCACCCCTGCTTTACAGGGACGCATTATTGGTTGCATGTGTTCCATTCTTCAGGAATTGCGTGGTAGCGCTGTGCTAGTGTTGTTCCTGTGAGAAGGGAGACTGGGAGAGAGCAGTAAGCAAAGACCCTTTAGGACGGGATTGTCACAGCCAGGGTTTCTCGGCATAGCGGTTGGCGGATATTACCTGTGAGGTTGCTACGGCGGGGGGCGTCTGGTGGTGGTGCTGGTGCCTGGTGGGAAGCATTGGTTGTGCGTGATCCTGTGCGGGCATGTTGTCACTCTGAGCTTGTTTGGTCTGGCGGTGGTTCCATCCACTCCAGCATGGGTGCCACCATCTTGCGTCACATGTTCTCTCTGGCCTGTCACAGTGGAGCACTGGGTATTTAAGGGAGTTGAGAGCTCTCTTTCATTGCCAGTGCAACGTGTTTCTCAGCCGTCGCTGAGAGAGAGTTCCTGTGCTCACTTACTGCCTGTTGGATCTTTGCCTTAGCCTGCTTACCTGACCTGCTCCATACCCTGCTGGAATCCTCTGACTCCTCCTATTGCCTCTCCCTTGACTGAGTACCTGTGTCAGCTGTTACCCTGCACCCTGCCTCCACTTGCTAATCCCCTGGACATTATCCATTCACTTCAGTCTGCAATTCACTACAGCCTCACAAGACCCGGATTACTGGACTGCTCCTATCTGCCACTACCTGGACTTTTACTCATTGCTTCACCTCAGTTCCCATTTGCACTTTAGTGCCATCCCTGGACTTTATTTTCTCCCATTGTTCATGTCTGTCAAACCACTTATTAAAAGTTCCACAATTTGTTTTAAATCTGCTTCTGTGTTTGCTCCTATCACCACCCCGGGTCTACAACAAAACCAGAACATCACAGGGATGTACTAAGTATCAGTAAGTCCACGGGAAGTCCACAGGAAGTAAGTTTAACACCCAGAAGTCCCTCTGTCATTGTCCTGCGCATGCATAGAAGGCTGCGGGTACTCATGGGTGGTACCCGGTTGGATCCCTCCCAAGGGGAAGCGTCCCAAAAAGAAGACCATGGGCTTCTATTGGTTAACGCAAACCTGAAGGTGGTGTTGCCAATTGAGACGAAGCACATCGGATTCCAGTACTTAGTACATTTGCGGAAAGTGGTAAAACCCCCGAAAATTGCATATTCGGGGGTTTTACAGCTTTTTCACTTTTAGTAAATCCCGCCCTTAAGCTTACTGATCTCTCTCATTGGGTAGGTGGTGTGGCGGGTTACTCCAGCTGCCCCTGAGGGGGTGACATTCAGCAGTTTAGGGGCAACTGAAATTATACCTTTGCCCTCCCAACCTGTAAACATTGTTGCGCCCCTGGTCACACTGACACACAGATAAATGCTGGCACTTTACCAATAGTTCTCCCCTTCACCCCCTCTTACCTTGCTTGGTCTCTGCTTGGAACAGTAGATAAAAGCAGAAACAAAGGGTTAAGTCTTCATTTAATAATTGCTTACTGTTAATACAGAAATAATAATCTTTATATAATCTAATATCTATCTATCTAGTCAATAACACTACGGGCCTATTTATCATTGTTCGCTTTTGCGATGCGATCACGGCATGCCAGTAACACCCCTGATCACATTGCAAAAAGCGATGTCTTTGGTCGGATGTATCATCCAGGACATGCAGGGTCCCTGCGATGTCTCCGGAGAGCAGATGGCCACTACAGGGGGTGGTGCGCATGTGCAGTCCCGTGGACAGCACATGCACATCCGCCATAGCCGGGGAGGGTTCCGGCAGATCCCTCCACTGGCTAATAGTGCGCGGTGTAGGCCACAGGCTACAGCGGCTAACGCCACCTTCAGATGGCTTTAGCTGCGGGGGCCAATATCTAGAATACATCGCATTCCGGATATTGGTACATTTGGCAGCATCGCTTCCCCCATAGAAACCTATGGGGGAGGCGGCTGCCAGCGGTAATGGAGGGAGCACAGCAGGTACAGTACCTGCTGTGCTCCCTCCTTAATACATCCAGGGGATACATAGTATTTGAGGTAAACCCCCGAAAACGGGTGTTTTCGTGGATTTTACCTCAAATACATTATGATAAATGGGCCCCTCTGTAACAAAGATTTTGTCCTTGGGTAGTAAGTGCTGTTTCTTCATTGCTTATGTCTCAAAGGTACGTAAAATGGTATTTATTCCTCTCAAACTTTGCGTTTGAAACAAGGACATTTTATACTTTGAAATTTACCTTTGTCACATGAGATAAGGGTGAATTTGCATTTTCTTTTACACAATGGGCTCTATTTACTACAATCCGCATTGGTAATGCAGATTGTAGTGTGATATTACCAAGTGAATTCGCATTGCGAATTCAGGCAATATCACAGGGTTTTACTACAAATCCCTTGCAGGGACAGAGCTTGCGATAAAGCTCTGTCCCTGCTAATCCTCTTCGGAGCCTTATCACAGTATTTTCACAAAATATACAGTGATTAAGTGCCCGCGCATGCGCCGACCGGTCGCCGCAGCTACCCCCCTCCGGAGCTAAGCCCTGCCCCCGGTGCTAAGCCCCGCCCCCGCGACCCCACCTCCCTTACTTACACTTACCTGCATGCTCCAGGCCTCCGGTGATGTTCTCCATTCCTCCGGTCATGTGATCTCCCATACTGCACTGGGGCCCGATCACCTGATGACCGGGCAGCAGTGCACTGTGGGAGACCAGCTGACCGGAGGGGAGTCATCACCGGAGGCCCGATCACCGGTCCCTGGAGTCAGGTAAGTAATTTTTTTTTTTACTATTTTTTTCTTTTCTTTTACAGTAATCAGCTTGCGGTCTGTTTAGACCACACAGCTGATTACTGGGACCGACTCCCGGCTCTGCTCTCCCCGTTAGAGCAGGGCAGGAGGCCGGTAACCGGGGGAGACCCTGGATAACGCCACCTCCAGGTGGCGTTATTATCACAGGGCTTTCCCCGATATTTTTTTCACATTTATTTTTAGTAACTTTGGTCGGATCACATTTCCCATTACAATTATGGGAAATGCGATCTGCTTACTAAAAATAAGTGATACTTAGGGGTTGGAGTAGAATTTTATGAATTCTACTCCAATTGCCCTGTAATAACTATAAGAGATACTAAAATAATGTGAAAAGGGTGTGAAAACACCCTTTTTCACATTATTTTAGTAAAAATAATGTTGATAAATAGAGCCCAATGTGAGAAAAAAAAATCAAGGTATGTATGAAAATGAACATATAAAGTTGTACAAACATGACCACAAAATAATTAGAAGTGAGTAGCTTTATGAGATTTACAGTTATACAGAATCAGCCCCCAAATGTAATCTCCCATCATGTTCTCGTTATTCTGTCATTGGTAGTGGCATTCAAACTCCAGTACATCCTGGTGGAAGCACTCGCCTTACTCCTCCGAGTACTCTCTCGTGTTCTCCTTCAATTTCTCAAGATGAGCATCAGGAGTATGGACTAGGAGGGACATCCTGCACCCCATTGTGCCGAAGTTCTTCACCAAAGTCTCAATAACTCCACATAGTTTTTGTCCTTGTGATTGCCCAGGAGGCACTAAACCACTGCGATAAAGCTGGTCCAAACAACTTCCTCCTTCTGAACAAGCATATTTGGAAATTCCTTACACTGCAGAATCTTCTTAATCTGTGGTCCCACAAAAACACCGGCTTTGACCTTTGCCTCAGACAGCTTAGGGAAGAAGTCTTAAAGTTGCTTGAAGACTGCTGAATCCTTATCTAGAGCTCTAACAAATTGCTTTATAAGGCCCAACTTGATATGTAGTGGAGGCATCAGCACCTTCTTGGAGTCCAGCAGTGGCTCCCACTTGACGTTATCATCTCCACACAGAGCTCTGAGCCTGATTCAACAAGGAACACATGGATGCAGATGCACGCACCCAGCCGCTGTGAGAATATGCTAATGATTGTATACGCATGGCAATCGCAGCACAAAGATGAAGACGCCCAGCACTACATAATGCCGCCCCTTTTATCTCTAATCTCCGTACTGAAGCTGAGAAAACATAGAGTAACATCGGATCCGCATGCAGACTAAAGGAAGGTAGACGTGACCCTGCCGCAGGAGTTGAGAGACTTTCTGCACACAGAGGGACGCCAGGCTGCATCCGGCATCTCAGTGGCTAATTTATGCACGCTCTGTAACAGGGTGCGAATGCACTGGCATGCCTGCGTTTGGCCGGCCACTCCCCATATCCACCCACAAACGGCACTTCCTGTCATTCACTTTCCCTGAGTCTGAGTGTTCACTGCACTCGCTTTTGCGGATGCAGTGAGTGGTTCACGCATGCGCACTAGGATCCAGACGCATGCGCAGACCGCGAACATCAGACGATTGCGTGCATCTGCATCCGTGCGTTCCTACTGAATCAGGCCCTCTGTCCGCTGTGACAAGTGTAGTCTGTTGTAGTGCGCCTTGGTGTCTCTGCTGTCACAAACGCAAAGAAAGCAGGGAAACATGGTAAAACCGCTTGGAGACTCATATGGGATTCCCACCATTTGGAAGCCTCCGATTACCTACGGTATCCCGCAGACTCCCGGCATTTGGAGGTACAGTCAGTGTTATTGGGCTCCCCTCTGGCAGAGTTGGATGCACTACAGCCCTTGCGTTGCAACCGCACAGAAGTATCAGAAATGTCCTGGAAAATAAAAACATTTGATAATATCTCTGGCCAGATCACAAAAGCATAGTTTGTGGGGAATAATTTGCATTTTCTAAACTCTTGGGGCATAGGCAATTACAAAATAACATTTCAAACAAAAAGACAAATAAGACTTGCTACATAGTGTAATTGCTATAGGCAACACTTCCAGTTGTCTGTTTTAGAAGCGTCAGTAAATCTACCCCTAAGTATTGTAGGAAATTAAGGAATTATGTAAATGTGAATGATGTATAATGCACAATAGTCAACACTTACCCAAAACAATTAAATTTTTTTAAGTGAATCCATTATACATATAAAGGAGTCCTGCAGTGTAGTAAATGTGAATTGAATTCTTTATTTATTTAACAAAAAAATATTTTTGCTGCTTTCTTGGTGACAATTTGTATAAGTGTCCCCTGTGTTGTATAGAATACTACACAGACATAAGATACTATGGGGTCTATTTACTAAGCAGTTTTAGGAGACAGAGTGAAAAGTGATAAGAAAGTGATAAGGTGCCAGCCAATCAGCTCCCAACTGTCATCTCACATGCTGTTTGAAAAATGACAGCTGGGAGCTGATTGGCTGGCACCTTATCACTTTCCTATCACTTTTCACTCTGTATCCTAACACTGCTTAGTAAATAGACCCCTTATACACAAATCAGTCTACCCAACATGACTAAACTCCAGGCATAATTTGCTTGTATTGTATTTTACATATTCAGCCTTCATAATGGACAAGAGCAGACTCATATAAATAGTGTTTATTAATACTCCAATAAAGTGTTATGTCTGGGAGGTATAATTATTATTATTTATATGGCGCCACAAGGGTTCCGCAGCGCCTCACAAAGTACATAGACAAATGAGCAAACACGAAAACAGTGACTTATAGTACAAAACAATACAGGATAAGAACATAGTTTATTAACATTGCTGCATTAGCGATCATAACACTCAAACAAGCAGCAAGGCGTCAGTTACCAAGTGTTAGGTGCCCTTGTGGGGAGTTTGGAGTAGATCCTAGTATGAGTAAGAGAAGGAGAAGCACATGAAGGAAGAGGACCCTGCTCCTGAGAGCTTACATTCTAAAGGGGAGGGGCAGACAGATGGGGCAGACAGTGAGGAAGAAGCACGGAGCAGCAGGTTAGGATGAGAGCTGGAAGCCTTTGAAGTAGTGAGTCTTGAGAGCCCGTTTGAAGGTTTGTAGGGAGTTGGAGAGTCTGATAGGGAGAGAGAGGTGGGGAGCAGCACAGATGAAATCTTGGAGGCGGGAGTGGGAGGAAGTAAGCAGTAGGAAAAAGAGGGGGCATGCATTTGTAGGAAAGGGAGGGAGTTTAGTGTGATGCAGATGAAGGTGTATAATCCATTATACCAGATTTGTGGGTAATTTGTGGTCACAGCATACACATACAGCAGGTATATATTGCTGCATCTCTAGCTCCAGCTATACACGTGGCAATGGGAGTCACCATTCCAGCCAATAGGGGCTGAATTTGAGTCACACCCAGAATGATTACAGTTGCCAGCAGCCGCGATTTACTACCTTATGCTAATGCAAGTATTAATCATCTAATGCGGGTTTTGTGCGTGTGCAAGCGCAAACCAGTTATATCCATTGATTTTACACCGGATGCCGCAAGCATCATCATTAGCACTTGCAGAAGCCCCATGCTAGGTGCAAGTGATGCATCAGTAACAGCTTTCCCTTCCCTGTATGCACTGAGCTTATTATACAAGCCCACGACACTGAAATAACAGGGCGGTGACGTGAGATCGCAGAGTTCACACACAAAAAGTCCCTATTTCATGGAAAGACAGATCCAGCCAAGTTGCGTACGACTCAGAATAGGGTGGCAATACGCACAGATTCCCATAAAAATTATGTTTACATGTCCAGCCCCAATGTGTTTCCATGTGTGGCATGTTGGTATAGAAGAGGCAACCATCTAAAATCCCTCTACTCTGCCCATTAGGCTATTTTCTACTGGTGTGTCATTCTCATAGGACGGATTCCCTACAGAGAGAGAGAAACAGTAATTTGGACCAAAAGGTAGAATAGGCCGCCCGTCTCGCTAATGGAACAGCAAACCTGATCCTGCCTTCCAACTAATTGTGTTTAGTGTAAGTGAAGTTTATTTGTATAGATTAAGCACGGAGGCTGAGGAGGAAAAATGCCTTGAATGAATTTGTCACTATGGGTGGTCCTCTTAAACCATGTTCCTCCTCAGCCAGTCAGGGTGAGGCAAGGATTAGGTGGCAATTACGTGCAATGCACACACTTCTCTCTCCCTGGGGAAGAGGTTAGAGCATCACAAATCTACCCTTCACACATTTCCAGGAATACAACAAAAAGATTTCAGTTTGACTTCTGCCTATGATGCAGACATTCTGTTTTAAAGGAATAGATGACCTGCCAAATTACTTTTCTAAAAAGTTTTTCAATAAATTTCTGTATTTCTAACTACTGTATATTTTTCTTATCTCTGTATTTTATTGTTTTGGTAGAACATATGATTCTTAAACTGTATGTTGGGGTTATAATTTGCTCTCTTTTTCTAACTAAATTAATTCCAATTCTTACCCTGTCCACAATACATTAAAATATTATCTGCAAATGGAATTTCTTTATTTGTGGGCCCCATAGAAACATTTTGAAGTGGCACTCACCCCAGTTCTACTAAAGAGACACCTCTCTTTGCAGCAGTTGTTCAATGTACCCCATGGTAGTGCCATAATTCATTTTATGAACTAGAGAGTGTCCTAATTAATGCTATGCCCCATAGTAGTGCCCCCAGTTTAAGTTATGCCACATTGTAGCAACCCCGTTTGACAATATGCCATATTGTAGTCTTGCCAGTACACATTATACCACACAGTGACCCAAGTTCACATTATGCCACATTGTATCCCCAATACATATTATGCCACATTGTAGTGGCATTGGTTCATATTATGCCACATTGCAGTGTCATCAGTTCATAATATTCCACACTGTATTGTCCCCAGTTCATATTACACCATTGTAGTTCTCCTAGCTCATATGGCACATGTAGTATCTCCAGTTCATATTATGCCACATTACAGTGCAATTTAGTTCATATTGTCACATTACACTGCCCAGAGGTTCATATTATGCCACATTACACTGTCCCCAGTTCATATTATGCCACATTACAGTGCCCCCAGTTAAGATTATGCCACATTGCAGTGCTCCCATGTACATTATTGCATCCACTATACACCCCCATACCAGTATAATGTTCATTTATTTCCAATCCTATTATCATCATCCATATTCTCAGTATACACTGTGTTCTATCTATATGACAAAGAACAAGCAATTAAAAATTGACCAGGGTCCATTAAAGCTGACAGGTATATGTCTCTTATAACTACAAAAATGTGGCAGACTGATGCCACAGCAATTGTGCCACCCTACACCTTGTGGTACAATATGTACCCTTTCTACAAATCATGTCCTGGAAACAGAGATAATGTAGTGTACTGATATAATACCCTAGAAATATAATGTACACACAGCTGTGCTGAAATTGTACCTTTTATTTGTTTCTTCTTTTTCGGGATCAAGAGTAAATAGGGGCTTCCAATATAATCAACAGGTTAATTTGAATCTGTAGCAACTATATATTGTTTGAATGGATTCCCAATATATGGAACTCTCTACAAAGTTTACCAGATAATATAGAGTCAATATTTAGGGTGGAAGAACTTTTAAAGGTCAGTTTTTACACAATCACAAGTATGGTGTGTTAGCGCCTCCTTGTGGTGCTTTCAGAATAAGGCACTTTATCACTGTAGAACAGGGGTAGGTAACCTGTGGCACTCCAGTGCTGTGGAACTACACATCCCAGCATGCCCTGCTACCGTTTCAGCATGTCCTAACAGCAAAACTGTGGTAGGGCATGCTGGGATGTGTAGTTACACAGCATTTGGAGTGCCCAGGTTGCCTACCTCTATTTTAGAATTTGCAAAAGTAACATAGGTATATGCATGCATTCTACATTTGGCATATTGATTTATTCACTGATTTCACTGCGGCTTTGTTGGGAAATGCCTCTAATATACTGTATATTTTACAATGTTGTCATTAATTCCAGATTTGCTCAACATGTTGGGGATGTCAACACTTTGTTTGGGATGGGACATACTGTATTCCAACAAATCCAGTATTATTGATAATAAACACAACCCTCATTGGCTGCAGTTATTTTTTTTTATTTTATGTTAACCCTGTACATAGGCATACATGACTTATTTTAAATATGTTAAAGGGGGTGACCACTCTTGTTCTCTCTCTGTATCTCAGTCTCCAGTGCGCTCTCACTCAAGGCACTGGGTCATTGAGTGATACTGTTCTAATGTCAATCTCATTGTCTTGTTATTATTTAACTGTTTTATTTTCCATCTTGTAAAATCTATTTATAATTAGCTGTGTTTCACAATTATTTCCCTGTATGGCGCTACAGACACCTTTTTGGCACCATATAAATACACGTCAATAAGGTAATACTACTACTACTACTACTACTACTACTAATACTAAATAATAACCCTGCCTATTAAAACACCAACACTACTTAGTCCAGATAGAAGAGTGTGGTATGATATGTTGACAGTCATAATAATGTCAACATTTCTAATGTTGACATGAGAATGTGGACATGGTCATAATGTCGGCATTGACCATATTGACATTCAACATTAAGACACTGATACAATGATGTCATGATAAAATGTCGACATATAATCCCTGTTGGCGCACCTGAGACTTACCTGCTCATTAAGGCTGCAGTGGCTCCAATGCCAGTGAGTATTCTCCCCATACCCTTAAGCCTCCCACTAGACTATAACCCAACCCCCCCTGTAGCCTAATCATTACCTCCCCCTTGAGCCTAACCCTAGCCCCCCCCCCCTGTAGCCTAATCATTACCTCGCCCTAGTGTCTAACCCTAACCTCCCCGCCCCTCCTGTAGCCTAATCATTACCTCCCTCTGGTGCCTAACCCTAAACCATCCCCCCCCGTAGCCTAATCATTACCTCCCTCTGGTGCCTAACCCTAGCCCTCCCTTCCTTCCCACAGCCTATCCTAATGTCAACATTCTGACAATGTTGACATTTCACGTGTCGACATTCACCATTACTTGAAACTGGCTGCCGGTATGTGACTGCTGAAGAACTAAGGATTGGAAGACCTATAGGGGGAAGATGAGTGTAATTCAGTGGTTCCCAAACTTTTGTGAATCACGGCGCCCTGTATAAGCATTGTTTTCACGGCACCGCTAAGCCAAAAGTTTGTTATTGAGAAATTCTGAAAAAATTTAGTAAACTAGTAAAGTGAAGTAAATTGTGCTGACCTGTCATCCTTAGGCTCAGTTATGTGGTGGGGACAGGTTTGTGCTTCTGTTTGTCCACATATTTACATTACATGGACCATAAATTATTTGATTTGGTGCTGGACCACCAACCTGAGGCACCCCTGCAAGTGTCCGGAGGCACCCCAGGGTGCCACGGCGCACAGTTTGGGAACCACTGGTGTAAAGATTGCTTTAGTTTACTTTAGGTTATCTGGCCCATTGGTCTTCAATGAACATGTAGCAATGCCCTCCCATCAGCACGTGCTGTTGATTCACATCAGCTCAGTGAATGGTTTTCTTTGGCACCTAGGCCAGCGAGAAAACTACATATTCTTTCTGGAGGATATGCCTTCACCAAGTCCACATTCACTGAGTTGACATTGTAATTAGGGATGAGCGGGTTTGGATTTATGGAATCTGAACCCCCCCGAGCCCCCCCTCGATCTGAGTCAGATCCGAGTCAGGCTCGAGTTTTCCCGCCTGACTCAGATCTGAAATAGAGGCAAAACGTCATCATCCCACTGTCGTATTCTCATGGGTTTTGGATTCTATAAAAGGTCCCTGCGTCAGCGCCATTTTTCACTCCGGCTGTGGACAGTGAATAGGGAGGGCGGGAGTTAGGGCTGGTGTAACCCCCAAAGTGAACTCCAAAAAAAATAAAATAAAATCAGTTTTTCTGTATTTGTGAATTGTGGGCCTAATTCAGACCCGCTCGCGAGCGTAGGATGCTCGCAAGCGGGTCAATGGTGCCCTAATGCGCATGCGCACAACGGAGGGAGCTCCGTCGTGCGCATGCGCGAGACCCGTATAGTGACAGCCAAGCTGTCGCTCCGGGTCTCGCACCAAAGGGGGCGTGCTGTTGATGGTGACAGACAGCACGCCCCCTTTTGTGGGCGTGCCAGGGGCGTGGCTGCCAGACGGAGGCGTTTCCATGGGAACGCCTACCGTCTGAGTCTGGCCCCACTGACATCACTAGTGATGTCAGTGGGAGTGATTTTGGCTCTGACAGAGCCAAAATCACTCCAGGGCTTGCGGCAGCGAGACCCTACCGCAGGGTCTCGTCACAAGCCCGATGGTCGCGATGGTCTTGACCATCGCGACCATCATCATGGACGCTCGCTATAGCTGTGGGTGGTAACCCACAGCTATGTGAGCATCCATGAGGCCGCTCCAAGTTCAGGTAGGAGGGCCCTGAGCGTCCGGCTCTGAATCAGGCCTTGTATGCGCTGTAGCCACTCGTGCATCAACAAAGTAGCAGTGCCAAGCGTGCGCCTGTGTCATAAATCAAGGGCCGGCTGGCTTGTCTGTTAAAGAGTGCTGTAACCCCCAAAGTGCACTCCAAAAAAATAAAAAATACTTTTTTTCTGTGTTTGTGAATTGAATACGCGCAATAGCTGCACGTGCATCAACAAAGTAGCAGCACCAAGCGTGCGCCTGTGTCATAAATCAAGGGCCAACTGGCTCATCTGTTAAAGGGTGGTGTAACCCCCAAAGTGCACTCCAAAAAAACTAAAAAAATCTTTTTTCTGTGTTTGTGAATTGTGGGCCTGATTCAGACTCGGACGCTATTTGAGGCCGCTAGCTGGCTAAAAGGGGCCGGCTATTTAAATCATGTGCTCTCGCTGCATTGCGTAAAGCCGCCCACTAAGTAATAGCGAGCGGCCGCACTATGCGCTCGCACCTGTATAAAGACACCCCTTTGCCACTCGCAACACACGTCATCTCCAGCAGTTGTAGGATTAATCGGGAACATAGAGAGCCATCGGAGCTGCTCGCAGTGCTTGTGGTAGCCTTTTCTTACCACAACATTGCGAGCATTTCTGGCTAAAATACAACCCAGTCACGTGTGTAATGACGCTACTTTGCTAATTATGCACACCAATTAAACGCCATTCTGACAGTCGGGCACGCCTGTGTTCGCACAACCACACCCCCGTTTTCAAGCACCTTCCCCTGTTACCACCCACAAACGGCACTATCTGTCACTCAAAATAGCGGCCCGACTGCGGGCTACGGGCGAGCACTTTCCCATCGCAATGACTGGTTCACGCACGCGCATTGCGACTCATACGCATGCACAGATTGCAAAAAAATTGCTCAATGTGAGCGAGCGCAGCATAGCGTCCGTTTCTGAATCAGGCCCTGTGTGTGCTGTAGCTGCACCTGCAGCAACAAAGTAGCAGCGACAAGCGTGCGCCTGTGTCATAAAACAAGGGTCGGCTGGCTCGTCTGTTAAAGGGTGGTGTAACCCCCAAAGTGCACTCCAAAAAAAATAAAAAATTCATTTTTTCTGTTTGTGAATTGTGTGCGCTGTAGCCGCACGTGCATCAACAAAGTAGCAGCGCCAAACGTGCATCTGTGTCATAAATCAAGGGCCAGCTGGCTTGTCTGTTAAAGGGTGCTGTAACCCCCAAAGTGCACTCCAAAATAAATAAAATAATTTTTTTCTGTGTTTGTGAATTGTGTGCACTGTAGCCGCACGTGCATCAACAAAGTAGCGCCAAGCGTGCGCCTGTGTCATAAATCAAGGGCCGGCTGGCTCGTCTGTTAAAGGGTGCTGTAACCCCCAAAGTGCACTCAAAAAAACCCCCAAACTTTGTTTCTGTGTTTGTGATTGTGTGCGCGCAGTAGCCGCACGTGCATCAACAAAGTAGCAGCGCCAAGCGTGCGCCTGTGTCATAAATCAAGGACCGGCTGGCTCGTCTGTTAAAGGGTGGTGTAACCCCCAAAGTGCACTCCAAAAAAATTTAAAAATCTTTTTTTCTGTGTTTGTGAATTGAATTGTGAATACCAAATCCCATCTAGATTCTACTTCACTATGCAGGCGATACCGAGAATGTAAAGAAAAAGTGTCCTAAAAAATGCGGTTGTACCCAATGTCCACTTAACCACATACATGTGGACAAGTGGAACAGGGCAGACTAAGGACTATATGACTGTGACAGCCCACTGGGTAGATGTATCGCCTTTTTCAGCAACAACAGCAGCGTCACCACTAGCAGCAGCTCAGAAACGCCAGCTCATTCCAAGGCAGGCTACGCTGTGTATCACCAGTTTCAGTAAGAGGCACACCGCCGACAACCTCTTAGAGAAACTGAGGGAAATCATCGCCCAATGGCTTACCCCACTTAGACTCTCCTGGGAATTTATGATATCTGAAAAAACCAATATTGTGCGGGCATTACATTTGGGCAAATATCAGCACGTCCCATGTTTTGCTCACACAATAAATTTGGTGGTGCAGAATTTTCTGAAACACAACAAGGACGTCCAGGAGATGCTTTGGGTGGCCCAAAAAATTTCTGACCACTTTCGCCATTCAGCAACTGCGTGCCGAAGACTGGAGCGTGAGCAAACAGTCTTGAACCTGCCATCACCTGAAGCAAGAGGTTGTGACACAGTGGAACTCAACCCTCTATATGCTTCAGAGGATGGAGGAGCAGCAAAATGCCATTCAAGCCTATACATCCACCTATGACATAGGCAAAGGAGGGGGTATGCACCTGACTCAAGCGCAGTGGAGAATGATTTCCGTGTTGTGCAAGGTTCTCCAGCCCTTCGAACTTGCCACATGTGAAGTCAGTTTAGACACTGCCAGCTTGAGTCAGGTCATTCCCCTCATCAGGCTTTTGCAGAAGCAGCTGGAGAAAGTGAAGGAGGAACTAAGACGGAGCGATTCCGCTCGGCATGTGGGACTTGTGGATGAACCCCTTCATTCGCTTTGCCAGGATTCGAGGGTGGTCAATCTGTTGAAAGCAGACCACTACATTTTGGCCACCGTGCTCAATCCTAGGTTTAAAGCCTATGTGGTGTCTCTCTTTCTGGCCGACACAAGCCTGCAGAGGTGCAAAGACCTGCTGGTGAAAACACTGTCAGCTGAAGTGGAACGTGACACGTCAACAGCTCCTTCTTCATTTTCTCCCGCAACTGGGGCTGCCAGGAAACAACTTAGGACCTGGCAACAATTTCTGACATGTCTACTGTCACTGCATATGATACTGTCACCATTGACAGAATGGTGGAGGATTACATCGGTGACAGCATCCAAGTAGGCATGTCAGACAGTCCGTACCTGTACTGACAAGAAAAAGAGGCAATTTGGAGGCTCCTGTACAAACTGGCTCTATTTTACCTACGTTACCCCCCTCCAGTGTGTACTCCAAAAGAGTGTTTAGTGCAGCCGGGAACCTTGTCAGCGAAAGGCGTAGGAGGTTGCTTCCACAAAATGTGGAGAAGATGATGTTCATCAAAATCAATTATCAATTCTTCCAGGGAGATCAGCCTCCAGAAAGTACAGAGGGACCTGTGGTGGTGGATTCCAGCAGGGACGAATTAATACTCTGTGAGGATGAAGATGTACACAACACTGAAGAGGGTGAGGAATCGGTGGATGAAGAGGATGAGGACGACATCTTGCCTCCGTAGAGCCAGTTTGTGCAGGGACAGATTAATTGCCAACTTGTTTTGTGGGGGCCCAAATGAACCAATAATTTCAGCCACAGTCGGGTGGCAGACCCTGGCGCTGAAATGATTGGTTTGTTAAAGTGTGCATGTCCTGTTTAACATAAGGGTGGGTAGGAGGGCCCAAGGACAATTCCATCTTGCACCTCTTTTTTTCCTTTGCATTATGTACTGTTTGGGGCCTAGTTTTTGAAACTGCTATCCTGTCTGTCACTGCAGTGTCACTCCTAGATGGTCCACGTGTTTGTGCCACCCACTTGTGGTTTTGGTAAAACCAAGCCATATGCAAAATATGAAGAAAGATCCAGATCCAAAACACAAAACACGAAAAGTGGCCGGTGCACACCCCTAATTGTAATGTAGTAAAGCTACTAAGGACAAGGTTCGAATAGATCAGAGAGGCAAGCCTGATAGTGTGTGTACCCCTTTTTACTGACAATGACAGACACAATTACAAGGTACTGCAGGTGATTTTGTGAGAGAAACAATTGACACAAAACAACAGTAAATTTGGTACATTGGGGAAGATGTATTATAGCGCTATATCGCTTTCTGCTTCACCTCTTTAACGAGACGAAGCAGGAAGCACTAACGATGAGATGTAAGAACATTTCATTGACCGGAGAGGGGGAGCCCCTCTGGCGATCCCTGCCTAAGTACACAGCGCCTAGTGCTGAGGCGCTGTGTCTCTGTGCCGGCCGGCTCCACTGAGCATGTACGGGATCTCGCAAGTATCGCGAGATCCTGTGTGCAGCCTTGGAGCCGGCAGCCCCCGCAGCAGGGACAGCGCTGTGCCTGCTATGGGAATAGGGCATCGCCAGGCTGTAGCTGTTGATATCGACAGCTGAAGCTGGCCGAATGTTCAGGCGAACTGACTGTTCATACATTGCCCAGGCTATCGGCGCTGCTATCTTGTAGATAGCAGTGCCGATAATGACAGGGGCGCATAGCGCAACTGTCATTTACCGCCAAACCCCCGATCATACATCGATGAGAAGCAGTATCAGCGCACATATACAACTACCGTCTATCCCGGGCACGGCGCATTGTGGAAAATGCGTTTGAAATAATGAGCAACCGCTTCCGCATTTTCCACACCATCATCAATCTACGTGTGAAGAAGATAGATTGGGTTGTGATGGCGTGCTGTGTGCTGCACAACTTTCTGTGAAGAAAATCTACCCAATGAGGACCAGTCTCAGCTAGAGCAGAAGATGTAGGACCCCTGGAGGACATTGGACATTTTACATCCGTGTCTGCACCACCAATTACAACATCCACCGCACGTGCCAAAGAAGTGAGGGAGGACTACATGGCCTATTTTAACGGACCAGGTGCTGTGCCATGGCAGGAGGACTGTCTGTGAACTACTGACTAAATTGGACATTTGGGATTTAACAACAAAAACATGAAGGATTTTGGTTTAAACTGTGTCACTACTTACCAAGACTTCTGCAGACAGTCCAGGCACTTCTGCAACCTCCTCTTCTCCCTCACGTTCAGCCATCAAGACGATAGATTCCCTTTGAGGCTTTTGATCACTGATGAATGACATCATATGGCAGTACCAGAGCGCAGGCATATATATTTCATCTGTGCCCGCTCCTGATTTTTTGGAGTCATCCACCTTCTTTTTTTCTTTGATGTACACTGTCCTGAGATTTTGAATCTTTTGCCGTACAGTTTTCAGGTCTGCATCAGTGATGTACTTTTTCGTATACTCCAGGAGCACCTCTAGTGCGGCCAACTTGTGCAACTTGTTGTGGTACTTCAGAGAACTGATCTTCCACAGACAGTCTTTCGAGTGCAGGATTTCGATGAATCCTGTAACGAATTCACGTTCACTATCCATTGACATATCTATGAAGAGGAAAAAAAAAGGACATTTAAATATTTGTGTATATAGTTTTGTTAAATTTAATGTTGTTATGGTTAACATTTTTAATGTTTTAATATTTTCTTTTTTACAGGTTTTTAAAGGTTTGTTATGGTATTGTAATCGTGTTTTCTTTTACAGGAATGTCATGTGTTAATTTCTTGGTAATATAATGTTTTTCTTTGTTTGACAGCATGGGTCTTCCATCTTTGGGCATGTCGCTGTTGTGGAACTACAGATCCCAGGATGCCCTGCCACAGTTTTAACATGCTGATATTTCCCAAGGGTGGGTGGCAGGGCATCCTGGGATATGTAGTTCCACAACAGCTGGAGTCCGAAATGTAGAAGACCCCAGCTTTAAATGATGTGTGTTTTTAAATGGAATGTATGGTGATTATTTTGTTAAATACGTGTTTATTTATTTCTTTTTTTGTTATATTACTTAAAAGGTAATTTAATTTTATCTGTATTGAATTGATTTTTAAACATGTTTATTATTAATATTTTATGTTATTTCAATATGAATAATCTTCCTGGAATGTATTTGTTTATTTTGATTAAATATTTTTGTCTATTAATTTTACAATTTTTTTTTTTCTCTAATTAATTATTAGGTGGCCCCATGACATTGTTGGCCAGTTAGTGGTTAGGTAGGGGGCACACATTGGTGGGCAGTGGGAGATTAATGCATGACCCAGCCACCGCCCGCCTCATTACGGCTGGCGGTGGCTGGGTCATGCATTTATTACCTGGGAGCACACATTGGTGGGCAGTGGAGGAGCACATATTGGTGGTCAGTGTGGTTGCATTTAAACTGTACAAATACTCACCAAACTTCAGACAAAACAACACTTCAGTGTGCAGGCTCCTGAATGTGCATCTATCTTCCTCCATACACAATGCTGCACAAGATGGCGATGTTTTTAGGTTGGCTAATCTGCCCTACAGCACGGCAGATCAGAGGATGCGAGGTACGACGAGCGGGGACGCGCATCGCATCGTGATAGTGAGTGGGCACTCACGATTTCTTCACGATTTGGCCATATTCAACACGATCTGTCGTTCCAATGCGTCGGAATCGGCCAAATCGTGTAAAATATCGCTATGTGTATGGGCACCTTAACTCTTCCCACTGATCTTTTCCAGAGCTGTGAATTGAGTGAACTGGTTCATTTTGAAGATTAGTTCATTTTGAACTGATCATTTGTGAACTACCCATCACTAACTCCTTCATCTCCAGGACAGCAGCAGTAGTCCTTTGGTCCGCACAGGCATGCAACACGAGGGTCAGCTCTGGCTCCTGGGGGCGCTCCATTCCTCTAACAGTCACAGGTCCACAATGACGGCTTCAGCAGCCCCTAGTCCTCATGGGGGTCTTTTTGGGTCTTCTCTCCGGCTGCCCTCTAGTTGCCTGCATCCTCCGGACCATGCAGCAGGGATCCTGAGCCAGGGTCCTCGCACCGACTATCACAGCCGGGATCCTCCACACTGCGGCAGCTTCTCTGACTTTGCCGCAGCTGCTGACCATCAGCCCTGTCCCATAGTCTCTACCACACTCGGCATCCCCCTGCACTCCTGGTTCACACTCTGTCTCCGGTGGCTACATTGCTGGGCCACTACATAGGTAAGCCCCCCATCTGTGTGTTCTTCCTTATTTTCTCTGACTGCCTTCTTTTATACATAATAGTCAGCTGGCCCGCCTCTGATGGTCCCGGCTCTCCTCTTTTCACTTGACAGGGAGCCCCAGCACTAGTCCGCCCCACAGATCCTTTACCCTGCAACTCAGGTCACCAATAGGTGCAGGCCCTTTTCCCAAGCTTTATAAGTTGCCATCACGAGGACAAAATCTCCCTTGGAGCTGCACAGACTCAGCAGCCTCCAGGGAGAAGGAGGTCCCTAAAGTTCAACAGCCCTGCTAATAAATTAAATGTGGCTGCTATTGGACCCCAAAGAAAATAAAAAAAAACTGTGGATGATATGGGGCTATGCTCCTTTTATCCTATCCCTCCTGTGCCCAACTGACTGACTAAAAAGGGGTGTCCCTAACTTAGGGGTACCACAACATTCATAATGACATGGTTAAAATGTTGGCATATTGCATGTCGACATTAAGAAAATGTTGACATATAATATGTCAACATAGTGAAAATGTCAACATTAGTATTAGGGTTATGCTTAGATTGTGGCAGTGTCGACAAGTTACAAGTCGATGTGATAAACATATCGACATGCACTCTGTGGACATACAGTACATGTTGATATTATGTAGTCGATATAACTGTATGTCTACATCTTCACCATCAACATAACGTATGTATCCCGTTTGGTGCCTGTGTGTGTGTGTGTGTATTTGTGTGTGCGGTGATCTTCCAACTACATCTGTTGAAGTGGAGAATGCTACTGCACATACTCCATTTTCTTCCTCCAGGGATGTTTCATTCCCTGTTCTAAGATGGCCACCAGACTTAGCTGCTGTGCATACTCTGCACCATCTTGTCATTGTGTTGAGTGTCACAGTGGGAGACAGTAGTCTTTCACTTATCTCCAGAGAGACCCCAGTATAACACCACTTACAATGACTTTCAGCATATCGCCCTGCTCCTCTCAAGCTCCGCACAATCAAACCAGTGGTATAACAATGAGTACAGCTGTATCTCATATAACACCAATATAAACACTATAATGGTTAAGCATTTAGGCTGTTCGCAGTCTCGGGATGCTGGTGTGTCCTGGAACTCTGCTACACCTGCAAATCTGAAAACAGCAGAGTATCTTCGGCGCTGAGAAGGGTAATTAATAGATCAAAACTTCATTGTGACGCTTCTGCTACACAAAACTAGGGGTCTATTTACTAAGCCTTGGATGGAGATAAAGTGAACGGAGATAAAGTACCAGCCAATCAGCCCCTATCATTTTTCAAACAGGCTGTAACATGGCAGTTAGGAGCTGATTGCCCCAAGAGATTTCTGCTGTTATTGTGACTGCGGTTTATATTCCTCCACAGACTGATTCCAAGACTGCTTTGGAAATCCTATACAATGCTATCTCTAAAAGGCAATTGATTTACCCGGATGGACTATTTATTGTTGCCAAGGATTTTCATAAAGCTAATATAAAGTCTGTATTACCCAAATTTTATCAAAATATATTTGCTCCAGCTCGAGGGAGTAACATTTTAGACCAGATCTATTGCAGTGTTAAGGAGGCTTACAAAGTTATGATGTGTCCTAACATTGGGAATTCGGATCATCTATCATTATTCCTTGCCCCAAAGTATAGTCATCTGGTTAAACGTAGGAAAGTGGAGAATAGATCAGTTTGTGTATGGCCTAAAGAGGCCTTGGCCAAGTCTACAAATTGGGACTTATTTGTTCTTCAATCCATGGAGGATTATGGTGTTAATATTGACCCCCTGGCTTCTTCTGCACCATCTTATATTAGCTGGTGTATTGGTAATGTTACCATAATGAAGCATTTTAAACAATTTCCTAATGAGAACCCATGGATGACCAGCGAGGTTTGTTCTCTGCTTCGTGTATGGAATCAGGCTTTTAAGGCAGGGGATCATGATGTGTACAAAGTGGCTATATTGAATAAATAGGGCTAAAAAGGAGTTTACGGAAAAAATCGAAATTCAGTTCAATAACTTATATGACTCTAGGAATATGTGGAAGGGAATCCATGGCTTGACTGATTACAAAAGTAAATCCCTTTCTTCTGGCCCTGTTGATGCTTCTTTGGTAGAAAAGCTAAGTAAATTGTATGCTAGATTTGACAGAGATAATACCTCTTCTGTAATTAAATGACCTTTTTCAAGTGAGGAGTCTAAGTTAGTCCTCACTGAATGTGCGGTTAGAAATAGTTTATTAGGTGTTAGTGTCAGGAAAGCATCCAGTTTAGATGGGATTCCAGGGAAAGTTTTGAAAGGGTGTCCTAGTGAGTTAGCTAGTATTTTGTAGGGATGTGCAGGCTCGGATAGGTTCGAGTTTGCATGTTGAGTTCGGATTTTTCCCTCCAAAAAAACGGAACTCAGAAAGAGGCAAAACGTCATCTTACATGGACGAACATCATCATTCCTGGACTTGGTTAGGTTTTATCGTTGTGCCTTTGAAAGTATATTGACGTACTGTATTACAGTCTGGTACGGAAACAGCACTAAGGGTGATCGTAAGCTCTTAGAGCGAGTAGTATGTACAGCTATGAGGATTATTGGTTGTGATTTGCCGTCTATTGAAGATATTTACTTTGAAAGTTGTCATTGTAAGGGAAATAGCATTGTACAGGATAGTTATCATCCTAACCATCATATATTTTCCCTCCTTCCGTCCAAAAGACGGTTCAGGTGTATAAAAGTTTGAACATCTCGATTTAAGAACAGTTTTTTTCCATCTGTTATAGTCAGCTTGAATCAATCAATCTATAATGGTAACTTGTAATCATACGTGGGTGTGCTGAATTGTAATTTTGTTCTGTTCTTTGGCAATGACGATAAATTTGTATCGTATCATATCGTATTGGCTGGTACTTTATCTCTGTTTACTTTATATCCATCCAGGGCTTAGTAAATAGACCCCTTAGTCTCTTAAGGGTATATTTACAAAGGTTCGATTTTACTTTCGTTTTGATGTGCGATTTAGCTCACCTCAAACCGAATCAAACCGAAAGTTCAAATCCCTCTTTTACTAACATTTGATTTTAGAAGCATTTTCTAAATCAAATTCAATTTGGATCGGTTTTGAACAGTGATTTGTTGTTCGATTTGGCATGTTCATGTACAAATCGAACGGCAAATCCCACTTCAAAATAAACTGCAAATCCCGACTAAATAGAACTGCTTCATGCTTTCACTTTAAGCTTGAGCAGTTAGTTTCCCACAGATACATGCATACATCAGTGAGATGCATGCATGTATCTGACTGTAAAAAGCTTAGAAACAGTTAATTTTTCAGAAAAAATTACGTGTGATCCCCCCCTAAAACAGAACCAGCCCTGAACTTTTCATAGCCAGTCCTGGTTGTCTAAGTACAGGGGAAAAATTGTGTAGGGTTCCCCCTGTACTTAGCACAACCAGCACTGGACTCTGATTCAGTCCTGGTTCTGGAATTACAGGAGAAAAAATTATGCAGGGTCCCCCTGTAATCTCCAGAACCAGCACCAGACCCTTTCTAGAGGGGGGCTGATGCTACAGCCAGGGGAGCCCTATCAGTGGGCCCCCCAGCTGCAGAATCAGCCCTCATCGATAGTCAGCCCAGGCCAGGGATCCCTGCAGAGTTGGGGACCCCTCCAATAAAGGGGTCCCCCTCTCCAGGGCACCCTAGCCTAAGCTGATAGCTCGGGGTTATCCCCGCCACCCCTGGGCGGTGGGTGGCGGGTTGATAGTGTAAGTGTAGTACATTTGAAAAAGTATTAAATATTGTCTTTTGCTGTGGAACTGCAGGTCCCAGCAAGCCTCCCCTGCATACTGGTACTTGGAAAACCACAAGTACCAGCATTCGGGGCATTACAGGCCCGCTGGTACCTGTAGTTCTACTGCAAAAGCAATATTAAAAAAACACAGGACGCACACAACGTACACAGTATATACATTTTTTAAACATACATGCACTCACACATGTACACACTCATGCACACACATATGTACTCATACTCACCTATGTATCCCTGTGGCATCAGTCCCCTTGTCCAGCAGATTATCCATAGGGTACCTGTGAAAAAAAAACCATACTCACCTTCTCCTATGTGTGGATCTGTCCTCTTCATTCCAAAGTAGGCATCTATGGTCTTCTTAAAATAAAAAAATTAATAAAACTGACCCACGCAACAGATAACGACCACAGAGCTCAGATGCAGCTTCTGCCTTTGTAGAGCCATATCTGAGCGTTCATTGGCTGAGAGAGGTCAGCCCCCGCATCTCTCAGCCAATGAACAGCTCCCTCCATTGAAGTCAATGGAGAGACGCAGGGTAACTAAAGTTTATTTTGCAGTTCCCACCATTGACTTCAATGGAGGGAGCTGTTTATTGGCTGAGAGAGGCGGGGGCTGACCTCTCTCACCCAATGAATGCTAAGATACAGCTCTACAAAGACAGAAGCCACGTTTGAGCGCTTAATTCAGGAGATAACAACCATTGTGGTTGTTATCTAGTGCATGGGTCAGTTTTATTTGTTTATTTATTTTAAGAAGATTATGGAGCTAAAAAAGTGATGATTATTTTTTCTTTTTTCAAGGGGGCGTGGCCATGCCTCCCGCAATTAGGCCACGCCCTCTCCATTACCCGGGCCCGGCCAGGCTCTTGACGGCCCTGTATATAATAAGGACTGAATGTAAACCTGCAACATTTTGGAGATATTACTCCTACCTATTCTGATGGAACGGGAGAAAACATTCATGTTTATACATAAGGAGAAATACATATTTGGTGTTTGTTAAGGATTATATAGAAACAGCAATCTTTAAACATGTTAAATAAACTTACACAAAACACAGGTATAACATAACAAAAGTTTAATGAGTAACAGCATAGGAACTACAGTGCAGAAAGTTATTGCAGTTAATGATAGTGTGGAGGCATATAAATTAATAAAAATAACAAGTAGAGGTGTATATACTGCTCTGCAGTAGGATGTTTGTTAGGACAGGATACAGTGTATTTAATGACATTACAGTGAACCACCTGAAACACTGTATACAATTGCCAATAGAGCAGTCAACAATATGTGATCTGACCAAATGAATGGTATCATTAATTCACATTTTTTTTCTGCTTATGCACATTTTGAGTATTGAAGAGAAGGTCACGGACTTGTGCTGTTGTCTCTTCTTTTCCAATTGCATAAAAATAGAGCATAAAAGAAAATGTAATTCTCACTTATGTTTTTTTCAGTAGGTGTTCCTGGGAGGTAATGGGGGTGGCTAGTCAGATCTGGGCGTGTCGCAGCTAGCGATTGTGTCCAAAGACGCAATTGCAATGGCACCGGCGGACATGTTCTGACGGATATTCTGATAAACCATAGGCCTGTTCTGATGTCCGATGGAGTGACTGATGTGCGCTTTATGTACAAGGGCGGATTAGAAACGCAGCCGGAGGGCGTCTCAGTAGGAAGCCCATCGACTGCAACATTAGCAATAATGTGCAGTCATGCTGCGTAGAAGGAGGAAGTTGCAGCTGCAATAGCGCTCACCTTGGCATTAGGCCCAGTGTTACAGAGCGTTACAGGAATCCTGACCATACCAACTTCTTGTATTCCTCAAATTCCACCATTTAAAAAGTAAAACTAATGATCTATTGTCATTGTCTATCAAAATGTAGATTTCTGCTATAGAGGATAGTTACTCTATTTTCCTTCTTTCTTTTGGTATTTTTCTATTTTGCTTTACGATATAAAGGAATTAGGGACTTTGGACTTGCTCAGGGCAATATGCAGGCTTAGGGACACACCTAAGGCATAGCAGTTTTTAATTCAAGGAAGGCCGGATCAGTTTCCCAATTCACACCTACAGCTCAGTGGGAGTTGTCAGGATTGTACATGTAATGTAAAGGAGTTGTTTAATACTTACTTGCACAATCTTTTTGTAACTGAATAATGATTAGTGTGGAATGAAGCACATACTGTACAAATACCATCTAACATTGGATATGTATTATCTCTATATGCCTTTGTTATAGAATTTGGCAGTCTATCAGATAATAAGCTGATTCATATGCTCCACTGTAGTCATCACCTTTCCTTAATCCTTCCTTAATCTATATTGTTGGTAATAGATGGTCCTTGAACAGGGGCTGACTGACAACTTTTAGCTTGGGGGCAAATGCAATCAAGTGGCCCCAACTTTTCTACCAGCACATGGCAATGGCAAATGGATGTGACAAAAAAATGCAGGCGTGGTTTATCTAATGGGGATGCTGCTTATGGGGCCTATGTATCAAGCTATTTTTTATATAAAGTTATGCAGAAACTGCAACCGCTGTCCCTGCAAGTTCCCCTTTGTACATAGTGGGGATATATTCATTAAAAATAAAAATATCCCCGGCAAGTTGGATACATAATAATCGCGACAGTACTGTGATTATTTGTACATAGACCCCTAAATGTGTAATGAAATATATGAAAAATCATTATGTCTAAGAACTATAATTAAATACATCACCTACCAGTCCTGTCTGACAGGGGCGTAACTAGGTATTTGAAGGCCCCCTAGCAAAAGTTTGTAAGGGCCCCTGTGTACCACCCAATAGAGAAAAATGTATATAACACATGTAACTTTCACAGGGAAGATGAGCCCCCCTGAGCTCTGGTCCCCATAGAAGCTGCACCCCTTGCACCTATGGTAGTTACGCCCATGCTGTCTGACAAACACAGGCTAGTCTAGTGACTGATATACTGTAAAATATAGGAAGCAATTAACAATAACCACCCAACAGCACCTCCCCCGTCCCTCCAATGTCCTCATCTAACAGAACCTCCCCCGTCCCTCCAATGTCCTCCTCTAACAGCACCGCCCCGTCCCTCCAATGTCCTCCTCTAACAGCACCTCCCCATCCCTCCAATGTCCTCCTCTAACATCACTTCCCTGTCCCTCCAATGTCCTCATCTGACAGCACCTCCCCCGTCCCTCCAATGTTCTCCTCTAACAGCACCTCCCCCGTCCCTCCAATGTCCTCCTCTAACAGCACCTCCCCGTCCCTCCAATGTCCTCCTCTAACAGCACCTCCCCCGTCCCTCCAATGTCCTCCTCTAACAGCACCTTCCCGTCCCTCCAATGTCCTCCTCTAACAGCACCTCCCAGTCCCTCCAATGTCCTCCTCTAACAGCACCTCCCTGTCCCTCCAATGTCCTCCTCAAACTACACCTCTCCCGTCCTTCCAATGTCCTCCTCTAACAGCACCTCCCTGTCCCTCCAATGTCCTCCTCTAACAACACCTCTCCCGTCCCTCCAATGTGCACCTCTAACAGCATCTCCTCCCTTCAATGTCCACCTCAACACCCCTCCTCCTCATACTTGTCTATTCTCCAGGAACCTGTTGAAGACTCCCATTTTTCGGGCAGTTCCCCACACCCCAGGAAGAGTAGGTACTCCTACTTGCAGTGCACAAAGGCAGAATCATTGTAAATTACTGAGATTGTAAAATTTGGGAAATTAGCCTAAATAATGGCATACCTCAGAAGGGGCATGTCTGTAATTGAATACAATGCTGCTAGGAGTCACAGCCCACCAGTCACTGATCACCGAAGCCAGGGTTTGGTGGTGTCCCCAGTGCTGAACAGTACAATGGTGTGCCCAGTGCTGCCAGTACTATTTGTGGTGTGCC
Organism: Taudactylus pleione; assembly: GCA_031769625.1. Taxonomy (NCBI): domain Eukaryota; kingdom Metazoa; phylum Chordata; class Amphibia; order Anura; family Myobatrachidae; genus Taudactylus; species Taudactylus pleione. Next base: position 33,464,534 of record JAUIMM010000015.1, on the reverse strand, counting down.
CAGTGCTGCATAGTACTAGGGGTATATTTACTAAAGTGCAGGTTTTTAGAAGTGGAGATGTTTCCCATAGCAACCAATCTTATCCTGGCTATTATCTTCTAGAATGTGCTACATAAGTTAAGTAGAATCTGATTGGTTGCTATAGGCAACATCTCCACTTCTAAAAACCCACACTTTAGTAAATATACCCCCTATAGTGAGTCCAGTGCTGAATCTTACCTACTACCAGTGTGCCTCCTTAATCCTCATGGGCTGCTCAGAGCTGGTGGTGGCAGATACTGCTGGAAGGATGGATTTGACGTCCACAGTGTGCAGCTGCAACAGTCAGTCTATGGACTCCCCTGATAAGGCTGCCCCCTTTTCCCAAACTTCCTGGGAAAAATACGGGCTCCCCATTGGTCGACTTTGGCAATCTTTTTGTAGCCTGGTATGGAGGCCACCATTTTCTGTTAGTCCCTGCTGCTCACCTAGATCTTTCCAGGCAGTCTTGTGTCACTAAAATAAAATTGTACCATCCACAGGGGAAAGATGACACTCTGCCACCAGGCAAGCTCACCCCTGCCCTTAAATATAACTTTGTGATACAGCCCTGAGGCCATTCAGTGCAAAAACTTGTCCAGTAATTTTCTATGTAGGAGACCAGCATATATGGAACCCAGACTTCGAAAGTTGTAAAGCAAATTTGCTAATGCTTGATCTTACCACTGGCTTCGCTCACATTCGATTGGAGATCTTTTGGCAGGGTACTGGACCCGTGGATTATCAGGGAGATCACTGCCATCTCAGAGCAGCCATGTGCAGAATAATTGGCAGACTCCATCTCTGTAACAGCTGTTACCAGTGAAATGCAGTTTCAATCCAAAATGGCAACTTGCTAAATCATAATACCTCCTGCATATTACATTAAGATCTTGAATATGCTAAGATAGAAATGTCTGGCTGTTATATTATCTAATAGCTGAATATACTGTATACCCTGTTGCTGCATTTCTCAACTGACTTGCAGAACCTATAAGCACTCGTCAAGCTTTGTTTTTAATAGCGTTACCATTGTAGGTTAGTAATCCCACTTTTCAATTTTACAGTATTTGTTTGGTCTTGGGTATATTTCTATTTTTAATGCCATTCTAAGATTCTACATATACTTTATTGCTGATGTCCGTCCAACATATATTTTGCAGTTTCACATTTGAATTTGATCATGATTTATGCTAATAGGGATGGTAATTTGGGATTTTTGATCCTTCTTGATCCAATCATCAGACTCAGCCCCTTTTGTATAAAAAATAAAAAATATAAATATAAGACAAAAGTTCCATGCAGCATATCCGAGCGCACTGTATAACGGAAAAATACTGCGGTAAGCACGCATAGCGCAGAAATGATAGAATGATGCATCTCGCCCCATGTGTCTGTGGTTATCATTGGAATTCTATGTCACCAATACCCCTTTTCCACCTAAATTCCAGGTCTGACCCGGAGTTGGAACAAAGTTCCTATCCGGATCAGACCCTGAATTTTGCCGGCGCCGACCCGGGATATTCCCGAGTCAGCGCCGCTCACACCGCAGTCGGGTCTGCATAGACCCGGCTTTTGCGGAGTGAAAGTGGTCGCTTGGAGATGACGTCATCTCCAAGCGCCACTGAAGCCGGACCAATCGGCCGGCTAGCAGCGCACTGCAGGTCAGCAAGACCCAGAGTGCGCTGTTCTCACAGCAGGGTTTCATGGGCTACGCCTGTGTTAAACCCTGCTGGTTACCTGGGTTGGATTGCCGGGTCTCCCCTTTTACACCAGGGAGCTGCCCGGGTTAACTCTTCAAAAACCCGGGTTTTAGCTCCAGTGTAAAAGGGGTATTAGTCACCTGTATATCATCATTATTAATAAAAAGCACCATTGCGTGGCATAGGACATTGCTATTTAGGTTTACAGATAAGATGATGTAATATCACTATGGATGACAGGAGTTATCATATTCTCATCTCTATGATGCTGAACTCTCCATGTCCTACACATTTACAGATATGTATATGGTTTGTTAGTACCACAGATCTCTGATTCTGCATTGTCACCTTTTTCCTTTCTGTACTATATTGTTAGTAGCACAATCCTTACACAGCAGGAATGACCTGTTTTGCAGCAGGTGGGTGGTAGCAGCTGTAACAGGCTAAGAAGTTAGAGGTGTGGCAGGAAGGGTTAGTGTACTGTGCAAATGAAGCAAGCCAGGCTGGCACGGTTATCTATCTATATGTAATTCTACTTTGCAGGGTAGATGTACTAAGCCTTGTAGAGAGATAAAGTAGAGAGAGATGAAGTACCACCCAATCAGCTCCTAACTGTAATTTTTCAAACACAGCCTGTGAAGTGACAGTTAGGAGCTGATTGGTTGGTTCTTTATCTTTCTCCACTTTATCTCTCTTCAAGGCTTAGTACATCTCCCCCTGTAGAATATTTATGTCATGTGTGGCTGTTGCTGCCTGATATGGTTATCCGAGTCCATATCTGGTGACCGAGGAATTTATCATTCACTGATCCAAAACATTAAAATATAAAACAGTTTATTTCATATGAACGATACAAACTATAAAACAGAATTTGTTTGCAGGACAGATGATAACGTATTCAAGCATTAGTTACAAATAAAAACAAATACTTTTTTAATTACTATATATGTACACAATTTACATTGCAGAGAATAAACGTATCAAAGCTAAAAAATAAACATGTTAACGATCCTGTATCAGAAAATGGGACAATTCACAACCCTGTAATAAAACAAGTTGATCATAAGAGAATCCCATTTCTTCATTGAGTACTCTCTATGCAGGAAGACAACAGGATGTCACATTAAACCAGTCACTGGACAGTGGAGTCTCCTGCTTGCTTATATACTTTTAATTTAGTCAGCCGTATCTCGTTTTTACAGAACACAAGCCCCTTTTCTATGTTACCATTTGCCAGTTATTGCTAACCTGATAATTGTATCCTAGTTAGCATGTTTGAGTGTGATTAAGCTAAATTATCCCTTTATAGAGTAGTGTGAATCCTAGAGTACCAGGGAACATACTTTAAAAATGTAATTTAATTAAAGATACAAAATGACTAATATGAGCCATAAATATAACTAATAATTTAGGGGTGTAATTAGGAATTTAATGACCCCATTGCAAAAGTTTGTAAGGGGCCCTATGTACCACCCAATGGTGAAAAATGTATATAACACATAACTTTGACAAGAAAGATGAGCCCTCCTCAGCTCTGTGGGCCTGATTCAGACCCAGTCGCAAGCGCTGAGCGCTCACAACCGGGTCGATGGTGCCCAGAGCACATGCGACTGGGTCGATGGTGCCCAGAGCGCATGCGCACGGGGTGGTTTACAAAATGGAGGCGTTCCTTAACGAATGCCTACCGTTTTGTGGGCGCCCGCACTGACATCATCATTAGAGCAGAAAGCTCCCTGGGGCTTACGAGTGCCAAGACCCAACCTTAGGGTCTGGTCGTAAGCCCCAATGGTCACGATGGTGATCACCATCGCGACCATCAACCTGGTCGGTCGTTAAACTGTGGGTGGTGACCCAGAGCTTAACGATCGACAAGGAGGTGGCCGTTCAGGTTGCAAGCGGCTGATTCAGTGCGACCACTTGCAACTAACGACCGCCTCTGAATGAGGTATCTAGTCCCAGCCAGATTGCAACTGAAAGGAGCAAAATGTGTCAAACTAAAAGTAAAGGCCAATAACTGATCTCCACCATTCATTAATATACGGAAGTCACCTACATATATCTCCTCACCATCACTTTATCTCTACTTAAAAAATTTTCTGTACAAAATGAAATAGTGCGGTAGATTTACAATTGTACAGAATTACCTGACTGCGTCTAACTCCACCTAATGTAAACATGGGGATGTAGTTACCATCCCGGCGGTTGGGATGGCTGCGGTCAGAATACTGGCGACAGAATCCTGACAATAAGTATTAGTGTTAGGGTGAGGTTTAGGGTTAGGCACTAGGGGGAGGGTTATGGTTAGGGTGCAGGGGGGAGGGTTAGGTTGCCAGAGGGAAGGGTTAGGGTTAGGCTGTGAGAGGAGAGGGTTAGGCTGCAGAATGGGGGGTTAGGGTTAGGCTGCGCGAGGGGAGGGGTTTGGGTTAGGGGGAAGGTTAGGAGTTAGGACTAGTATACTTACATTCTTGTGTCAGTATTCTGACTGTCGGGATTCTGCTGTTGGTATTCTGACCACCGGCATCCTGACCGCCGGGATCCCGGTCCATACCCTAAACATGTGCTTCTCTGCAGACACTGCCCTCTTATGCTACAAACCAATGCACCTACTCTGCACTGATCAAGGAATTGCCTAACTTCTCCTAATCTAGCAAAATCAGTTAATGGTCCCAAATAGGTTAAACAATCACATTACAATGGATATATAAATAATTGATTACATTAGTTTGTTCAACCAGATTAGGGTACTTATATTATACCATTGTAAGAGCACTGTTGAACAATTTGTCCACAAACTGTTATAAAAGTGTGCCCAACCTATTGCCTACAAAGTGAGATATTTATCCCAATGCTTCTATTAGGTGAGATACATGTATGAGAAAGATTGTATCTATACATAATTATTATTACAATGCATGATTCATTAGCATGTTAAACAGATAACACTGTATAAATAAATGATCCCAATCTTTTTTATACTGTAAGCTCTCAAGAGCAGGGCCCTCCATCATCTTGGTTCTCACCATGGGGTAGATGTATGAAGCAGTGAAAAGAATGGAGGAGTGGACCAGTGGAGAAGTTGCCCGTGGCAACCAGTCAGCTTTGAGGTTGGATTTATCAAGTACAGTCTATAAAAATAATATGTAAGAGCTGATTAGTTGCCATGGGTTACTTCTCCACTGGCACATTTCTCCACTGTTTTCACGGCATCATACATCTACCCCCATGGGATCTATTTACTGAGCCTTGGATTGAGATAAAGTGAACGGAGATAAAGTACCAGCCAACTAGCTCCTAACTGTCATTTTTCAAACACAGCCTGTAACATGGCAGTTAGATGCTGATTGGCTGGTACCTTATCTCCGTTGACTTTATCTCCATCCAAGGCTTAGTAAACAGACCATGGTTACCGAGTACTACTGTTAAACACTATCATTTTGTTGCTTAATTATTTCACAATTTGATTTTTGCACCTGTACTGGTGGCACCATATAAATATTATATAATAATAAAAATAATTATAAAACCATGTTAGGAGTACTTCACAAGTTTGGATACATCCACAAGACTGTAGAGGGGTGCAGAAACCTCAGTTTTCAGGCTTGGTTGGCTACTATTCATCTTGGTGACCAGTTTCCAATAAGTGATATTTTAATTTGTTTGTTGGCTAATTCTCTGGTAGGAATCCGGTCGAATATGTTGTATGTTGTTTAGATACCAGCACAATGATGGCAATATTGGCAAGGAGACATTGTAGATCAAAAACTTTTTTTGGTTCTTTTTATCATTAATTAATCACATACTTAAAATACAGTCCCTGGTCACATTTATCTGGGGAAATGTATGATGGCGAGATAGTAATCAATGTATGACTAATGGTTAATCATCCTTACTTTTTGGTTGGCATTTGAAGTAGGACTTATAAAAGAAGCTGCAGAAAAGTACTAAGTAACTTGAATACATAATTGTTGACCAGAATATATTTTCCATTGTACTTGAGCATGTCCCATCCTGCCTCCACTTATATACTAGAACATTGACCAAAGTGCCCATCACCATTTGTAAGATCTGGGTGGTGGTGATGAACATGGCACAGGGCCTTGGCACACGTATCCCAGCGGCTCTCAGAGTGTAGTAAGAGTACATGAAGCCATGGACAGTATAGTTCATGGTCATAAACCAACCTCCTCCAGCCACCGTGTCTTTATAGGTGTACCAGGTGTAGAGCAGCACTGTAATGTGGTGATACCAGTGAAGGAAGATCAGCTTCTGTTTACGTAGGACAATGAACAAAGTGTCACCTGTGAAGGGAGGGATAGAGAAAACATTAATGTAGGGAGCAATTCCACATAGTGTACGTAGTGTGTTGTGCATGTATATATGATTGCGTGTAAGCTTGTAGATGGTGTTGGCAGAGTCAGAAGCTTTGAAGTCAAAGTTTATGAGTTGATCTTTTTTAGACTGGAATGTGGTGGATCTCCAAACCCTAAATATAGCATGGAACCAGTGGAGAAGATGAAAGAAGTATGATAGAAATTGGAGGGGCTTGGTCTCTCAGCCCCATGCTCTATATTTTCATTCATTTCTATGGGACCACATGGGTTCCACAGCACTGCACATAGGCGGCAGGACATTACTGGTCTACTACTACTGGGGGCACTGCATAATGGGGACCACTACTGGGGGCACTGTATAAGGGGCACTACTGGGGGCATTGTAGATGGGGGCAGTTATGGGACATAATTGTTTGAGGATGGAGGCAATTATCTAGCATAATTAATGGAGGTTGAAGACCCCTGGGGTAGATATTAAATACAATGCACTTAATCTGTTTTATAATCAGGGGCATAACGCACAATTATCAGACCCTATAGAAAAACTGTGGTGGAATCATGGGAGATGTCCGCACCTCCTGATGTGGACATCGCCAAGACTGGTAGATGTGTAATGAAAAAATGTAATAAAAAGTTTAGTAAATATACCCCTAAAAGTGCGTACACTCTAGACGATTTTTTAAACGATATAGCCGATAACGACACATCGTTACAACAATTTTGTTTAATTGTATAGTGTGTACGCACTAGATCGCTAACGATGCGCGCTCCCGGGGGTCGTTAACGATATCCCCAGTCATCTGTACTTGCAGTACAATCTGGGGATATCGTTAGCGATGCCATGCTGCCAAATGCAACATGGCCCCACCCAGCCCTGCCGTCATTCATCGTTGCTGACATCAGCAAGTGTGTATGAACTTAACAATGCCGGCACCCCCGCCGTGTCCCGCCGCTGACGTTATCGCTGGGTACAAACGTTGTTTAGTGTGTACCCAGCTTTAGAGACAAAGCAACTAACACTACTCTTGTTTATAATGCGTTGTTACCTGGGAATCAGCTCAGCTGACCAGTTCAGGAGTTAGAAAGTGTTTAGTTAGACTTCAGAGTAGAGAAGCTTTGTGTTTTCTTTTTATTTGTTACACCTGTCACATGTTGTGTACTAAAAAGGTTGGGTGAACTTTGTCTGTGGATATCAATAAATCATAGTGATTTTATCAGGCGGCAGGACTAAGCTGTAGGTGGACGCTGGGCTGTCATGTTACAATACATGGGGCACTGTGTGCAAGAAAGTTAATGAACAAGCTTTCTTACACTCTGCTAAATGTTTTGTCTGCCCTGTAGCTAGCTTTGCTAACCAACATCCGATTGTACAAGGCCTAGAAAACAACAGTACACACTTGCCGAATTTTTACCCTGGCCGTCCAGGAGGTGCTTGAGGGGGAGAGGCCAGGTGGGAGATGTGAGGGAAGTGGTGCCGTGAATCGCGTCATCGCAACATTGTGCAGTAGTTGACTCGATCACTATGATGTGATTTACTGCAAAAGCACTATTGAACCTTTCTGTGCAAGTGGGTGGATCTTTGAGGCTGGTCTACTCTCTCTCGAGACTCCGGGAGAGCAAGTGAGTATGTTAGAGAGTGATGCTACAAATATTTACAATGACAGATAAGACAATCACATACTTCTAAAGCTGCAAAAGGATAATATAAGGAACAGCAAATTATGAAAATACAACCACACCACCTATTAGTGCAGTCACAAATATTGTAAATTGTTATATATAACTTTAAGTGCAGGGGGTATGGTATAGGGATGGCCATTGGTAAGTTAATCATCAATGGTCGCCATCGATGGTTGACATTGACTGTATAAAACCATTGTATGTGAACCATCGATGGTTTCATCCACCGATGGTCATCCCTGTTTTAATACTGGCTGGGCAGCAGGCCAATCAGGGAATGGGGGTCAAGCGCTGCAGGATGTGTCGGGGGGTGGAGCTAAGCTACGTGATAAAACAAATAAACATTGCTTGGCTCTGGGCCTGATTCAGACCCGGTCGCAAGCGCTGAGTGATCGCAACTGGGTCGATGGTGGCCCTCAGCGCATGCGCACGATGGAGCCGGCTCCGTCATGCGAATGCGTGAGACCAGGCAAGCGATGGGCACTCCGTTGCTCCGGGTCTCGCATGAGAACGGCTGCCATTTGGGGGTGGCCCCACTGACATCACAAGTGATGTCAGTGGAGAGTTTCCGGCTCTGTTAGAGCCGAAAGCTCTCTGTGGCTTGCGATGAACGAGACCCTACCACAAGGGTCTCATCACAAGCCCGATGGTCTTGACCATTGCGATTATCATCATGGCCGCTCGCTATAGCTGTGGGTGGTAACCCACAGCTATGCGAGCGGCAGAGAGGCCGCTCCAAAAATAAAAATGCCCGGCCCTGATTCTGCCCATCGGTGGTTAACCATCAAAGTTTGTTAACCAACAATGGTCGATTGCCATCCCTAGTATTGTGTTAGATTTTAAAATGGGCAAATGAGGCAATGAGTGGATGCTTCTTAATGGATGTACATTTGCTAGCCAAACACGGAGAACAATTTTGTGAAACCTTGTCTTTGGAAGCAGTGTCTGGAAACAATAGAGGCTGACTGACAGAGCGCTCGCTCTGAATCAGGGCCGCTCTTTTTTTTTTTTAAGAACGGCCTGTGACCACCCACAGCTATAGCAAGCGGCCATGATGATGGTCAAGACCATCGCGTCCATCGGGCTTGCGATGAGACCCTTGTGGTAGGGTCTCGTGGCCGCAAGCCCCAGAGAGCTTTTGGCTCAACTAGAGCCGAAAGCTCTCCCACTGACATCACTTGTGATGTCAGTGGGACCGCCCCCAGATGGTAGGCGTTCTCATGGGAACGCCTCCGTCTGGGCAGCCACCCTCCGGCCCGCCCACCAAAGGGGGTGTGCTGTCACACTTAACATCGACAGCACGCCCCCTTTGGTACGAGACCCGGAGCGACGGATTGCCCGTCGCTATCCGTGTCTCGCGCATGCGCACGACGGAGCCGGCTCCGTCGTGCGCATGCGCTCTGGGCTACCATCGACCCGGTTGCGAGCGCTCAGCGCTTGCGACCGGGTCTGAATCAGGCCCTTAGAGTTAGCTACACCTTTTCCCAGGTGCAGAATTTGCAGCAACTAAACCACGTTGCACTGCAAGGGATGCATATGCATGCCAAATAATTCATATTCTTGCATACGGGATACACATAGTGGCCAGCTGTAATTTTACACAGCATTTGGAAATTGGACTCGGCTGCATCACTCTTACAACTATTAATTATGTTTTCCATTTTCCATTCCTTCTAGCAACACAAAATGTTTTTTAAATGTGCAAATTTTGCATCCAGTATCTAGAGTTGTGCCAAAGTGTTAATTAGTGCATAGGTATTTTATCTGACTTCTATCAGACTTTTACGGTCGTATGTATCAAGCTTTTTTTTATTTTTAAACAAAATTATGTAGAAATTGCAGTGGCTGCGTAATTTTATGTATGGTAGCTATGTACTATTAGCACAATGAAAGGTATTTCACAGAAATCTCTGCCAGAGGGCTAATTAGCACTGCAGATCGCAGTCCCCATTATTATGTATGGGGATTACGATCTGACCCCTATGTACCAAACTCCAAACTTTAAGCCTATGGAGGCTAACAAGCAGGGGTGTATCTAGGGATCCAAGCACCCCTGGCAATGTAATGGACTGGCGCCCCCCTCCTATGCTGCGTTGCCCCCAGTAGTCCCCCCTATACAGTGCCCCCAGTAGTAGACACCAGTAGTAGTCCCTCCTATACAGTGCCCCCAGTAGTGGCTACCCCCCTAAATTGCCCCCAGTAGTGGCCACCTCTATACAGTGCCCCCCAGTAGTGGCCACCCCCCCTAAATTGCCCCCAGTAGTGGCCACCCCTATACAGTGCTCCCAGTAGTGGCCACCCCCCATAAATTGCCCCCAATAGTGGCCACCCTTATACAGTGCCCCCCAGTAGCGGGCACCTTCCCATAAAGTGCCCTCAGTAGCGGCCACCCCCTATTTCAGTGCCCCCCCGTAGAGCCAAGCTTACACACACACACACAAAGAACAAAAAAAAATTCAACTTACCCGATCCCCGCTCCTGATGCGACCGCCGCTGTCTGCTGTGAGTCCCGGTCGCTCTTCTCCTGCATGGGAGAGACGTCATGACATATGATGTCTCTCCCATCACATGCTGTGGGGGGAGCCGGAACACGGAGCTCATGAGTAAGCTCCAGCCGGCTCCCTTCTCGGACGACGCAGCAGCTAATGAGAGTCTGTCTGACTCTCAATGGCTGACTGCTATTACAAGCACACAGTCACCGCTGGCAGCTGTGTGTTTGTAAACGGTGTAGGGCAGACCGCTCTCACTGCGGTCTGCCCTACACTTGTGGGGCCGGGGGACTTGTCCACCCCTTGGCTGCTGGTGGCACTGCCGGATGGCGCCCCCCCCTTTGGTCAGCGCCCCTGGCGAGTGCCATCCTGGCCAATGGGTAGATACGACCCTGCTAACAAGCAGGAGAGAGATCTTTCGAGGCAGAAACTGACACTGTGCACATGTGCAGTCTCCGCTTCCCCCAGAGAAGTCTTTCACAAACGTGAAACATTTCAGCAAAATGCCAGGGATATAACTTGTAGGGACAGTAGTTACCGTAACGCTGTCCCTGCAAGTACCCCTTTGTACATATCAGGGATATTTTCATTAAAAAATTTAAATATCTGTGGCGATATGATCCTTAATAATAGCAGCAGTTCCACAATTATTAATACTATACATAGGCCCCTTGATATACTAATCTTTCACAAATTTGGTAACATTGTCTGGAGGTGAGTTCCAGTGGGACGCTACATGGAACTGAAAACAGTAAAAATTAAATTTAGAAGGTACTTTTGTTGTCTATCAAGACCTGCAACCAAGCTCCACCACCCACATTGTGCAGTATTGTCATGTTCCCAATCTTGCTGTTCTAAGGGACAAGCCCATCACATCAATTGTGTGGTGGGGACCATACTGATATTCTACAGTTCTTTGTTTGGAGTAGTTCTGATATGCAGTATGTTTACAAGTAAACGTTTATAAATGTCTTGCATTACAAAAGATGAAAGGGATAAAGGACTGTCTAAATAAATGACAAAAGGTTCCTTCTTCTTTTACTACACCCCAGAAGAATTCCGGCAATGGTAGAAATGGTCGTCAAGATTGACCAGTTCTTCTACATTCCTGAAAACCCATTTTTCCCCTGTGACACAGCCTAACAGAAAGCTGTGGGAAGACATCTAATATTGAGTCTTAAAGCAACAAACTTAGATTAAATTGAAATATTCTGAATATCTTTTTCGTTCTCCACATCGGCACCTTACTTTGCATATTTTGAATAGTCACAGGAACACCTGATTATATCCCATTTTCTTGTCTCCCCTGATACATAGCTAAGGATGAATGTGCTATAAACAACTTCCAAGACCCCATGTACACACACCCTGACGTGCATCTCTAGTAATGTGGAAATACTGTATAGTCACCAATGTTAAAGTCTTTGCTCTGGGGTTGTAGGTTACCAGAGGTCACACTGACTGGGCTCTAGAAGTCATCCACTTTAAACTCACAGATACTTTCTTTTTCAGCTGCATATATCTTTGAAATAAACATAAGATTTAGAAGAATATTAAAAGTAGATCTATTGGAAAGTGGGAGGCAGTTCTATGACTGACGTAGTGCCATGGACTTACCAAGCTCTGGGACTTTGCTATAGACAAAGGCATATGCCCAGAATTTGCTAACAGGTGCACGATAAAATCCACTGTCACACACCGACTGCTTGAAACCACTGGAGAGGAGTATATTACTCATGTACCAACCAGTACGGATTGCCCCAATGATGCTGCAAACAAAAAAAAGACATAAATAGCAGCAGTCATGCCAACATCTGTGTATGAACATAATGTGATAAAGTATACAAAAGTTGATTATTATTTGTATATACATATGTATATAAGTTAGCGGAATAAATAGCAGCAACAGTCTGTATTGTAATTTTAGACTGTAGTAGCCATTGTGCTGAATTCTTAAAAGCTTTACAGCAAAAATGGTCCCAACACTACAACTGTGAAAAGACAATATCCAGCAGTCTTCTAGTACCTTAGGTTATACTGCAAGCAAGTGTGTAGGATCTGCTACTGACAAACACTCAGTCTTCTCCAGCATCACATAGCTCCCATAGAGGTGCTGCCACCATGTCATCAGTTGTCATATTATTACTTTACTGCATTATGTATTGTCTTTAACGAAAAAGGTCTTATCCATGGGCTGACTTTTACAATAACTCACAGCTCTAAAAACCAGCCAAGTAGGTAATGATGCCCGAGCTCAAGAGAATAAAAAGGGCATAGACACCCGTTTGACTTGTTTTGAGTAGGAAGAGGTGAGCAGAGCATGGCATATAGATCCACTGATATGAAGGTGAGCAGGTGAGAAGGTCATTTTTTATTTTGTCACTTCAAATTCCCCTCTCTTCCAGCTATAATTATGGGGATATGGGGGTCTATGTACTAAGCCTTGGAGAGAAATAAAGTGGGTCAAGATAAAGTATCAGCCAATCATCTCCTAACTGTAATTTTTCAAACCTGTAAAGTGACAGTTAGGAACTGATGTACTTTATCTCCATCCCCTTTATCTCTCTACAAGGCTTAATACACAGACCCCATGGTGTTTTTTTTTAAATTACACTATAATAGTTAAGCTATAAAATAACCTCAGAGTGCACGGTAACAGTTATCCTCTAATATGGGGCAACTCACTGATCTGCTGTTGCCCTGGAAAAAGTGTGGCGTAGAGCCCTGATATACAGTAGAACAGTACAAAATAAAATGCTAACGTGTCCTTATTTAATTCAGAAAGAAAGGCAAAGACATTATACCCCATTTGTTTCCAACAGCTTGTGGTGATAATAGCCAATGAGCACAATGATAAGAACTCTGACATAACCTGACATGATCAAGTGTTTTATTTCTAAAGAACACATTGCTATGTGCACCAACGTGTAATCCCCAGCAAGCAAACCTAACTTTTAGGATTATTTTAGAAACTGTACTAAAAATGGAACCTGACTGGATGTAGTGGATAACGGGACATTTTGTATGATGATTAAACAAGTTATAATATGTTTTTTTTTTTACAAAGTCTATTGCAAATCATAGCAGCCAATCAGAGAATAGCATAGGTCAGTCTATTCCAGTAAGTTAGATTCATAATATATAGTATTTAATTTATGATATTGAATCATGGTACAATCATGGTGCCCTCGTGTGATCATTACATGTTATACAACCTTTGTGGGATTTGACAACAGTCACTATTTTATTGTGGACACAATCACTAAACTACACCACTCTATGTTACAAACAAGACCCCCGGCACTGGAGGGCAGGCAAGTTCAATTATTTCGTTGTAAGCTTTACCTGGGAAACTGATAACAAGTGAATGGTGTAACAGTGATTTGAGGAAACAAAGAAAAAACTCTATGTTCCCTAACAACAAACAGAAGAGCCGTTTACAGAGTGGGGAAGCTATTATATAACACAGGTACAGTGTTGTGGCATGTTAAACAATGAATTGAAACAGACTGTACTTGTGTGTATTAAATGATTAGCTTTAAGGCTTAGGCATGTGACATAAGCGTAAAATTATATTCTAGACCAAACAAGAAAAATAATTGAAAAATACATGTACAATTGTTATACTGAACATCATTCATTGTAAAAGATAAATGTATTTTTCTACATACGTGTTGGAACTGTCAGTAGCAGTCACGTGTTGCTACTGTTATTAATTATTTGTTTTGTGCTTCATCCACAATAACTTCCTCTCTCATTGATGTCAGTTGCCTTGCATTGCACTGTATGTGCACTATTAGGCATGTGTAACTCATATATTGTATTTAAACTTACAAATTAACTAATATGGATGGGTCACAGTCTGTTTCAAATTCAGTAAAAAGTGGATTATTAAACAGGTATTTCTAATGGTGGTCAAGTGTAACATCACTAAACTAACTTGTTGACCTTTTACAAAATCATTGGCAGGACTATCATATGAATAGAAACAAAACTCTTAAAACAAAAACATTGGCAGGACTATCATATGAATTGAAACAGAACTCATAAAGCAAAAACATTGGCAGGTATCATGTGAATTGAAATGGAACTCTTTAAGCAAAAACATTGGCAGGTATCATGTGAATTGAAATGGAACTCTTTAAGCAAAAACATTGGCAGGGCTATCATATGAATTGAAATGGAACTCATAAAGCAAAAACATTGGCAGGGCTATCATATGAATTGAAATGGAACTCATAAAGCAAAAACATTGGCAGGACTATCATATGAATTGAAATGGAACTCTTAAGGCAAAAACATTGGCAGGGCTATCGTGAATTGAAATGGAACTCTTAAGGCAAAAACATTGGCAGGGCTATCATGTGAATTGAAATGGAACTCATAAGGCAAAAACATTGGCAAGACTATAATGTGAATTGAAATGGAACGCTTAAGGCAAAAACATTGGCAGGGCTATCATATGAATTGAAATGGAACTCATAAAGCAAAAACATTGGCAGGATTATCATGTGAATTGAAATGGAACTCTTCAAGCAAAAACATTGGCAGGACTATCATGTGAATTGAAATGGAACTCTTTAAGCAAAAACATTGGCAGGGCTATCATATGAATTGAAATGGAACTCATAAAGCAAAAACATTGGCAGGACTATCATATGAATTGAAACGGAACTCATAAAGCAAAAACATTGGCAGGTATCATGTGAATTGAAATGGAACTCTTTAAGCAAAAACATTGGCAGGGCTATCATATGAATTGAAATGGAACTCATAAAGCAAAAACATTGGCAGGACTATCATGTGAATTGAAATGGAACTCTTTAAGCAAAAACATTGGCAGGGCTATCATATGAATTGAAATGGAACTCATAAAGCAAAAACATTGGCAGGACTATCATGTGAATTGAAATGGAACTCTTCAAGCAAAAACATTGGCAGGACTATCATGTGAATTGAAATGGAACTCATAAGGCAAAAACATTGGCAAGACTATAATGTGAATTGAAATGGAACGCTTAAGGCAAAAACATTGGCAGGGCTATTATATGAACTGAAACAAAACTCTTAAAACAAAAAGCATTGGCAGGACTATCATGTGAATTGAAACGGAACCCTTCATACATGCCCAAGAAAACGCAGACAATAGATTGCTGCATGATCCTCCAGTATAAAACTAGACAGTTTGGCGTTTATAAAAACTGGAAAAGCATGTTGTAACACATAGCAAAAAGTTTCAAACTTTCTTTAAAAAAAAAAAAAAAAAAAAAAGCGAATAAATTCTCTGACTTTCTTAATACTCAGATATTTGTTTTGTATTCAATTAAACAGAATAAAAAAAATGTTACATAAAATTTTGAGAAAAATCAATCACAATTTTTATCATTCGTAACAAGCATAAACATGGCCTTAGCTGCAATGCTTAATGATTTTAATTGTGTAATGAGCAAAACATTGTCTTTCTTGGCCAAATAAATATGTATTTGTTATGTAATGTTTGCACTGCCTCATTATGCACAATTATAATAGTGTTCATTGAAATAATTACATCTGCCTACTAGCACTGTCCATACATGACTTAGACAACTCACCTGAACACAGCAAGCATCAGGGACCACAGGACTAGTGGCCTCCGCAGTTCAAACCCGTTCCTTTCTTTCATTACACGTTGGCCACCAAATATCAGTGCAGCGTATAAAAGCGAGAAGAAGAAAGACTTGCTCCTGTAAATCAGACAAAGAGCATTAATAAGAAGAGACCAAACCAACAGTTAGACCTGTCCTCTTACTTACTACTTGTTTTGCTGGTGTCCTTACAGCAGGTTGTGAATTGTATAATGTAGAAATTAGAGGCCAGCTTCTCACATTTTAGAGAGAGTTCAACCATTATAAGGAGTCTTATTTCCACCACAGTTTTAGACAATGTGGCTTCATGACTCCTGGAATTTGGCCAGCACTCTTTCTTACTTACTGCTAGCATGTAAGGTTTTGTACCAGTTCTTTGACTAAATCTAGAGGTATTATTGCTCAATTCTGATGGCTTTATCATTGCAGCATTACATATTGCATGTAAAAACTTCTAACTTATTCATTAGCAAATACATTGTAATAATGTATGGAGAAGTAGGCTGTTCTTGGATAGTTTTCGTAGAATACCCTGTTAGTCAGTAGGGTGTGTTCATGATTTCACATGCCTAATTGGAAAACTAGTGGGAAAGGATTGCGGGTGTGGGTCTGTTCACATGGGCTGTGCACAATTTCATTGGATCTAAAAGGAGCACCTGTGAGAAATGGCCTATGACTCAATGGTTATCATTCTCTGTGTACGGATGGGAATGGCTCAGGGCTCACTGAAACATTGATCCATATATGACAGCGTTATAAAATAAGTATTTGTGTTCTATGTAGGAATCCATATTACAGAGAAATGTGCAGGTATATGCCTTTTATTCTCTATCTATCTATCTATCTATCTATCTATCTATCTATCTATCTATCTATCTATCTATCTATCTATCTATCTACTTCTATATTGTGAATTAACTAGTGATACTTGTGTCTGCAAAACTATTTTAGTTCAGCACAACATAAACATGTGTATCTTGGTAATGCCAGTGGCATATTATACAGATGAATTGGTGGAGACAGATTCAAACTCCGTCTGCTGTAGCTAATAGGTTGGAAATGGAAATAAGTCAGGTTTTATCAACCCTATTACTAAAGAAATGCAAGTTTTGAGGATTTCCCTATTACAATACAGGTCAGATAAGTCACCTGCTGAAAGTCAAGGATGTCTCTTAAAACTGTTGCTGGTGTATGAAAGATCTTCCTGAGTTTGTATTATATAAGTCAGAGGTTCCCAAACTCTGCCATTGCAGTCCAGGTTTTAAGGATATCCATGCTTGTGTCTGGATGGTTAAATCAAATTGACTGAGGTACTAATTAAGTCAGCTGTGCTCAAGCAATGATATTCTTAAAACCTGGACTGTAGTGGTAGAGTTTGGGAACCTCTGATATAGGTACTTCTGAAAATGAATGCAACAAACTAAACTTATCTCTGTCCGCCCACATGGAGTTCATGCTTACTCATTTTTAGCATGGCAAATTAAATAATCCCAACACATAAAATGAGAACTTCTGAGTCAAAATAGGATTTGGCAGTTCATAGTAGAATAGAGAATGCTGACCTTTGTTCCAGGAAGTATCTATGTAAATTTATGGCAGAACATTTTAGAACTTTCTCTGTTCTATGGGTGTGTACAGAATTTGACAATCAATAATCACCTTAGTTATGTCACTTTCTTTTAAAGGAATGCAATTTTGTGATACAGTATAGAGACGATTGCTGACTATCATGCATCTTAAGGCCCCCGTACATCTGCGACGGATCGTCACGATGTAGCGATGGAATTGGAAACGCTGATCTGCCGGTCGGTAAATGCCGACCGGTGGCCATCGATGTTCCGCGATCCGTCACAGGATCGGTGAAATTCTACATGTTAAATTTCCCCGATCTGCCAATCATGATCATTTTATGATCGTGATCGGCATATCTGTGAAGTCCAACATGTTGGATTTCAGCGATCCTGCGATGCCGGGTTGCAGGATCGCTACATTGCGACGATCCGTAGCTGATGTACAGGGCCTTTAGAAGCTTAGAAAATCAATATAATATTTAAATTAAAAAAACAATACTTTTACTGGTTGCAAACAATAAGTTATTATGAATGATTAAATTGTTAATTGGCATACTGTACTTAATTAGTTCAATACCAATTAAAATACTTTGGTATCATTGTTTGATTGTCAGATCTTAAATTAGACTTTTCCTCCACCCACTAAACTGCTGCAAATGATCTTTTCACACCCCGCTGAACACACCCAAGATTTGCTTGTGTGACGTAAAAGACTATTATACAGTGTGAATGAAAGTCACTTATCAGTCCTACCTTATGGTGCATACACACGATCAGATTTTTCCTTCAGATATGAACGATAACGATTTAAAAATCGTTCAGTCGTTCATATCTGAAGGAAAATCGTTCATATCTGACATGCCTGAACGATGGACGATCAACGATGCGCGTTCCCGTTTGTCAGATAACGATATCTGACATCTGATGGGTTTGCAGTCAGACTTGGACGATTCCATTCATTTTAATGTAGTCAAAAATCGTTCAATCGTTCAAAACTTTGGTAAAATCGTTCAAATCGTTCAAATCGTTTAATCGTTCAATCGTTCATCTGACAAGTCTGACAAATCTGACCGTGTGTACGCTCCATAAGGATAAGTCCAGCAGTTTCACAGCCCTGATATAAGTGAGCTCAACTAGCTCCAGAACATCACTGTATGCCCCTATGTGTGTCTATAACCTGGGTGCCCTGGACACAGACAGAGTTGGTCGCAGCGACACTCTCAGGGCTTTTTTTTATTAGCAAAGTAGAAGCCCTCTCCAATATTTCAGTTTAATTATAAACTTTCGTCATCTATATATGATCATATTCTGTAGGAGCCCTTCATCTAAAAGTCAATACTTTTACATTATAAGATGAAAGTATTATCTATAAAACATTTGTGACAAGGTTGTTTAATAATATGCAGCTTTATAAAAAAAAGTTCACATTTCAATATTACTTTTGGTGATTCTCTGTGAGGTTTTTGTTTTACTGACTATTCTTATTGTTGCACAGAAGAGGTTTGCGTACTGTGTATCATCTTTATTTCCAATGTAACAGGAGTAGTGATGTGCAAATGGATTACAGAGCCTACAGGAAGTCCATGCATGTTAAAGACAGCGTAAATATAAGCTGTGAGAACAACTGACAACGTGGAAAATCATTGCACTTACAATCATTTGTATAAGACATATATATATATATATATATATATATATATACACACACACATTAAAATCTAAGATACTGCATACTCAAAAAGTGGGTTAAAGGATGTACAGGGAAAGCAGTTTCAATGCTATCACATACTGTGTCAATTGATATATTCAGTATCTTTACAATTGTATCAATATGCAAATGACATTTTTGCATGAGTTTCCTCTTTTTGTATCATTCATATTGACATCTAAATGTTGACCCATTACTTGCATACTAGCCAGCAGACATGCAAACCTGTCAGGGAGTAAAATACAAGGTGTGTATTATTTTATTGGATTATAAACTCAAAGGTCTTATTACAGAGTTGTAATATTATAGCAAGATTTTAAGCAGGAATAATAACTGTAAAATATGATGGAATAGATTTTCTCATCTTAGTTTTATCACTCACCAGTTCTCCTGCATCCATGCAATGGCTCCTTGGTCATAGAATCTTTTCTCAAAGTCATATTCCTGCAGCAGTATGACTGTAAGGTTGTGCTCCCCCATGTCTGCAGTTCAGCTACTGTACAAGTCAGGTGTGCAGCCTCCTGTGCTACCTCTACTGAAGTATATGAGACAGTACCATAAGGGGAAGCCTGCTCAACCAGTATCATCAGTAACACACCCCGCCCCTAACCAGTCTCAGTCTACACCTGCCCCACCTATAACATGGGGCGTAGACATTCTTAGAGATAAGTAGTAATGTGATACAGGCTGCAATTGATGTTGCAATATAGCACCGTGTTGCCTGCTTAGTATACATACACAAATACTACAAGTAGCATTATAAGTAGGAGCGTGTCTGTACACATTGAGGACTGTAATGAAATGTTATTTATAGTCTGTTAAATATGAACAGATGCTCTCTTTTAAAGTTGGCTTCAAAATTCTGTACTATTTTTTTTACTCTCTATCAGTGAGGTGTGGTGAGGTCAATGGCAAGGGAGGCACTGGCTGATTAACTTCCCCCCCTTTAAAAAAAAAAAAAAAGCGTACAGTTCCCCCTGTTTAACAGTAACCAGCACCAGGCTGAACCAACCAGGGGGATAAAGCCATAGCAGGGGGTACTCTCAGTGTGGGGTCCTCCTGCCATCACATTAACCAATAGTCAATGCAGTAGTCAGCCCAGGGCTGGAATTTCTTGGAAAGTGCGGATTGCAGAAAATGAAAATTGAGTCCCCCTCCCTGGTTGTTACCAGCACTGGGCTTAAAGCCCAGTGCAATGCCCCACACCCCTGGTGGCGGTGGGTGCGGGGTTCATGGTATGATAATAATGTTCTTTACAGGCGGCCTACAGGTCCTAGCAAGCCTGCTCCAGCATGCGGGCACTTGGAGAACCACAAGTGCCTACATGCCCGGACATTAAGGTTTCGCTGGCACCTGTAGTCCGCCTGTAAAAAAATCTTAAAATAACTGTATGGTGGCTTCTCAGGTGCCAGGAAGAGGTGCCATGTATTGGGCGGCCGTGACGGTACACGCTGGGTACATAGTTACAGCCCTAAGTGGGGTGAATATATTGTGGACCTTTAGTGCTGGCACCCGGCGCCTCCATTGTCTCCCATAGTTCTACCCCTGTATATGTAGCACTGGTGGAGGTGTATCTGATCTTTCTTAAAGACATTACACTATATTTAAACTATCTTGCTCTCTAAATTTATCATGATTTTTTTTGGGGGGGGGGCTAGGTGCTGGGGGGGGTGATATATTTAAAGATCATATATTTTAATATTCTGTCATGTTAAATAATGTGCTTTGTCAAGATGCATGTGATGTTAAGTATGTAACGCAGTTGTTGGTGCTGGTGGCGGTTAGCCCACACATGGTGCAGCTTACCCAGTTCTTACATTTATTGGATCAGGTAGAACAACAAGTGACAAATGGCACAGGGATATCACAGATATAACAGCAGTATGCAGATTGTGTATATATATATATATATATATATATATATATATATATGTATATATAATGTATCTATGGCTCTATACTGTAAGAGTCTCCTGGCTCCGTCCTTATTGAACACCAGGGAGTAAAGACACGTGGAGACGCTGCAGAGGCACAGTAGCGCATGTCAGAGGTGTGGACTGTCTGAATGAGCTCTGGCAGGATTTTAGTGAAGACTGGCTCAGTCCTACCTGTCAGATGCTGATGGGAGGCAGCGCAGGAGCACACTCCATCAAACAAGAACAAGCACTCTATCCTCACATACACAAAAGTCATCATCCAAATTAGAAAAAAGAATCAGTTTATTCCTTCGTAACCTAGTTTAATGGTCAGTTTAAACAAGTGGAAAATATAGTTCAAAGACAATGGGATATGCTCTCTAGGGACCCTGTATTCATTCCCAAACAGCCTTTGTTATCTATAGGAAGGCAGACAAATAAAAATCAACAAGTGAGAAGTAGTTTTTCCCCCCAATGATTTAAAAATCTATAAAATCTAAAACAATTTTACAGCTGTGGATATTGCACTTTGTGCAAAAACAGTAAAGCAAAGTAATGTATGCATTCTCCTTTTATTAATCAGTTTAGATGCACTCCACCATCCACTTCTCTGTGCGTCATCCATAGGAAATTACCACAATGCCTGTATCCCAGGTTAGATGTACTCTCACCTTTTGCGAGCGGTCTACTGCCCATTACATTTGTGAACTTTTAACTTTCAGTATGCACTCCATCTCCCAGACTAAAGAATTGTCACCAAGTACTTATTACCATGTGTCACTCTATTATTATTATTATTAGTAGTAGTAGTTACAATTACAATATCTTAGTTTACTTAATTTTAATGTTGCTTGTTAACAGGTATTAAGTTACTATTTATTATGTAAGTGTATTTTCTGCTTTTTCGGGCAATAAAATATAAAAGATAATTCTCTAAAAGTGCTTTTTGTTTTCTCATTTGAGCCTTAATTGACATTAGTGTGAACCCTCGTGTGGGAATATGAAGATTTAAAAGAAACTGCTATGTGCTATTCCAGAGGTTCTCAAACTCGGCCCTCCCCACACAGCTCATGTTTTCCAGGTCACCCAGCAGGTGCACAGGTGTATTCATTGCTCACTGACACATTTTAATAGTTCCACAGGTGGAGTTAATTATTTCACTAGTGATTCTGTGAGGAGACATGGAAAACATGCACTGTTTGGGGTCCTGAGGACCGAGTTTGAGAACCTGTGTGCTATTTCATTTCCCTGTTCATGTGATGACCTCTGAATACGTACAGTATGCCACAACTTGGATTTGCTTTACAATTTCACACTATTGGGACTTTATTTGTTTTATATGTGACTTCTAAGGATGGCACTTTTGCATTGTCCATTTTAATGTAATTAGTAAATGGTTTTAAGGTGTGGTACTCTTGATAATTTTCACCCAATATTGGGGTGATCCCACATCACTCCCCAGTTAGGGTGTCATGCTACACTAGAAATGCAACTATAACCAATAATATTTTCTAGTTGAACTATATTTAATTGAATCACCTGGGTAAGAAATGTTATGTGAATGTTTTAGAAGTTTTCATGCACTATTGTTGAATATATGACAGCGCTATCGTTTCACACTTTGGGGTAAATTTACTATTCAGTGGTTTATGCAATGAGCCGGAAGTCATGAGGAGACCGCTGGAGCAAGAATCCTTTTGTTTTCAGAGGACACCACTCACCTCATTAATGTAATTGCAGATGTCAGCACAGAATTTTTCTTTTGGTTCTTTCAGGGCCCAATGACCTCATTACACTGGTCCTGGAGTACCTGTCTTAAGTAAGGGAGGTCGGCTATTTGGCACTGGTGTCCATTAGAATGTGGGTAGAATGATCTGTACATGCATTCTGGCTCCAACATATAGCGAAACGAGGATATTACTCAGTTCTTGGCTGAGAATATGATGTTTATACAGTATATGGCAGTCAGACAAGAGGAAATTAGAGACACTTCACCAGGGGCGTAACCAGAGGTATGGGGGGGGCCCCATAGCAAAATTTCCTCGGGCCCCTATAGGTCTAAATATGCACTAACTCTCTGCCCGCCCTCCTGCACCCACCCCCGCACTACTTACCTCCTCCTGAGCCCAGCGCGCCACTCCATCTCTCCTCACTGAACTTACAGAAACTGGGAGGAGGCTGTGGTCCGGGGATGTCATCAAAGCCACGCCTCTTCCCAGCTTCTAAGAGAGCTGATGTCATTTTTAATCAGACGCTGGTCGCGAGCCAATCAGAACTCGCGGACCAGCAACCGCTGCTGATTGGCTGCTGGTCCGCAAGTTCCTATTGGCTCACGACCAGCTCCTGATTATAAATAGCATTGACACTATGCTTGACTATAGAGAGTGTAGGGGGTTGCTTGATCGGCCGACGGGCCCCCTAAGCCACTAGGCACCATAGCAAGCGCACCCTTTGCACCTTCTATAGCTATGCCAGTGCACTTTACTAAAGGAACTATTTATTAAAAAAACAATTATGATGTAACTCAAAATATTACCAATCCTGTTGCAGCAATAAGGATTGATTATTCAGGGCTATTATTAATCTACAGACACAGGGACACAGGCTTCGATAAGCGCCCATCCTGGAGATAGACTTGTATTGCTAGCACTCTAATTCCGGGATCGGACCCAGCTGGGCAACTGTGCAACTGATCGTACATGTATATAGTGGAAAAGTTGTGATGGGCATTATAGTCACTCCAGCCCATAGGAGCCGAATACAGATGGCTTTAGGTAGCGCATTCAAGTGCTGAGAAACATTGCATTTCCTTTATCTAGCTGGACTCCACCTTAGTGTATGTGGCTGGGGAGTGTAAGGGGACTCGGGGTCGGAGCAAGAGGTGAGAGGCACCGCTTTTTCCAGATATGCAGATATACTTCAAGCTTTATCTTGAAGTAAGTGTCCACCAATCTGGAGTCGGTGTGGGGGTATGGAAGAGGATCTTGAGGTGATGTTTGATAACACTGGCCAGGTATCATGTTTCTCCTAGACAGTCCCTGTGTTTATAGCCTTCTCCCTGTGTTTCTGTAGTGTCAGCATAGTGAACACACTGTATAGACTCTGCTCAATTTTTTTTTTTTTTGGTGAATGAACTGGAAAATTACCAGCTAGAAGTTGTCTCATATAATCTTATTTAAAATAAGATATCAAGCTTGTTTGCACCTTCGTGTTATTTTTCTGCTATTGAGGCATATAATGTGTTTTTAGGGTACACTGTGGCATATAACGTGATTTTAGGGCACAGTGTGGCATATACTGTTATTCGGGGGCACTTTGCAGCATATAATTTGATTTTGGGCACAGTGCGGGATGTGGTCCCCAAAAATAAAAGTGTACCGGGCCCCAAGATTTCTGTTGCCGGCCCTGGTCGCACTACCCTAGTTACCGCCCTTCGACAAAGCATCTGTTATCTTTATCACTTAGCATATGTAAAAGTTTTCATATAATGCCAGATGTTGTTTTGACAATAATGGCAATTTACAAAAAAAGAGAGATTTACCTGCTGCAACCAAATGTACCTGGTGTCATACACAATATACAGCATACAAAAATGGAATTGTGATAATAAGATTCGATGGTTGCAGGGCTGCATTTAATTTTTTTATTCTATATAACAGTTTGAGTAAAAAGGAATTAATTATTACACATACTCAGAGGTGATGGAAACTAGGCACTGGGATATAATTGTTTTTACAAGGGAATGTTTTTTTCCACCTTCCAGGCACATTTTATAGTGGAAAGCACATGTCAAGCTGCACTTTGACCAATGTAATAAAAGTCTTCAAATACACAAAAACGACAATTGGAATAAAGGCCCTCATTCAGAGCCGTACGCTCTGAGCAGAGCGCACGCTCTGAATGAGGGCCGGGCTCCATTTTCATGGAGCGTCCTCCTGGACGCTCGTATAGCTGTGGGTCACCACCCACAGGCTATACGAGCGTGCATTGTGATGGTCGCGATGGTCGAGACCATCGCGACCATCGAATTTGCGAGCCGGAGCCTGCGGTTGAGGTTTTCAACCGCAAGCTCCGGAGTGATTTTGGCTCTATCAGAGCCAAAATCACTCCCACTGACATCACTAGTGATGTCAGTGTGCCGGCTTCTGACGGGAGGCGTTCCCGTGGGAACGCCCCCGTCAGGGAGGCACGCCCCCGGCACGCCCACCAAAGGGGGCGTGCTGTCAATCAACATTGACAGCACGCCCCCTTTGATCGGACACAACAAGCGAAGGACTTTCCTTCGCTCGTCGCGTCTGGTGCATGCGCACGACGGAGCTCCCTCCGTCGTGCGCATGCTCAGTCCATAACATCGACCCACTTGCGAGCGGACAGCCGCTCGCGAGTGGGTCTGAATCAGGCCCAAAGTCTTAATGTCTCTTCACTGTAAAACTGGTTTCACACTGTACAATTAACCATCAGACCATGATATGATGGTTGCATCATGTGTACTCACGTACAATATATTTTTACCTCCGATAAATCCTTCTTAACCTATGAACGCATCTTCTCGGAAGTTCATAAGATGCAATATGTCTGGTATCGGAAGCATTTTGCAGTATGTATGCGCTGACTGGATCCAGACAAAAGGTCGACAGTCAATAGGTCGATACCAGATGGTCGATAACCAAAAAGG
Organism: Taudactylus pleione; assembly: GCA_031769625.1. Taxonomy (NCBI): domain Eukaryota; kingdom Metazoa; phylum Chordata; class Amphibia; order Anura; family Myobatrachidae; genus Taudactylus; species Taudactylus pleione. The sequence goes on along the minus strand of JAUIMM010000015.1, from coordinate 33,438,819 downwards.
CTGACAGGGCCAAAAGCTCAACTAACAAAAGGTTGACAGGGTTAAAAGGTCAACAGGTTCAAATGGTCAACACGCAAATGGATGACGTGTTTTTTATGTTTTTTTCAACATTTGTAAGGTAAGGGTTATTGTTTGGTTTAATAGTACACCATAACAAATACAGTATATGCAATTTGTTTTATAGTGAGTGTTGTAATTGTAATATTAAAAAAAGTCAAAATATTTATTTTACAGTGGGGGTACGGGTGCCAGCCGCCTGCTGGCACTTGTAGTTCCACAAGTGCCAAAGGGCAGGTATGCTGGCACCTGTAGTTCCACTGGAAAATACAATAGTTTAGAACTATTTCCCACATTATTACCCCTGTACCCACAGCCCCAGGTGTGTGAAGAAGAGCCCTGGGCTTCAGCCTAAGCCTGGGGTTTCGGGAGAGGAGGGACCCCTTCTTGGGGAGGTCCCCACCTCCCCTGAGATCCTCGGCTTGGGGTGTTAATGCTTTGGCTGGGGAGACCCAGTGATAGGGTCTCCTGGCTGTGGCATTACACCCCGATTGGTTTGGGTCCGGTGCTGGTTTTAAATATAGGTGGACCCCTACGTATTTTTGTACCCCCTATATTTAAAACCAGGACTGGCCCTGGACCTAAATTACGGGGGAACCCTACATTTTTTCCCCCCGTAATTTTAGGAACCAGGACTGGCTGAGCAGTCCGGGGCTATATCTTTTTTTTTTTGGGGGGGGGGAACCTTACGTCATTTTTTAAAAAACATTTAACCCTTTTTATACAGGTAGACCACACAATCAACCTTCACATATCTCACTGATATGTGCAGGCTGCTTGTTCGGGAGAGTTTGGCAGAGAGAAAACACTACAATCTCTGGCGAGTAATCTCATCTAAACTTGCTACTCGGGAGAGAAATCTCGATCTGCTTCACCATCGGAAATCTCATTCTCAGATAAACTCACTTCTTAGTAAATCTGCGAGTTTCAGGAGCCTGAAATCACCAGAGTTTTGGCGATGCTAATCGAGTTTAAAAAAAAAACTTGATCAGATTGGAATCTCAGTAAATTTACCCCCTAGTTTCTACTATTCCCTCTGATATTTCCCCCCCCCAAACACTTGCACCTCAGTGCTCTTATTATCTAGCGTGCATCATTCCCCCTCAGACATTGTGTCTCCTCTGCGGTCACCTGGCTGTTTATTGCATTCCTATTGACCATGGACAAGTATGAGGGCGCAATCACTGTGCAGTGGAACATTCGCTCGCTATTGCATTGCATAGCACAATTGTAGGAGTAACAAATTTCTTACGGGCAGCAAAGTTTCGAGTTCTGAGGTTTTGCCATCGTACTTTATTCTTCATACGTTGAGTTAACTTTTCACTGCTGTTTTGTGTTTATTGTCAATACACAGAATATATATGGTAGTTGGTATGGCAATAGCTCCCATGGTGGCAATGCACCAAATCTGTAAACTAGCAGACTGCTCTTGTAACCAATCCCTTGTATAATTTCCATGCACATCAAGGTACCCAGACCAGGATGCAAATTATGTAAACCTACAAAGTGACAGACTGCCCTTGTAAACAATGCCCTCTAATATAATTCCTATTACATGAAGGTAGCCATCCCAGGATGATGTAAACATCCAGCAAAGAAGCAAACTGCCATTGTAAACAATTCCCTGTAATATAATGTAAACCTTCTGCAAAATGTTATTTAATATTATTGGAGAAATTACCATAAAAATAGTATATTATGCTTTGTGTCCTTGTGTAGTTTTATGCAAAATTTGTTTTAATTTTTTCATGTAAAACAGGGCATGACATTAGACAGCATTGAAACTAGAGATGAGCGGTTCGGATTCTGTGGAATCCGAACCGCTCCGAACATTGGGGATCCGAGTCCACCCGAACCCTGTTCGGGTGTTCACCGCCTGACTCGGATCCCCGTTCGGGGCCGAACGGCGGCCGCCTGATGTCGGATTCTCACTAGAGAATCCGACATCAGGTCTCCTTGCGTGTAGGGCAGAGCGCAGTGATAGCGCTCTGCCCTACACAGACACAGACACACAGCTGCCAGCGGCAGCTGTGTGTTTGGTCCAGCAGCCAATGAGAGTGACACAGACTCTCATTGGCTGCTGCACGGAGGGAGCCGGCTGGAGCTCACACATGAGCTCCGTCTTCCGGCTCCCTCCTCAGCGTGTGACAGAGCGGACGGCGCAGGAGCGGGGATACAGGTAAGTTTTTATTTTTTATTTTTTTATTTGTGCAAGGGCCGGGGGCACTACTGGGGGGGGTCTGCACTACTGGGGGGGGTCTGCTACTGGGGGGGGCTATACTACTGGGGGGGCCATACTACAGAGGGGCCTGCTACTGGGCCGGGGGCTATACTACTGGGGGGGGTCTGCACTACTGGGGGGGTCTGCTACTGGGGGGGCTATACTACTGGGGGTGCCATACTACAGAGGGGCCTGCTACTGGGGGGGGCTATACTACTGGGGGGGGGTCTGCTACTGGGGGGGCATACTACTGGGGGGGATCTGCACTACTGGGGGGGGTCTGCTACTGGGGGGGGCTATACTACTGGGGGGGCCATACTACAGAGGGGCCTGCTACTGGGGGGGGCTATACTACTGGGGGGGTCTGCACTACTGGGGGGGTCTGCTACTGGGGGGGCTATACTACTGGGGGGGCCATACTACAGAGGGGCCTGCTACTGGGGGGGCTATACTACTGGGGGGGGTCTGCTACTGGGGGGGCCATACTACTGAAGGGCCTGCTACTGGGGGGGGCCATACTACTGGGGGGGCTTACTACTACTGGGGGGGGGCTGCTACTGGGGCAGCCTACTACAGGGGGGGCCATAGTACAGGGGGGCCCATACTACAGGGGGGGCTACTACTGGGGCAGCCTACTACTGGGGGAGGCCTGCTACTGGGGGGGCCATACTACTAGGGGGGCCATACTACTAGGGGGGCCATACTACTGGGGGGGCATACTACTGGGGGGCCTGCTAATGGGGGGCATACTACTGGGTGGCATGCTAATGGGGGGCATACTACTGGGGGGCATACTACTGGGGGGGCCTGCTAATGGGGGGCATACTACTGGGGGGCATTCTACTGGGGGCACTGCATAGTGGACCCTACTACTAAGGGGACTGCATAGGGGGCACCACTGCTGGGGGACATTGTGTAAGGGACACCGCTACTGTGGGCATTGTGTAAAAGGGTCACTACTGTGGGCATTGTGTAAAAGGGGCACTACTGTGTGTCGTAACATAAATAAGAGACACTACTTTATGGTGTAATGTGAATCAGGCCCTATGTGCGGTGTAATGCTAATAAGATTGTGCACTGTGACTCCTAGGGCCGTAGCACACTTTGTAAACAAGTACTGTGACTCTGCTGGCCGTACCCCACTGGGTGGGTGCACTACTTTTCATTTCTGCCACTGCTGTGTGGCAATGTGTCATAGATGTGCTTTATACTGTGGTGTCTGTGTCGTTGTGCCGCTGCTTTGTCGCTTAGTAACCAGTCAGCTCACTGCAACCTTTGGCCAATAATGTTGAAAACAATATTATAAGCTGTGATATGGTCTAAATTGACTGGAAATTAATGTTATTGAGGTTAATAATACTCTAGGAAGAAAAAAAAGACCAATTTATGTGATTTTAGCTTTTTTTGTCAATTTTTGGAAAAAAATCCAAATCCAAATCCAAATCCAAAGCCAGTCACCGCAGTTTGGCAAATCCAAATCCAAATCCAAAGCCGGACGACGAATTAGAACCAAATCCAAATCCGGCAAAAATGGTCCGGCG